>CM041776.1:349484803-350084803 GCA_023374045.1 Limonium bicolor | reverse complement strand
CGCATTCTCAAAATATTTCAGCTTAAAGGCTCATCTAGTATAGGTAAACTTTTTATTCGGGCCTTGGCCAAACCCTAGATATGGGCATCATCTTTTAGGCCCAATCAAAACCATTCATTTAGGTTTCAGTCCAAATTCCAATTCATAGTCTGAAAAATACTCCGGCCCAAACACCTCATTTTTCGGGTATCCTGGCCCACTAGCTTTCAGTCTAAGCCTATTCCGGTCTTCAATTTACCTTGTGAAGCGTCAATTCTCAATCTAGTATCATTCAGCCCACTTCCTTTTGTTAGCTAATGATGGACACCTTGGAAACAGGGTAGACTGAAATCCTAAGTATGGTGAAGGAGGAGATCCAATCAACATGGAAGCACAGCTCGCAGCTTTGGAACAAAAGTACATAGCCACCATTGATGCCATGGAGCAGAGATATAGTGGTTGTCTTGAATGCCATGGAATCCAACTACATCGCCTTTATCGAAGAGTTGAAAGCAAAGACCCTTTCCTTGGAGGTCGAACGTCAAGCTCGGGATGAATTAGTGGATAGGCTTCTCAATTCTCTTTATGACTGCATCAAAGTCGGCACCACTAGGGCCCAAGGTCCACAAGGAAACGTCGAAGAAATTACAATAGAACTCAAGAGAGCGATTAGGCGACCGGAAGTCGACAATAAGACTACAATTTGCATCTAAGGTTGCACCCATAAGAGAACCAGAAAACATGAGGTAGACACTGGTCAACGGTCAAGAGGACCTGGTCGGAGCTTTGGAACAGTAGAACCACTCCGATGGAACTCTCATCAGAGAGAGTTTATAGACATCGGCCGAACACCAAGTCAAGCACTCGAAGAGCTTCGAAGGAGATATCTGATGCAACCACTTGCTTTGAGTCCAGGAACTACTCATTTGGGGATTGATCTTAATCAATTTTGTCACTTCCATCAGCTCCGGTCACGACACTGACCACTACAGGGCATTAAAGCACAGGATCCAGGATCTGATTGACCAAGGCTCTAATTCTAAGAACGTGGTAGAGTACGCAGAGCACACATGCCACAACGTCATTAGAAATTGTAGTTTTTAAGTGTTCTCTTCATTAAGTAGATTTATTTTCTTGATTAGTCATCTTTCATCTTTTGTAGTAGTCAATTTCCTTTATCATTTTCAGTAGTTCTTGAGTTTGTAATTTCCAGCGTTATCTTTTCATCGAATAAAACATAGTTCCATTTTTACTAGTTCTATGCAAGTCATTATTATTAATTCTACAAAAAATCAAAATAATAAAAAAATGAGCCCTCACGTCTTTCAAGGTTCATGAAGTAATCATTTTCTGACTATGGAACGACACGACTGTCTCTTGTTTATAAAAGTTTGAACATGCCTTACCAAACACCACGACTCACCCCAAAACATCCAAACAACCCATAAAGTGGTTCCAGTGCACACATGTCGAATTGTTGTCATAACCCCCAAATCAATACTGGGGGCAATCTAAGTTTAGGTTCGTTATCTTTCATCTTTCGTTTAAATAGGTGAACAAGTCTCCGAGTGAAGGTTAGCGAGAGTGCCTATAGTGGAAAAACCATGAGTGAATGAGTGTGTCATTTTTACACGACTCGGGTGAGATCACATTCAAAGGTGAGGTAAATGGCATAACTCCAACCGAAGGAGATACTTTGTAAATTTACGCTTAGACCTGTGAAAATTAACAAAGAACAGATACACAACTATCAGGAATGACGAAGCACCTAGGTAAAGCACCACATAGCCCAAAACTTTTGAACCCTGACATTAAACCTTAGGCACCCCCGCTGAGCCTTTCATATATCCATTTTCGATATTATAAGCTCTACAAACAAGCCAGCCCGCGATGAATATCCAACCTGGTGACCAAAGGAAGCAAGGAGCCAGATTCTCGGAACATTTTCATCAGTACAAAGAAGCAACGCTGCTATCAGCATGATGAAACGATCCGTATATGGTCCTAGAGTGACACATGATTCAAAGAGCTCACACATAAATAGCTCTCAAAGTTCAAACCAGAAAGACATAAGAACCCTAAAAGCGAAGTCAAGAAAGGATAAAACAAAGATGCAAACCAGAAGTACCTCGAAGACATCCGAATGACAAAAAGAAGAGAAATGGTATAAAGGAAGACTTCAAAGTCCAGTCCAGAAGCTCGAAATGTCAATTCAAAGCAACAAATGACTTCAAGACATGGAAGATAAATCGAGAGAAGAAGCAAGTTGCAGCTTTGGTCACCCCTACATGCTCCGCATACCTCAAAATCCCTCCATAATCCGTTGTCTTTCATCACACCCCCATAGCCACGTTACAAGCTTTAAAGACTTCCGACTTGGTAGTTGTGTATCCAATCATGTGAAAGTAGCAGGTCGAATGCGTAAATCCAATAAATATCAATTCAATGGTCCAGAAGTTGTGACCGTAAGCAAGAAACAAGTGCAAGCACCAAACACGTCGAGTGTAGGTTAGGAAGCACCACATCAAAACATAAGCCTTGACCTTGTGAGGATAGGACCTGTTCGCACATTTAATCAAAGAAATTACTGGGACGAGAGATTGCCATGAACTCTAGCTTAGATTATCTCAAGGAAAGAATACTGTTATACCCAAAAATTTCAACCCACCCGGAAGAAGAGTCTCTACTATAGGCTATAGTAGCGAGGGCGTCCCAGTTCGATCGGCACCATTTCAGAGTACTAGGGACAGCTTAGTCATCTCCAGGGGGATTTTCGTAATTTTTCAAGGCTCTAAGCCCCTATAGGCTTTCTCTCCTCCCAATAAGGTCAAATCAATCAAAATGCTTTAAAATTTTAACGCCATGACAGAGGATGACATTTGAAGCATAATGGTGTTGGAATTTTGATTTTTTGAATTTCCAATAATTTTCTAGCAATTTCTGATTGAATCTGACGAGAAATTGAATTTAAAAATATCCAATATCCAAAAAATTCGATTCCACTTTAGAAAATTCAGAAATATCATCCTTTACCCTGTGTAAAATTTCATAATCAAATTCCTTTTGGAAGCCCTTGAGCTAAAACGTCGGTAAATCTCGGTTTTTACCAGATTTTTCTATCTTTAAGGAAGCCTATATAAGGAACCTTTTCCCATGATCAAATCAGAACCTCAAGAACCCTAGACTCTAAAAAGGCAGTCGTCACTTGCTCTTCACGTTTTGAACCCCAGAGCCATAATCAAACACCGAAATCTCACCAAAATCAACACCAAAACACATTTTTCAACTCCACAACATCATCCATCATCAAACCCTCACCAAAACAGCACCAAAACGTGAAGAACATCAAGACAACAAGGAGTCAGAAGCTGGGTTCGAAGTTCTTCCGGATCCGCCATCAACGAGGCCTCCGAAGAATCCCGACGTGAAGAAACACCACGAATCTGAAGGTAAAACAGGTTATAACTCTACTTTTCTAACTCCCCACAACCTCTTTAACTTTCTGTTAAATTTTGGGCTCAAACCAACCCTTTTTGGCTTCTGTATAACTAATTACTTTTGCTTCTGCCTTGTTACTTGTTTATGACGTTTCCTACATAATTCGACTTCAAACTGCGATCTTTCAATTACTAACATATTGTACATCTTTCAGGCTACACATGCATAAATTTTGAGCCGAAAACACCTTCGGGAACCACCATAAAACCCCGTCCGGGGTTGTTCGGGATCTCGGACCTATGGTCCGGGACCACGGACGGGTTGTCTGTGGCCACGGACACCCACGGACGGCGACGGGATTTTAAAATTTTAAAAAATTTAGGTTTTGCTAAATTATGTCCGGAACTACGGACATCCTGTCCGTGGCCCCGGATTTTTCAAAATTTTGTTTTCTGTTTAATTCGACTTTTATTTTCGCATAGGTTAACTAGGGTCCGTGGTTACGGACATTAGGTCCGTGGCTACGGACAGAAACAAAATTTGACCTAATTCTGCCTCCGAAACCCTAGTTTAGGTAATTTAAACTTTCACTTTTATTTTCAGTCAAAAAATGTTAAAAAAACACAAAAAAAAAGCTCTCGCACACTTAGGTTAAAACGAGTCGTAATAAGCCGTAATTAAACCAAGTAGAGGAAAAGTGACCTCGGAAGGGTAATGAAAGTAATTTGAACCCTAAATAAGTCGAATACCAAGCCCCCGAACCCGAACTCAACCTTTCCTAATTTACCCTAGGTTAAAATTAGGTGGCGACTCATAATAGGTTCCAGTGAGCTAGCTTTGGTTTTAATAATTATTGTTATATGACATAGTTATTAATCTTAGGTTATAAGTGGACCTAAAACCCGGTTAGATCCTAGTCAGCTTTAATCAACACAGGATAGGGTTTAAAATCGAGGCTCACAAACTGGCGACTCTACTGGGACAAAATTCTTAATTTTAACTTGTTTTTAATTTTAAGAGGCTTAACTCGAAAGCGTTTACTTATGGCTTTATTACTGTCTGTTTACTTTTGTGCGCACTTTAATTTTTTGCACCTTTGCATCATATGAGAGCGAGGGTCCACGCAAACCGATTTCACCCGGGACCCGTTTGAGGGTCCCCTGTCAGGGACTCACGCCTTTAAGGTGATGTGAATAAGCGGGGGAAAAGAGGAGGGTGTCGTCTAACCCACCCCCCTTAATACCTGGGCCTTAGCCCCAAGCGTTTTCCTGGCGGTGCCTTTACCAAGCCCAATGTTTGGTCATTCAAAGACCCGACCGTAGACGCACACTTAACAGTGATGTGAAAAAAAGTGGGGAAGCCCAAAGAGAATAGCGTGCAAGCCCTATTCCTTTGTGGTGACCTGGGCCCAAGCCCCAAGCACCTCTCTGGATCGATCCATACCCAAATTGATTTAAACGTCTAGTGAGGACATGTTGAATTTGTGTGGGCCTTGTTTGCTGATTGATCGGCCCACTACCCAGCCTAGAGATTGATAGAAACTTCTCCTTCATCAACCTAGCACAACCCGAATCTATGGCTTTATTGTTTGCGGCCCAGAGGCCCTGTTTGGTTTGATATGTGAAACATTTGGACTTCGGCCCAAAAGTTTAGACTTAGGTGATTTCTCTCTTTCGGCCCAATTTGAGCTCTAGCCCATGAGCGATCCATAAAAATCCCTCAGGCTTTTCCTTTCGAGGCCATTCTAGTACAGGAAGACTTTTCACTCGGGTTTTGACCCACGATCCTAAACACGGCTGTCATCTTCAGCCCAATCATTCACTCGGCCCAATTCAATCACACCCAATTTGAGCTCTAGGCCCATGAGCGATCCATAAAAATCCCTCAGGCTTTTCCATTTCGAGGCCCATTCTAGTACAGGAAGACTTTTCACTCGGGTTTTGACCCACGATCCTAACACGGCTGTCATCTTCAGCCCAATCATAATCACTCGGCCCAAATTCCAATTCACACCCAGAACATGGTTTTGAAATCACTTCGCCCATGCGCTTTACTTCCCCAAACACATTCTGGCCCAAGCGCCCAATTCTCAGAACATTCTGGCTCAAGAACCACAATCTTCGAAACATTCCAGCTCATGTGCTTTTCTTGCAGCCCAAACAAGTTTTTACCTAAAACTTCTTCACGGTCCAGAATTTTAGCTCAATCCACTTTTGTTTTCCAACAGATAAGCCCGAATCCCAAGTATGGCAGAGGGAGTAAACCCAGTCAGTATGGAGGCCCAGTTTGCAGCCCTAGAGCAAAGGTACATTGTTGCCTTTGAAGCCATGGAACAGAAACATAGGTCCACCACTAATAACATGGAGGCTAAGTATGTCACCATCATCGAAGAGTTGAAAAGCAAAATCAATTCCCTTGAGGTTGGTCATCAGGAAAACATTTCAGGAAAGATTGCTGACTCTGGGAACGAGCGTGACTACATCGAGGTTAACTCTGTTGGGGCCCACGATGCACAAAGAATTGTAGGGGAAGTCGCCCCGGACCACCAACTAGCTGTTGAACTCAAGAAGGCTCTGATAAGGATCGAGCGCATGGAAAAAGCAAGGAAGCCAGCTGGTTTCGATTACTCTTCTATGGAATCGTACCCCGAGGTTAATCTCCCTCTAAAGTTGAAGCTACCCACACTTGCTCTGTACAAGGGTTCCTCAGACCCGCAGGTCCATCTGGCGATGTTCGATAGGGAAATGTCCATCCTCAGGTTGAATGACATGCAGAAGGCCAAGGTTTTCGCCCGTTATCTCGATGAAATACCTCAACGTTGGTACTTGACTCGAAGGATGAACACCAAAACCTATGAGGAGGTTTGTGAGGCTTTCTTGCACCATTTCGAGTATGCTAAGAATCTCGAAGTCACCAGGTCCGACCTTGCCAGCACTCGACAGAGAGCCAGTGAATCAATGTCCGACTTCATCAAACGATGGAGGATGAAGGCCGCTGCTATGCCTACAAAAATGGATGAGCAAGAACAGATTCGAATGATTGTGGACAATATGCAGAGACAATACAACAACGAGCTGAGTTGCACATACTTCCCTAATTTCGACATGCTGATGGGACAGGTAAGAGTCATGGAAGAAAAGATTCACAAAGGCGAGCTGAAGCTGGGACAACCCAAAGCCCAGGGTGTAAGTATCGAGACCTTTAAGTCAGGACCGGCCAAAGGAGCTCAAGTTTCATACCAGTGAGCACCATACAAAAACCCAGTGTTGTAAGGCGGAGCACTAAGGCCTCACCCCGATCCAAGAGGTTTCTGCTGCACCGAGACAGTTTACCGACATTGGCCGGCCTCTCAGTCAAGCACTCGTGAAGCTACAAGAGCTAGACTTACTACAGCCTCTCACACCTAGTCCTGGGATCACCCAGGCCGGGAACATCTCCATCAGTTCTGCCAATTTCATCAACTACCAGGACAGTACTGATGACTGCAGAGCATTGAAGCACAAGATCGAAGACCTTATCGAGCAAGGACTCCAGTTTGTTGAGTAGGCAAAAATCTAGTAGTGTTTTGTTTACTCTTTTCAATTTTGTAAGAAGTTGATCACATTTCCATTTTAATGAAGTTTAGATTTAAAATTTCAGTTGTTTGGCTTTTTCAGTTTGTAATCACAAAATTGATAATAAAAGAAATGTGTTCGTTCACCTCACACCTTCAACCAAATCATCTTGCTCAAAACTAATGTTCATGAAACGGTCATTTCTTGGCAACTAAACAAAATGACTTGTCTTTTATTCTAAAAGATGAACGTGTCCAACCAAACACCACTACTCACCCCAAAACATCCAAACAACCCACGAAGCGGTTCAAGTCTGCATTTGTCAAATTGTTGTTATAAACCCTGGATAAATACTGGGGCAATCTGAGTTTAAGTTTGTCATCTTTCACCTTTCATCTAAATATGCGAACAAGTCTTAGAGTGAGAATTCATGAGAGCGACTTGAGCGGGAAAAACCAAGAGTGAACGAACGTGCCATTTTTACACGACTCCGGCGAGACCACATTCAAAGGTGAGGTAAACAGTACAACTCCGACCGAAGGAGATAACTTGTAAATTTACTCTTAGACCTGTGAAAAGTAACAAAGAATGGATACACAACTATTAGGAATGACGAAGCACCTAGGTACAGCGCCACATAGCCAAAAGCTTGTGAACCCTGACACTAAACCCTAGGCACCCCCGTTGAGCCTTTCGTATATCCCTTTTCGATATTGTGAGCTCCACAAAATAACCCAGCCAATGATGAATGTCCGACCCGGTGACCAAAGGAGGCGAGGAGCCCGACTCTCAGATAACATTCTCATTAGTCCAGAGAAGCAATGCCGCTATCAGCATGACGAAGCGATCCGCAAATGGTCCCAGAGTGACACAGGATCAAAAGAGCTCACATCAAAACAGCTCTTGAAGCCCAAAACCGGGAAACACAAGAACCCCGAAGGCAAAGCCAAGAAAGGATAAAACAAAAAGCAAACCCGAAGTGCCTCAAAGAAATCCAAATAACGAAAAGAGAAATGGTGTAAAGGGCAACTTCAAAAGTCCAAGTACAGAAGCTCGAAAACAACGTCAACACAAAGCAGCTAGATGACTTCAAGACAAGGAAGATGAATCCGAAAGAAGACACAAGGTGCAGCTTTGGCCACCCACTTAAGCTCCACATACTGTGAGCCTCGATTTTAAACCCTATCCTATGTTGATTAAGGCTGATTAGGATCTAATCGGGTTTTAGGTCCACTTATAACCTAAGATTAATAACTATGTCATAAAACAATAATTATTAAAACCTAAGCTAGCTCACTGGAACCTATTATGAGTCGCCACCTAATTTTAACCTAGATCAAATTAGGAAAGGAGAGTTCGGGTTCGGGGGCTTGATATTCGACTTATTTAGGGTTCAATTACTTTCATTACCCTTCCTAGGTCGTTTTCCTCTACTTGGTTTATTTACGGCTTATTACGAGTCGTTTTTAACCTAAGTGCGCGCTTCTGTTTTTTTGTGTTTTTAGCATTTTTTGACAGAAAATAAAGTGAAATTGAAAGCTACCTAAACTAGGGTTTCGGAGGCAGAATTAGGTCAAATTTTGTTCACGTCCGTAGCCACGGACCCCATGTCCGAGACCCCGGACCCCAGTTAACCTAAACTATACAGAAGAGTCGAAAATAAAGAAAAACAAAAGTTTGCAGGGTCCGGGGCCTCGGACAGGCTGTCCGAGGGACCGGACATTATCAGAAAACCTAAACTTTGAATTTTTTTTTTAAAATCCCGCCGCCGTCCGTGGGTGTCCGTGGTCTCGGACAACGCGTCCGAGGTCCCGGACCATAGGTCCGAGGTCACGGACCACCCACGGACAGGGGTTTTCAGAAGGTTCCCGAGAGTGTTTTGAGCTCAAATTTTATGGGTATGTAGCCTGGAAGATGTACAAGACGTTAGAGATTGAAAGTTTTCAATTTGAATTCAAATTAAGCCCGAAACTTGGCAAACAAGTTATTGCACAGAAGCTTAATCAAACAGCAGTACAGAAGCGTAAAAAGGTTAGTTTGAACCCAAAATTTGACAAAGAGTTAATAAGGTCGTGGGGAATCAGAAAAGTGGGATTGTAACCTGTTTTACCTCCGAATTCAAGATGATTCTTCACGTTGGGATTCTTCGGAGGCTCCGATGATGCCGGTTCCGGATTGAGTTCGACCCGGGCTTCTGGTTGTTGATTGTTGATGATGTTCTTCACGTTTTGGAGGCGGTTTGGTTGATGTTTGATGATTGTTGATGTGTTAGGAGTTGAAAAGTGTGTTTAGGTGGTGATTTCGAGAGATTTTTGATGTGATTTGGTGCTTGGATGTGTAAAAACGTGAGGAGAATGAGACGGCTAGGTTTTCTGGTTGCTTAGGGTTCTTGAGGTTCTGATTTGATCATGGGATAAGGTTCCTTATATAGGCTTCCTTAAAGATAGAAAAATCCGGTAAAAACCGAGATTTACCGACGTTTTAGCTCAAGGGCTTCCAAAAGGAATTTGATTATAAAATTTTACACATGGGTAAAGGATGATATTTCTGATTTTTCTAAAGTGGAATCGAATTTTTTGGATATTGGAATATTTTTAAATTCAATTTCCCGTTAGATTCAATCAGAAATTGCTAGAAAATTATTGGAAATTCGAAAAATCAAAATTCCAGCGCCATTATGCTTCAAATGTCATCCTTTATCATGGGTTAAAATTTCAAAGCATTTTGAATTGATTTGACCCTTATTTGGAGGAGAGAGAAAGCCTATAGGGGGCTTAGGAGCCTTGAAAAATTACGAAAATGCCCCTGGAGATGACTAAGCTGTCCCTTACTCTGAAACGTGCCGATCGAACTGGGAACCCTTGTACTAGCCTATTAGTAGAGACTTTCTTCCTGGGGGTTGAAATTTTGGGTAAACAGATTGCCCCCCGTCAACTAGGCTTTGTAATGAAGATGAAAAGACTAGTTGATGCTTGAGTGATACCCCAAAATTCTGGATCCTAAAAGACCTCGTATGCCATTTGAAATCTAGCAAGTTGTGTCGAGCTATTCTAAGGCGCTGACTACCTAAGGTGATGAAAATGATGTCAAGCTATTCTAAGGCGTTGACTACCTAAAATGATGAGAATGGAGTAATGTCAAGCGATTCTAAGGCGTCGACTACTCGAAAGATGAAGTAATGTCAAGCGATTCTAAGGCGTTGACAACCTAAAAGATGAAGTAATGTCAAGCGATTCTAAGGCGTTGACAACCTATAAAGGAATGAAGTACGCTGAGCATTCTAAGGTGTCGGGAACCTGAAAGTGAATGGAATACACCGAGCATTATAAGGTGTTGGGAACCTGGAATACGCCGAGCATTATAAGGTGTCGGGAACCTGAGACTGAATGGGGTACGCCGAGCATTGTAAGGTGTCGGGAACCTGAAATTGAATGGATTATGCCGAGCATTATAAGGTGTCGGGAACCTGGAATACGCCGAGCATTATAAGGTGTCGGGAACCTGAGACTGAATGGGGTACGCCGAGCATTGTAAGGTGTCGGGAACCTGAAATTGAATGGATTACCCCGAGCATTATAAGGTGTCGGGAACCATAAGTTGAACGGAATACGCCGAGCATTATAAGGTGTCGGGAACCATAAGTTGAACAGAATACGCCGAGCATTATAAGGTGTCGGGAACCATAAGTTGAACGGAATACGCCGAGCATTATAAGGTGTCGGGAACCTGATTCGAATGGGGTACGCCGAGCATTAAGGTGTCGGGAACCTGAAGTAAAAAGGTGATGATGCTATGGGGATGATATGCTAATTTGTCGAAAGCAAGAAATTGCTAGGAACATGCCAAACATGGCGATGATGTAGGTTGGTTGAAAGCAAGAAATTGCTAGGAATATGCCAAACATGGCGATGATGCAGATTTGTTGAAAGCAAGAAATTGCTAGGAATATGCCAAACATGGCGATGATGTAGGTTGGTTGAAAGCAAGAAATTGCTAGGAATATGCCAAACATGGCGATGATGTAGGTTGGTTGAAAGCAAGAAATTGCTAGGAATATGCCAAACATGGCGATGATGTAGGTTGGTTGAAAGCAAGAAATTGCTGACGAAGGTGCCAAACATGGCAGTGTTTGAAGAAAATTCTGTTTATTGAAAAAGAAAGTGAAGTTATCATTTCCTGACTAAAGATTTCAGACTTGCAATTTATCTCCTAGGAGATGAACATGCTACCGGTGGGGTGTGGCGTTTGATGCAGAGATCTTTTGAGTGGTGATCAGGGCATATGTGTGCCTGTGGTGTATGATGTGAAGGTAAGGGCTTACGTGAGCCTGTGTGGTGAAGTAGAATTTGTGTGGGGGTAAGGGCTTATGTGGGCCTGAGGTGTTTGGTGTGGAGGTAAGGGCTTATGTGTGCCTGTGGTGGGATGGGGGTGCTCAAGCTTTGGGTTTCAATTGGTGTTATCATGGCAATTGTTGGAACCAACAATTGCCCCCAGTATTTTTCCTTAGGACAATCTGAGCTAGAGTTCATGGCATTCGATCGTTCCGATCGATTGCCCCCAGTTTTCTTTGACTAAGCGTGCAAACAAGTCTCATCCTCACAGGGTCAAGGCTTATGCATTGATGTGGTGCTTCCTAACCTACACACGACGTGTTTGGTGTTTGCACTCATTTCTCGCTCATGGCCATAACTTTTAGACCACTGAATTTGACATTTGATGGATTTACGCATTTGATCTGTTACTTTCACGTGATTGGACACACAACTATCAAGTCAGAAGTCTTTAAAGCTTATAACGTGGCCATCGGGTGTGATGAAAGACGACGGGATCATGGAGGGATATTTTAGGTATGTGGAGCTTTAATGGGTGACCAAAGCTGCAACTTGCGTCTTCTCTCAGATTCATCTTCCTTGTCTTGAAGTCGTCTAGCTGCTTCGTGTTGACGTTGCTTTCGAGCTTATGGACTTGGACTTTTGAAGTCGTCCTTTACACCATTTATCTCTTTGTCATTTAGATTTCCTCGAGGCACTTCGGGTTTGCCTTTTTGTTTTATCCTTTCTTGACTTTGCCTTCGGGGTTCTTGTGTTTCCCGGTTTTGGGCTTTGAGAGCTGTTTTGATGTGAGCTCTTTTGATCCTGTGTCACTCTGGGACCATTTGCAGATCGTTTCGTCATGCTGATTGTGGCATTGCTTCTTTGGACTGATGAGAATGTTATCTGAGAGTCGGGCTCCTTGCTTCCTTTGGTCACCGGGTCGGACATTCATCATTGGCTGGGTTATTTTATGGAGCTCATAATATCGAAAAGGGATATACGAAAGGCTCAACGGGGGTGCCTAGGGTTTAATGATAGGGTTTACAAGCTTTTGGCTATGTGGTGTTGTACCTAGGTGCTTCGTCATTCCTGATAGTTGTGTATCCGTTCTTTGTTACTTTTCGCAGGTCTAAGAGTAAATTTACAAATTATCTCCTTCGATCGGAGTTATGCCGTTTGCCTCACTTTTGAATGTGGCCTCCCTTGAGTCGTGTAAAAATGACACGCTCTTTCACTCATGGTTTTACTACTCAAGGCACCCTCGCGAAAAGTTCACTCAGAGACTTGTTCACACAATTAAACGAAAGAAATAATCGTTATTGGTCTTTAAACTCAGATTGCCCCCAGTGTTGATCTGAGGTTTATGACAACAATTAAATAGATGTTGAATTTGAGAAGCTTTGTGGGTTGTTTTGGATGATGGTGTTTGGACGGACATGTTCAACTTTTTGGAGACAAATCTTCATGCTCCATTGTCAGAAAATGTAACCTCATCTTAAAAGGCATTTTGAAATCGGACTTGAAAAAGTCGTTTGTTGTGAAGATGATTTAGTAAAACCATTGTCTTCTATTAGTGACTTGAAAAACAGCCATTCTTTGAAAACTTTGAATGATGCATTTGAAAGATGAATGTTATGGTAGGTTATGCATGTGGAGACTTTCATTGCTGAAGACTCGAGCTCTCGATCGTTGGGACGTTGCTGAGATGACCGTGACCGCCTTCTTCTTGGACTGTGAGTAGGCTCTGCAAAAATGCCTGAACTAGGAGTGCCCATGGATGACGCATGAAGCACTTGGGCCTGAATCATTAACAAACTGAATGATGCCGTCATGGATGTGGATAGGCATTTGGGCCTAGATAAACTGAAATTGAGGCACATGGGCCAGAAATATTTTGAGGATGTGGCGCTTGGACCGGAGTGTTGTGAGAATGTGGCACTTGCGCCGGAATGTTGTGAAGAGGTGGCGCTTGGGCCAGAATGTTTAAAGAATGTGGCACTTGGGTCAGAATGTTGTGAAGATGTGGCGCTTGGGCCAAAAAGTGTTTGAAAGTGTGTTGCTTGGGCCAAGATGTGTTTAGGAATGTGGCGCTTGGGCCAGAATGTGTTTAGGAATGTGGCACTTGGGCCAGAATGTGTTTAGGAATGTGGAACTTGGGCCAGAATGTTTAGGAATGTGGCACTTGGGCCGGAATGATTTGGGATTGTGGCTCTTGGGCCGAAATGATTTGGGATTGAAGTAAGACATATGGGCCAGAGGGACTTCTAGACTAGAATGGATGTATGGGCCTGAATTTCCTTAATCTGGAAGTGATGCATACAGGCTGAAGGAAACCACATGAACTGTGAACTGGGCCGAGAGAGAAACTTTGAAGTCTAAGATTTGTTTGATGTTCCTGTTGGGCCCTGAGTCCAAAAACTAGAATAAATGAGTTACGAGAACTATCCTGAATTCGAATGGGTTGAAACCTAAACAAACGGTTTTGAGTGGGCCTAAAAGGTATGACACCTAGATCTAGGACTTTGGGCCAGGGCCCGAACAAAAGTTTACCTAGACTAGAATGGGCCTTGGGCCGAAATGAAAAAGCCTGATTGATTCTCATGGACTGCTTTAGGTAAATTTTTTTTTTCATGGGCCTAGAACTAAATTGATAATTCAAATTAGGCTGAAAGAGAAATCTCCTAAGTTTAAACTTTTGGGCCGAAGCCCAAATGACTCACATATCAAACCAAACAAAGCCTCTGGGCCGCAAACAATAAAGCTGCCAATTCGGGTTGGGCTGAGTTGATGTAGGAGAGGTTCCTATCAATCTCTAGGCTGGGTAGTGGGCTGATCATACAAGCGAACAAAGCCCATACAAATTCAACATGTCCTCACTAGACGTTTAAATCAAAACCGGGTAAGGATCGATCCGGAGAGGTGCTTGGGGCATGGGCCCAGGTCACCACAAAGGAATAGGGTTTGCACGCTATTCTCTTTGGGCTTCCCCACTCTTTTCACATCACCTGAAGGTGTGCGTCTATGGTCGGGTCTTTGAATGACCAAACATTGGGCTTGGTAAGGGTACTGCCAGGAAAACGCTTAGGGGCTAAGGCCCAGGTATTAAGGGGGTGTGGTTAGACGACACCCTCCTCTTTTCCCTCGCTTATTCACATCACCTAAAAGGTGTGAGTCCCTGACAGGGGACCCTCAAACGGGTCCCGGGGTGAAAGGTTGCGTGGACCCTCGCTCTCATATGATGCAAAGGTGCAGGGAATTAGTGCGCACAAAGGTAAACAAACAATGTAATAAAGCCATAAAAAACATTTTTCAAGTTAAGCCCTCTTTCTCAAAATTAAACAAGTTAAAATTAAGAAGTTTGTCCCCAGCAGAGTCGCCAGTCTGTGAGCCTCGATTTTAAACCCTATCCTATGTTGATTAAGGCTGATTAGGATCTAATCGGGTTTTAGGTCCACTTATAACCTAAGATTAATAACTATGTCATAAAACAATAATTATTAAAACCTAAGCTAGCTCACTGGAACCTATTATGAGTCGCCACCTAATTTTAACCTAGATCAAATTAGGAAAGGAGAGTTCGGGTTCGGGGGCTTGATATTCGACTTATTTAGGGTTCAATTACTTTCATTACCCTTCCTAGGTCGCTTTTCCTCTACTTGGTTTACTTACGGCTTATTACGAGTCGTTTTTAACCTAAGTGCGCGCTTCTGTTTTTTTTGTGTTTTTAGCATTTTTTGACAGAAAAATAAAGTGAAATTGAAAGCTACCTGAACTAGGGTTTCGGAGGCAGAATTAGGTCAAATTTTGCTCACGTCCGTAGCCACGGACCCCATGTCCGAGACCACGGACCCCAGTTAACCTAAACTATACAGAAGAGTCGAAAATAAAGAAAAACAAAAGTTTGCAGGGTCCGGGGCCTCGGACAGGCTGTCCGAGGGCCCGGACATTATCAGAAAACCTAAACTTTGAATTTTTTAAAAATCCCGCCGCCGTCCGTGGGTGTCCGTGGTCTCGGACAACGCGTCCGAGGTCCCGGACCATAGGTCCGAGGTCACGGACCACCCACGGACAGGGGTTTTCAGAAGGTTCCCGAGAGTGTTTTGAGCTCAAATTTTATGGGTATGTAGCCTGGAAGATGTACAAGACGTTAGTGATTGAAAGTTTCCAATTTGAATTCGAATTAAGCCCGAAACTTGGCAAACAAGTTATTGGACAGAAGCTTAATCAAACAGCAGTACAGAAGCGTAAAAAGGTTAGTTTGAACCCAAAATTTGACAAAGAGTTAATAAGGTCGTGGGGAATCAGAAAAGTGGGATTGTAACCTGTTTTACCTTCGAATTCAAGATGATTCTTCACGTTGGGATTCTTCGGAGGCTCCAATGATGCCGGTTCCGGATTGAGTTCGACCCGGGCTTCTGGTTGTTGATTGTTGATGATGTTCTTCACGTTTTGGAGGGGTTTGGTTGATGTTTGATGATTGTTGATGTGTTAGGAGTTGAAAAGTGTGTTTAGGTGGTGATTTGAGAGATTTTTGATGTGATTTTGGTGCTTGGATGTGTAAAAACGTGAGGAGAATGAGACGGCTAGGTTTTCTGGTTGCTTAGGGTTCTTGAGGTTCTGATTTGATCATGGGATAAGGTTCCTTATATAGGCTTCCTTAAAGATAGAAAAATCCGGTAAAAACCGAGATTTACCGACGTTTTAGCTCAAGGGCTTCCAAAAGGAATTTGATTATAAAATTTTACACATGGGTAAAGGATGATATTTCTGATTTTTCTAAAGTGGAATCGAATTTTTTGGATATTGGAATATTTTTAAATTCAATTTCCCGTTAGATTCAATCAGAAATTGCTAGAAAATTATTGGAAATTCGAAAAATCAAAATTCCAGCGCCATTATGCTTCAAATGTCATCCTTTATCATGGGTTAAAATTTCAAAGCATTTTGAATTGATTTGACCCTTATTTGGAGGAGAGAGAAAGCCTATAGGGGGCTTAGGAGCCTTGAAAAATTACGAAAATGCCCCTGGAGATGACTAAGCTGTCCCTAGTACTCTGAAACGTGCCGATCGAACTGGGAACCCTTGCTACTAGCCTATTAGTAGAGACTTTCTTCCGGGGGGTTGAAATTTTGGGTATAACACATACCTCAAATATCCCTCCATGGTCCCGTTGTCCTTCATCACACCCCATGGCCACGTTATAAGCTTTAAAGACTTCCGACTTGATAGTTGTGTGTCCAATCACGTGAAAGTAACAGATCAAATGCGTAAATTCATCAAATATCGAATTCAATGGTCTAGAAGTTACGACCATAGGTGAGGAACGAGTCCAAGCACCAAACACGCCGAGTGTAGGTTAGGAAGCACCACATAAAAACATAAGCCTTGACCCTGTGAGGACGAGACTCGTTCGCACGTTTAATAAAAGAAAATACTGGGGACAATCGATCATTCCGATCGATTGCCATGAACTCTAGCTCAGATTGTCATAAGGGAAAAATACTGGGGCAATTGTTGGTTCCAACAATTTCTATGACAACACCAATTTGAACCCAGAGCTCAAACATCACCATCACCATTCCACCACAGGCACACATAAGCCTTTACCTCCACATCAAACACCACAGGTCCACATAAGCCCTTACCTTCACATCATACACCATACCCCACCGGCGGCATGTTCATCTCATAGGAAATAAATTATAAGTCCGAAGTCTACAGTCAAGAAATGATAATTTTGCATTCCTTTTCATTAAGCAGAATATTCTTCAAACACTGCCACGTTTGGCACCTCTTTCAACAATTTCTTGTTTTGGACAAATTTCCTACATACACTTTGATCGTATTTTACCATGCACATCCTCATTGCCACGTTTGGCACTTTCATAATCAACTTTCATCATGACTCCTCGTCACAATTCAGGGATACAGATTCTCAACCGAAGGTACAGATTCTTCAGGGATACAGATTCTCAGCCAAAGGTACAGATTCTTCAGGGATACAGATTCTCAGCCGAAGGTACAAATTCTTCAGGGATACAGATTCTCAACCGAAGGTACAGATTCTTCAGAGATACAGATTCTCGCCCCGAAGATACAGATTCTCACCCGATCAGAGACACAGATTCTCGCCCCGAAGATACCGATTCTTCCGAGATACAGATTCTCGCCCCGAAGATACAGATTCTTTAGAGATACAGATTCTCACCCGATCAGAGATATAGATTCTCGCCCTGAAGATACAGATTCTTCAGAGATACAAATTCTCAGCCAAAGATACAGATTCTTCAGAGATACAGATTCTCAGCCAAAGATTCAGACTCACCAGAGCAGCAGAACTCACCCGAATAGAAGAACTCGACCCAACACCAATTTTCAATCACTGATAGGTAGTCAACGCCTTAGAATAGCTTGACATCACTTCATTCATTATAGGTAGCCAGCGCCTTAGAATAGCTTGACATCATCTCATTCATTATAGGTAGTAAACGCCTTAGAATAGTTTGACATCATATCATTCTTATAGATAGTCGGCGCCTTAGAATAGTCTGACATTACTTCGTTATTGCCTTTAGGTGGTCGACGCCTTAGAACCGCTCGACACCCTTCCACTTTACTCATAGGTAGTCAGCGCCTTAGAATAGCTCGACGCAACTTGTCGGATTGCACGTGCAGTCTTTTAAGATCCAAAATTTTGGGGTATCACTCAAGCATCAACTAGCCTTTTCATTTCCATTACAAAGTCTAGTTGATGGGGGCAATCTGTTATACCCAAAATTTCAACCCCCCGGAAGAGAGTCTCTACTAATAGGCTAGTAGTGAGGGTTCCCACTTCGATCGGCGCATTTCAGAGTACTAGGGACAGCTTAGTCATCTCCAGGGGCATTTTCGTAATTTTTCGAGGCTCCTAAGCCCCCTATAGGCTTTCTCTCTCCTTCAAATAAGGGTCAAATCAATTCAAAATGCTTTAAAATTTTAACCCATGACAGAGGATGACATTTGAAGCATAATGGCGTTGGAATTTTGATTTTTTGAATTTCCAATAATTTTCAAGCAATTTCTGATTGAATCTGACGAGAAATTGAATTTAAAAATAGTCCAATATCCAAAAAATTCGATTCTACTTTAGAAAATTCAGAAATATCATCCTTTACCCATGTGTAAAATTTCATAATCAAATTTCTTTTGGAAGCCCTTGAGCTAAAACGTCGGTAAATCTCGGTTTTTACCGGATTTTTCTATCTTTAAGGAAGCCTATATAAGGAACCTTATCCCATGATCAAATCAAAACCTCAAGAACCCTAGACTCTCAAAAAAGGCAGCCGTCACTTGCTCTTCACGTTTTGAACCCCAGAGCCACAATCAAACACCGAAATCTCACCAAAATCAACACCAAAACACATTTTTCAACTCCCACAACATCATCCATCATCAAACCCTCACCAAAACAGCACCAAAACGTGAAGAACATCAAGAACAACAAGGAGTCAGAAGCTGGGTTCGAAGTTCTTCCGGATCCGCCATCAATGAGGCCTCCGAAGAATCCCGACGTGAAGAAACACCACGAATCTAAAGGTAAAACAGGTTATAACTCTACTTTTCTAACTCCCCACAACCTCATTAACTTTCTATTAAATTTTGGGCTCAAACCAACCCTTTTTGGCTTCTGTATAGCTAATTACTTTTGCTTCTGCCTTGTTACTTGTTTATCACGTTTCGTACATAATTCGACTTCAAACAGTGATCTTTCAATTACTAACATATTGTACATCTTTCAGGCTACACGTGCATAAATTTTGAGCGGAAAACACTTTCGGGAACCACCATAAAACCCCCGTCCGGGGGTTGTCCAGGATCTCGGACCTATGGTCCGGGACCACGGACGGGTTGTCTATGGCCACGGACACCCACGGACGGCGGCGGGATTTTAAAATTTTTTAAAATTTAGGTTTTGCTAATCTATGTCCGAACCTACGGACATCCTGTCCATGGCCCCAGAATTTTCAAAATTTTGTTTTCTGTTTAATTCGACTTTTATTTTCACATAGGTTAACTAGGGTCCGTGGTTACGGACACTAGGTCCGTGGCTACGAACGGAAACAAAATTTGGCCTAATTCTGCCTCCAAAACCCTAGTTTAGGTAATTTAAACTTTCACTTATTTTCAGTCAAAAAATGTTAAAAAACACAAAAAAACAGAAGCTCGCGCACTTAGGTTAAAACGACTCGTAATAAGCCGTAATTAAACCAAGTAGAGGAAAAGCGACCTAGGAAGGGTAATGAAAGTAATTTGAACCCTAAATAAGTCGAATACCAAGCCCCCGAACCCGAACTCAACCTTTCCTAATTTACCCTAGGTTAAAATTAGGTGGCGAGTCATAATAGGTTCCAGTGTGCTAGCTTTGGTTTTAATAATTATTGTTATATGACATAGTTATTAATCTTATGTTATAAGTGGACCTAAAACCCGGTTAGATCCTAGTCAGCTTTAATCAACACAGGATAGGGTTTAAAATCGAGGCTCAGAGACTGGCGACTCTGCTGGGACAAAATTCTTAATTTTAACTTGTTTAATTTTATGAAAGAGGGCTTAACTCGAAAGCGTTTACTTATGGCTTTATTACTCTGTCTGTTTACTTTTGTGCGCACTTTAATTTTTTACACCTTTGCATCATATGAGAGCGAGGGTCCACACAAACCGATTTCACCCCGGGACCCGTTTGAGGGTCCCCTGTCAGGGACTCACGCCTTTAAGGTGATGTGAATAAGCGGGGGAAAAGAAGAGGGTGTCGTCTAACCACACCCCCTTAATACCTGGGCCTTAGCCCCAAGCGTTTTCCTGGCGGTGCCCTTACCAAGCCCAATGTTTGGTCATTCAAAGACCCGACCGTAGACGCACACTTAACAGTGATGTGAAAAAAATGGGGAAGCCCAAAGAGAATAGCGTGCAAGCCCTATTCCTTTGTGGTGACCTGGGCCCAAGCCCCAAGCACCTCTCCGGATCGATCCATACCCAAATTGATTTAAACGTCTAGTGAGGACATGTTGAATTTGTGTGGGCCTTGTTTGCTTATATGATCGGCCCACTACCCAGCCTAGAGATTGATTGAAACTTCTCCTTCATCAACCTAGCTCAACCCGAATCTATGGCTTTATTGTTTGCGGCCCAGAGGCCCTGTTTGGTTTGATATGCGAAACATTTGGACTTCGGCCCAAAAATTTAGACTTAGGTGATTTCTCTCTTTCGGCCCAATTTGAGCTCTAGGCCCATGAGCGATCCATAAAAATCCCTCAGGCTTTTCCTTTTCGAGGCCCATTCTAGTACAGGAAGACTTTTCACTCGGGTTTTGACCCACGATCCTAGACACGGGTATCATCTTCAGGCCCAATCATAATCACTCGGCCTAAATTCCAATTCACACCCAGAACATGGTTTTGAAATCACTTCGGCCCATGCGCTTTACTTCTAGCCCAAACACATTCTGGCCCAAGCGCCTAATTCTCAAAACATTCCGGCTCAAGAACCACAATCTTCGAAACATTCCAGCTCATGTGCTTTTCTTGCAGCCCAAACAAGTTTTTACCTAAAACTTCTTCACGGTCCAGAATTTTAGCTCAATCCACTTTTGTTTTCCAACAGATAAGCCCGAATCCCAAGTATGGCAGAGGGAGTAAACCCAGTCAGTATGGAGGCCCAGTTTGCAGCCCTAGAGCAAAGGTACATTGCTGCCTTTGAAGCCATGGAACAGAAACATAGGTGTAGACACCAAAAATTCTCACCCCATAAAGCAAATTCCGAAATAATAAGAGGGGTCGTCGCCTTTCTTTTTTTTAAAACATATTAACGTGCGTGCTAAGACGAAACCATCATTTTATAATCTTTTTCAAAACCTTTTTTTTTAAAAAAAAACACAATTCTTCGAAAATGAATTTCCATCGACAGTCCAGTTTCAAGGTCGTCCCCTTTTGTTTATTCACTTATTTTACTATTTTATTTTATTTTTAATCATCTATTCACTTTTTCTAATATTTTATTTTATTCTATTATTAGCATTAGTATTTTTATTTTCATTTCTATTTATACCCACTCATTTTCATCTTTCAAACTCACTCCACACTTGGTAGAAATCTGGTCTAGCCCAATTCCTTAAACCCACCCTATTTTCAACCCTTGGCTTCAAAAAGCCCACATTAAAACCCAACCCATCTTCTAAACCCTAGAACCCACCCTTATTCTATAAAAGACAACAACACAAAACCCTAATCCCAAGGCAACAGTAGCCGCCTCTCATTTTTTATTTTCAATCATCAGTCCCAAGACCTCCCTCTTCACGGAAAAAGATGGCCAGCACAGAACCGACATTCCTCAATCGATTTCTTCAACAGCAGAACATACAACTTGCTTTCTCTCCTTCGTTACCGTGAATGAAGACATACATGATACAGCTCTGCCATTTCCTCCTCTTTTCACTCACGGCATTTTACAACCCAACTGGTGAACGGAGAACATACAAGCCGTACTCTTCCTTCTTCAAACTCACGGAACATACAATCCTGCTTCTTCCCCGAGGTTTCTCTTCTTCCGCCTCCGCCCTTTTTCCGATCTCTCTCGGTTAACCCTCGACATCACACCCAGAAGACAAAAAGAAAACCTCACCCGCATGCCTTCCGTTCCATCGGGAAATTGAAATCTAAGCTTGAAGACTCTTTTCTTCTTCCCCTATCTTTTCTTTATCGGTTGAACTCCACGGAAAAGAGCAGAGAATCGTTACCATCTCTTCCTTCATTGTCTCTCCATCTACACCTCACCCGCCTACAAATCACTACGTTTCTTACTCCTTCCTCGAGCCCTCCGATTCTCTCCTTCAACACCTTGAACTTCCGACACTGAAGACGAAGAACCTTGAAGATTGCCTAGCCCCCTTTAAAAATGTCATCGCTTCTTCATCCGAGGGAGGAGGGAAAAAGATCGACGGAAAAAATCTTCTTCTGCCTCTGAATTGTCACCGCCGAGAAATTCCTCCTGCTCTGGTTCATCCGTCGAGGATTTCAACCATCGCCACCCAACTTCTTCTTCTTCCCCCACCGTAAATCACCAAACATCACTCATCTTCACCAGGAAGCTACATGCTCTCACCATTCTCCTCACTCACGAACATACTAGCTCTGCACTCTCTGTTCTTCTTCACAAACGGTAATTTTGTAACTCGACCTGGCGGAGCAAGGAACCGCTCCTTTCGATTTCCCTCCTCACCATCGAGCTTGAAGAAACTTCTCGACCCATCTTCGCCGTGTTCGAAGAGCAACATGAAGCTCACCGTGAAGGTAGCTAAAGTCTGGGGTCATCACACCCTTGTTCTTCATTTTCTGTCAACCGTCTTTCTATTCCCAATCAAAGGTATATTTTCTGCCCCTTTCAATCTTTGTTTAGCATGCCTCAGTGAAAACATTGGTAGCTTATAATATATTGAGCGAGGTCGAATTCTAGACTGAATTACGGTCTCTGCAATCTGAGCTGTCCTGAGAAATTTAATTTCTATTTCCTCTGCGGATCTGATGCATTATGGTCTGTAACCCGAGTTCTGGGTTTAGTTGTGAGATGCGTGAGGGTTTGAGAAGGTGGAAACCACATGGTAAGGTTCACCCGATTTCAGTCGTGGCTTAGAGTTAATAATTAGTTCCGTTTTGATTTCATTTTGATATCTGCACTTGCGGTTACTTCCACTTTGTTCAACCTCATCTCTACATTCATTCGTTTATCTCTCGTGCTATTTGATATACTGTGATGTTATTACTAATCCCTGCGAATTTGTTGATGCCTGGGTTCGATGCGAGGTGAACCATGTTGGTAAAAACGATAGCTGGCAGTGGAATCCATATGCGTGAACTTCTATTGCTTCGTGCGACACAGGCTTATGTATTACCTGTCATTTGCGTTGTGGATTGCTGGCGAAAGAAAGCGTGTGGCCTAAACTTCTTTTGCGCTATGTGGTTTGAACCTGGCTCTGGCTTCGGTTAATGACAATTTTCGTTGCTCAGTTTACACCCTTTAATTCACTCACTTTGGGCTGCCGTATTGAACCCGTTGTCGATCTGTTTCCTCTCCCATTGATGTGGGTTTAAGGTCTTGCTCGATGCTATTTACTCGATGCCCTTTGGCGCTTTAAGCTCGGTTTGAAGTCTTAATTCAATCCCAGCCTGTTTAACATTCGTTTGTCTACTACTTACCTTTTGCTTTTGCTATCTGACCGAGGTACTTGAAATACTGATGAGCTTGGCTGGTTTGTTTGGCTCGGATTCAACCTTGGCTTTGCAACTTGACCAAAGTCGTGGATGTCGGTTTGCTGATCTTGGATATTGAGAATGGACAGAGCTTGTTGGTCTCTATCTAGCCAACTGCTCTTATGAATCTGGAAAAATTGTCGGTCAGCTATTCCTAATTATGACTATGATGACCTGTTTAAAATTTCGCCCCTTCTTGTATGTCAATGTTGATTTGATAATGCTACTGCTTTCAATGTTTGTTTTCGCCCTTTTCTGATTACCTTACGATTTGGGAATTAAGCTTTAACCTTGCAATTGCTTTATGTACTGGTTCATGGTTTTATTGTTTTGAAGATTTCAATTCGGCTAACATCCCTTTACGGACTGAGATATGCCATTTGAATTTGTCTTTGGGCTTAACGGTCCGTAACTCTTATTGCCTAATTTCAGACTTTTAATTGGCGCTTGAAATCTTGATTCAAGTTGCAATGAAAAACTAACCAACACGTGAATGTACATTTGATATTTGGTATCGGACCTGTTCACCATCAGCTTAATTTTTTTTATTACATTCTTGCATCATACATGTATATGTTTTACGATAGATTTTGTTGCACATTTCATTTAATTTCCTTGTACTCCTCCAACCAATTGTAAGCCTTAGTTGTTATCACCCTAGGATCCTTTCATTGACAGAAAAGTTTTGGATGCATTATCGCTCCACACCTAACGGGTCTCTCATTCGTTTCGTGGAGCAATAATCTCCTATAACTTCAGAAAACACTCAAACCATCTTTATATGTATATAAGAACAAAACTTCAAAAAACAAGCCCTTAAGGCCATTTTAGGAGGGCTTAGGATGCGAAACCACCCCATGCCTAGCGGATCTCTCATTCGTTTTATGTGGGTGGAATCCTCCTTTGCCTTCAACACACCCCTAATCAAGAGTTAATAAACAAACCAATAAATCAATTCCTCTCACTTGTTAATATCTCACAAATCAGCCCAACAACATTTTTTCAGCCCAATCACAAATAAAGCCCACATAAAAAAAGGGGTCACTTCAGCCAATCCAAACAAGGCCCAATTGCGGCCCAACTTCAAGCAAGGCCCTTTTTTCGGCCCAACTCTAGATAAGGTCTAAATTTCAACCCAATTTCCAACAAAGTCCAGAACGGGCCCAATTTAATTCCAAGGCCCAATTCAAATCGCACTTCAGCCCGAATCAAAAGGCCACTTTGCGGCCCAATTCAAAACCCACTTCAGCCCACAGTTCATAAATCCCATTTCAAAGCCCAAGCCCATTTTGAGGCTAAAGCCCAAACAAGGCCATCAAGTCCACTTGGCCCAAGCTCACTCGGCCCATCAAGCCCACTCGGCCCATTGAGCCCAATTTTGACCGACCTTTGACTAATCCAACTTTGACCCAAACATTGACCAATCCAACTTTGACCCGAAATTTGACCAATCCCACTTTGACCTTGACTGAGCATCGACTTTGACCCAAGTTTGACCAGTTCAACTTTGACCAACTCGAACTTTGACTCGGCCTATCTTCCAATCCCGACCCAAATTCAATTCAAATCCAATTCAATTCCCCAATTCATTCAGCCCTATTCAATTCAAATCCAGATTCAATTCATCCAATTCAAACTCGACTTCAATTCAATTCAAGCCCGATACATTCGGCCAAATCCTATCCACAATACATCCACTCTCAATTTGTAAATTTCATTCAATTTCAAACCATCTTTTTATTCAAGTTTCACCAAGTTTTCAAAAGAAACTATTTTGTGGAATTTAAAAGGAAAAACTCTTCTCACATCACAGAAAACTCTTCTCAAATGCAGAAAGTTCTTCTCACATATACAGAAAGTTTTCTCCTAAAACATTTCTCAAAATCAATGTTTCTTCATCGAGAATTCCGAACAACTTCAAAAGTTTTCAAACTTAGTTTTCAACTCAAATAAACCGTTTTCGGGGAACATGAGATGTCTAACACCTTCAAAGAACGTTTTCTTCCTAGTTAGATATCGCTTGTCTCTCTTCCAAAATAAAAATCCGAGGCGGGGCACTGGGGTCGTAACCTCCCTTGTCGCAGTCTGGATCTCTTTAGGCGGGGCATTAGGGTGACAAACCTCCCCTAATTGCAGCCTAGATTTTTACAAGGCGGGGTGCTAGGGAAGTAACGACCTTCCTAGTTGCAGCCGGGATTTTAGAATCGTCTAACTCCCTTCCGCTCGATTTCAAGGTTTTCGGTTTTTAACGTTTTAAAACCCGGGAGTTAGAGACGTTATTAGGATCTGACCGAGAATATCTCATTCATGGTGTTTCTCTCTAAATCCTATTTTTCGACATAAATTCATTGCCCCATCTTTCGAGCCTCGGCACTTACCATTAATTAAGTGTCGTGTTCGAGGGGGTACATAGGGTAATCCCTCGGGATTATCCGCCCTTTTACAACAAAAATGACTTTTCGGTTTTAAACTTTAAGGGAGACGATTTTGACAATCATTCCTCCAAACAACTTAACCCATCATCATCTCATTTCAAATCCCGAAATATCCCAAAACCTCAACTCTTTTCGAACCTCGAACCCAAAAAACCCAGGATCTCTCCCAAATTAATTCCCTCACATACTCAAGTCATCATTCAAACTCCAATTCACCTTAAATTCAAATCATCTTGCAAATTCTAGCTTCTCTCAAGCTTCCAAAGTCTCACAGGCCCGAGCGTCTCACAGACTCGAACATCTCAATTTCTCCACCATTTTAAGATTCAAGCGTCTCACAGACCCGAGCGTCTCACAGGCCTTGACATCCCATCCCATCCCAACCGTCTCATAGACCCGAGCGTCTCACAGACTAATCTCTCACACCCAAAACTTCAAACCCTTCAAAACTTCCAAAACCCCAAAAAAACCGTGAACTACGTAAGGTCTGATCTCAACAGGGAGTTGAGTACGTAGGCAGCCCATCTAGGGTGCGACCCCATTCCAATCAAAAAACCCATTTCCCAAACTCTAAGATGGTATTCATGTCTTTCGAACATTCAAATCCCCTTCGATTCCCACCAACCCTCAAGTTCTTCAAACCATTAGACTTCAATCTTAATCATTTCCTCAACATCAGCATGTTCCCAATCTTTCATTCCATACTCAGCCGAATTCACTAGTTCCTCTTCTGGGCGCTAGCTTGGCAGAAAAGCTCGCCTCATCCACTCTTTCTCTCTTTCTGTCCTAATCCTATCCTTGGCTTTAAATGAATCTCTCTAAAAAAGGTTTTGAAAGAAGGTAATCCCGACAATTGGAGACCGAGATTTTCTCGGGCACCAATCCGAAGTCGTGGTCGTTGCCACTTCTAAGGGGTGTAACCCAGTGCGAACCCACAATAGAATCTCTGATCTGACCAGATAAGCCCCATCCATAGACAATAAATTCAGAGTCAACCAACGGTTCTTAGAACCCGACCTTCCTTCCTAGTTATCATAGGTCAAACTAGGTGGCGACTCTAGTCAAATCCGCCTTATAGAGGCATAAGTCCGCGTGGGGCCCATTGAGAGCGGGTGTAGTGCACACTTGCACTCCCCTTTATGCTTTCTGGGAAAGACGGACGATGTAATAGGTATTTGAGGGATGCCAGAATAACGGGTTTTTACCCTCCACAGAATGGCATTTTCTAGGATTTAGACTTCTTAGTCAGAACCATTTAGATAGACCCCCCTCATACCGAAAAATCACCCTCCACAATAGGTCCACCACTAATGACATGGAGGCTAAGTATATCACCATCATCGAAGAGTTGAAAAGCAAAATCAATTCCCTTGAGGTTGGTCATCAGGAAAACATTTCAGGAAATATTGCTGACTCTGGGAACGAGCGCGACTACATCGAGCTTAACTCTGTTGGGGCCCACGATGCACAAAGATTTGTAGGGGAAGTCGCCCCGGACCACCAACTAGCTGCTGAACTCAAGAAGGCTCTGAAAAGGATCGAGCGCATGGAAAAAGCAAGCAAGCCAGCTGGTTTCGATTACTCTTCTATGGAATCGTACCCCGAGGTTAATCTCCCTCTAAAGTTGAAGCTACCCACACTTGCTCTGTACAAGGGTTCCTCAGACCCGCAGGTCCATCTAGCGATGTTCGATAAGGAAATGTCCATCCTCAGGTTGAATGACATGCAGAAGGCCAAGGTTTTCGCCCGTTATCTCGATGAAATACCTCAACGTTGGTACTTGACTCAAAGGATGAACACCAAAACCTATGAGGAGGTTTGTGAGGCTTTCTTGCACCATTTCGAGTATGCTAAGAATCTCGAAGTCACCAGGTCCGACATTGCCAGCACTCGGCAGAGAGCCAGTGAATCAATGTCCGACTTCAGCAAACGGTGGAGGATGAAGGCCGCTGCTATGCCTACAAAAATGGATGAGCAAGAACAGATTCGAATGATTGTGGACAATATGCAGAGACAATACAACAACGAGCTGAGTTGCACATACTTCCCTAATTTCGACATGCTGATGGGACAGGTAAGAGTCATGGAAGAAAAGATTCACAAAGGCGAGCTGAAGCTGGGACAACCCAAAGCCCAGGGTGTGAGTATCGAGACCTTTAAGTCAGGACCGGCCAAAGCAGCTCAAGTTTCATAACAAGTGAGCACCATACAAAAACCCAGTGCTGTAAAGCAGAGCATCAAGGCCTCACCCCGATCCAAGAGGTTCTCTGCACCGAGACAGTTTACCGACATTGGCCTGCCTCTCAGTCAAGCACTCGTGAAGCTACAAGAGCTACACTTACTACAGCCTCTCACACCTAGTCCTGGGATCACCCAGGCCGGGGAACATCTCCATCAGTTCTGCCAGTTTCATCAACTACCAGGACACAGTACTGACGACTGCAGAGCATTGAAGCACAAGATCGAAGACCTTATCGAGCAAGGACTCCAGTTTGTTGAGTAGGCAAAAGTCTAGTAGTGTTTTGTTTACTCTTTTCAATTTTGTAAGAAGTTGATCACATTTCCATTTTAATGAAGTTTAGATTTTAAAATTTCAGTTGTTTGGCTTTTTCAGTTTGTAATCACAAAATTGATAATAAAAGAAATGTGTTCGTTCACCTCACACCTTCAACCAAATCATCTTGCTCAAAACTAATGTTCATGAAACGGTCATTTCTTGGCAACTAAACAAAACGACTTGTCTTTTGTTCTAAAAGATGAACGTGTCCAACCAAACACCACTACTCACCCCAAAACATCCAAACAACCCACGAAGCGGTTCAAGTCTGCATTTGTCAAATTGTTGTTATAAACCCTGGATAAATACTGGGGGCAATCTGAGTTTAAGTTTGTCATCTTTCACCTTTCGTCTAAATATGCGAACAAGTCTTAGAGTGAGAATTCACGAGAGCGACTTGAGCGGGAAAAACCAAGAGTGAACGAATGTGTCATTTTTACACGACTCCGGCGAGACCACATTCAAAGGTGAGGTAAACGGTATAACTCCGACCGAAGGAGATAACTTGTAAATTTACTCTTAGACCTGCGAAAAGTAACAAAGAATGGATACACAACTATTAGGAATGACGAAGCACCTAGGTACAGCGCCACATAGCCAAAAGCTTGTGAACCCTGACACTAAACCCTAGGCACCCCCGTTGAGCCTTTCGTATATCCCTTTTCGATATTGTGAGCTCCACAAAATAACCCAGCCAATGATGAATGTCCGACCCGGTGACCAAAGGAGGCGAGGAGCCCGACCCTCAGATAACATTCTCATTAGTCCAGAGAAGCAATGCCGCTATCAGCATGACGAAGCGATCCGCAAATGGTCCCAGAGTGACACAGGATCAAAAGAGCTCACATCAAAACAGCTCTTGAAGCCCAAAACCGGGAAACACAAGAACCCCGAAGGCAAAGCCAAGAAAGGATAAAACAAAAAGCAAACCCGAAGTGCCTCAAAGAAATCCAAATAACGAAAAGAGAAATGGTGTAAAGGGCAACTTCAAAAGTCCAAGTCCAGAAGCTCGAAAACAACGTCAACACAAAGCAGCTAGACGACTTCAAGACAAGGAAGATGAATCCGAAAGAAGACACAAGGTGCAGCTTTGGCCACCCACTTAAGCTCCACACACCTCAAATATCCCTCCATGGTCCCGTTGTCCTTCATCACACCCCATGGCCACGTTATAAGCTTTAAAGACTTCCGACTTGATAGTTGTGTGTCCAATCACATGAAAGTAACAGATCAAATGCGTAAATTCATCAAATATCGAATTCAATGGTCTAGAAGTTGCGACCATAGGTGAGGAACGAGTCCAAGCACCAAACACGCCGAGTGTAGGTTAGGAAGCACCACATAAAAACATAAGCCTTGACCCTGTGAGGACGAGACTCGTTCGCACGTTTAATAAAAGAAAATACTGGGGACAATCGATCGTTCCGATCGATTGCCATGAACTCTAGCTCAGATTGTCATAAGGGAAAAATACTGGGGCAATTGTTGGTTCCAACAATTTCTATGACAACACCAATTTGAACCCAGAGCTCAAACATCACCATCACCATTCCACCACAGGCACACATAAGCCTTTACCTCCACATCAAACACCACAGGTCCACATAAGCCCTTACCTTCACATCATACACCATACCCCACCGGCGGCATGTTCATCTCATAGGAAATAAATTATAAGTCCGAAGTCTACAGTCAAGAAATGATAATTTCGCTTTCCTTTTCATTAAGCAGAATATTCTTCAAACACTGCCACATTTGGCACCTCTTTCAACAATTTCTAGTTTTGGACAAATTTCCTACATACACTTTGATCGTATTTTGACATGCACATCCTCATTGCCACGTTTGGCACTTTCATAATCAACTTTCATCATGACTCCTCGTCACAATTCAGGGATACAGATTCTCAACCAAAGGTACAGATTCTTCAGGGATACAGATTCTCAGCCGAAGGTACAGATTCTTCAGGGATACAGATTCTCAGCCGAAGGTACAGATTCTTCAGGGATACAGATTCTCAACCGAAGGTACAAATTCTTCAGAGATACAGATTCTCGCCCCGAAGATACAGATTCTCACCCGATCAGAGACACAGATTCTCGCCCCGAAGATACCGATTCTTCCGAGATACAGATTCTCGCCCCGAAGATACAGATTCTTCAGAGATACAGATTCTCACCCGATCAGAGATATAGATTCTCGCCCTGAAGATACAGATTCTTCAGAGATACAGATTCTCAGCCAAAGATACAGATTCTTCAGAGATACAGATTCTCAGCCAAAGATTCAGACTCACCAGAGCAGCAGAACTCACCCGAATAGAAGAACTCGACCCAACACCAATTTTCAATCACTGATAGGTAGTCAACGCCTTAGAATAGCTTGACATCACTTCATTCATTATAGGTAGCCAGCGCCTTAGAATAGCTTGACATCATCTCATTCATTATAGGTAGTCAACGCCTTAGAATAGTTTGACATCATATCATCCTTATAGATAGTCGGCGCCTTAGAATAGTCAGACATTACTTCGTTATTGCCTTGAGGTGGTCGACGCATTAGAACCGCTCGACACCCTTCCACTTTACTCATAGGTAGTCAGCGCCTTAGAATAGCTCGACGCAACTTGTCGGATTGCACGTGCAGTCTTTTAAGATCCAAAATTTTGGGGTATCACTCAAGCATCAACTAGCCTTTTCATTTCCATTACAAAGTCTAGTTGATGGGGGGCAATATGTTATACCCAAAATTTCAACCCCCCCGGAAGAGAGTCTCTACTAATAGGCTAGTAGCGAGGGTTCCCAGTTCGATCGGCACATTTCAGAGTACTAGGGACAGCTTAGTCATCTCTAGGGGCATTTTCGTAATTTTTCAAGGCTCATAAGCCCCCTATAGGCTTTCTCTCTCCTTCAAATAAGGGTCAAATCAATTCAAAATGCTTTAAAATTTTAACCCATGACAGAGGATGACATTTGAAGCATAATGGCGTTGGAATTTTGATTTTTTGAATTTCCAATAATTTTCTAGCAATTTCTGATTGAATCTGACGAGAAATTGAATTTAAAAATATTCCAATATCCAAAAAATTCGATTCCACTTTAGAAAATTCAGAAATATCATCCTTTACCCATGTGTAAAATTTCATAATCAAATTTCTTTTGGAAGCCCTTGAGCTAAAACGTCGGTAAATCTCGGTTTTTACCGGATTTTTCTATCTTTAAGGAAGCCTATATAAGGAACCTTATCCCATGATCAAATCAGAACCTCAAGAACCCTAGACTCTCAAAAAAGGCAGCCGTCACTTGCTCTTCACGTTTTGAACCCCAGAGCCACAATCAAACACCGAAATCTCACCAAAATCAACACCAAAACACATTTTTCAACTCCCACAACATCATCCATCATCAAACCCTCACCAAAACAGCACCAAAACGTGAAGAACATCAAGAACAACAAGGAGTCAGAAGCTGGGTTCGAAGTTCTTCCGGATCCGCCATCAACGAGGCCTCCGAAGAATCCCGACGTGAAGAAACACCACGAATCTGAAGGTAAAACAGGTTATAACTCTACTTTTCTAACTCCCCACAACCTTATTAACTTTCTGTTAAATTTTGGGCTCAAACCAACCCTTTTTGGCTTCTGTATAGCTAATTACTTTTGCTTCTGCCTTGTTACTTGTTTATCACGTTTCGTACATAATTCGACTTCAAACTGCGATCTTTCAATTACTAACATATTGTACATCTTTCAGGCTACACGTGCATAAATTTTGAGCGGAAAACATTTTCGGGAACCACCATAAAACCCCCGTCCGGTGGTTGTCCGGGATCTCGGACCTATGGTCCGGGACCACGGACGGGTTGTCTGTGGCCACGGACACCCACGGACGGCGGGATTTTAAAATTTTAAAAAATTTAGGTTTTGCTAATCTATGTCCGAACCTACGGACATCCTGTCCATGGCCCCAGATTTTTCAAAATTTTGTTTTCTGTTTAATTCGACTTTTACTTTCACATAGGTTAACTAGGGTCCGTGGTTACGGACACTAGGTCCGTGGCTATGAACGGAAACAAAATTTGGCCTAATTCTGCCTCCGAAACCCTAGTTTAGGTAATTTAAACTTTCACTTTTATTTTCAGTCAAAAAATGTTAAAAAACACAAAAAAACAGAAGCTCGCGCACTTAGGTTAAAACGACTCGTAATAAGCCGTAATTAAACCAAGTAGAGGAAAAGCGACCTAGGAAGGGTAATGAAAGTAATTTGAACCCTAAATAAGTCGAATACCAAGCCCCCGAACCCGAACTCAACCTTTCCTAATTTACCCTAGGTTAAAATTAGGTGGCGACTCATAATAGGTTCCAGTGTGCTAGCTTTGGTTTTAATAATTATTGTTATATGACATAGTTATTAATCTTAGGTTATAAGTGGACCTAAAACCCGGTTAGATCCTAGTCAGCTTTAATCAACACAGGATAGGGTTTAAAATCGAGGCTCACAGACTGGCGACTCTGCTGGGGACAAAATTCTTAATTTTAACTTGTTTAATTTTATGAAAGAGGGCTTAACTCGAAAGAGTTTACTTATGGCTTTATTACTCTGTTGTTTACTTTTGTGCGCACTTTAATTTTTTACACCTTTGCATCATATGAGAGCGAGGGTCCACACAAACCGATTTCACCCCGGGACCCGTTTGAGGGTCCCCTGTCAGGGACTCACGCCTTTAAGGTGATGTGAATAAGCGGGGGAAAAGAGGAGGGTGTCGTCTAACCACACCCCCTTAATACCTGGGCCTTAGCCCCAAGCGTTTTCCTGACGGTGCCCTTACCAAGCCCAATGTTTGGTCATTCAAAGACCCGACCGTAGACGCACACTTAACAGTGATGTGAAAAAAAGTAGGGAAGCCCAAAGAGAATAGCGTGCAAGCCCTATTCCTTTGTGGTGACCTGGGCCCAAGCCCCAAGCACCTCTCCGGATCGATCCATACCCAAATTGATTTAAACGTCTAGTGAGGACATGTTGAATTTGTGTGGGCCTTGTTTGCTGATATGATCGGCCCACTACCCAGCCTAGAGATTAATTGAAACTTCTCCTTCATCAACCTAGCTCAACCCGAATCTATGGCTTTATTGTTTGCGGCCCAGAGGCCCTGTTTGGTTTGATATGCGAAACATTTGGACTTCGGCCCAAAAGTTTAGACTTAGGTGATTTCTCTCTTTCGGCCCAATTTGAGCTCTAGGCCCATGAGCGATCCATAAAAAACCCTCAGACTTTTCCTTTTCGAGGCCCATTCTAGTACAGGAAGACTTTTCACTCGGGTTTTGACCCACGATCCTAGACACGGGTATCATCTTCAGGCCCAATCATAATCACTCGGCCCAAATTCCAATTCACACCCAGAACATGGTTTTGAAATCACTTCGGCCCATGCGCTTTACTTCTAGCCCAAACACATTCTGGCCCAAGCGCCTAATTCTCATAACATTCCGGCTCAAGAACCACAATCTTCGAAACATTCCAGCTCATGTGCTTTTCTTGCATCCCAAACAAGTTTTTACCTAAAACTTCTTCACGGTCCAGAATTTTAGCTCAATCCACTTTTGTTTTCCAACAGATAAGCCCGAATCCCAAGTATGGCAGAGGGAGTAAACCCAGTCAGTATGGAGGCCCAGTTTGCAGCCCTAGAGTAAAGGTACATTGCTGCCTTTGAAGCCATGGAACAGAAACATAGGTCCACCACTAATGACATGGAGGCTAAGTATGTCACCATCATCGAAGAGTTGAAAAGCAAAATCAATTCCCTTGAGGTTGGTCATCAGGAAAAAATTTCAGGAAATATTGCTGACTCTGGGAACGAGCGCGACTACATCGAGCTTAACTCTGTTGGGGCCCACGATGCACAAAGATTTGTAGTGGAAGTCACCCCGGACCACCAACTAGCTGCTGAACTCAAGAAGGCTCTGAAAAGGATCGAGCGCATGGAAAAAGCAAGCAAGCCAGCTAGTTTCGATTACTCTTCTATGGAATCGTACCCCGAGGTTAATCTCCCTCTAAAGTTGAAGCTACCCACACTTGCTCTGTACAAGGGTTCCTCAGACCCGCAGGTCCATCTGGCGATGTTCGATAAGGAAATCCATCCTCAGGTTGAATGACATGCAGAAGGCCAAGGTTTTCGCCCGTTATCTCGATGAAATACCTCAACGTTGGTACTTGACTCAAAGGATGAACACAAAAACCTATGAGGAGGTTTGTGAGGCTTTCTTGCACCATTTCGAGTATGCTAAGAATCTCGAAGTCACCAGGTCCGACCTTGCCAGCACTCGGCAGAGAGCTAGTGAATCAATGTCCGACTTCATCAAACGGTGGAGGATGAAGGCCGCTGCTATGCCTACAAAAATGGATGAGCAAGAACAGATTCGAATGATTGTGGACAATATGCAGAGACAATACAACAACGAGCTGAGTTGCACATACTTCCCTAATTTCGACATGCTGATGGGACAGGTAAGAGTCATGGAAGAAAAGATTCACAAAGGCGAGCTAAAGCTGGGACAACCCAAAGCCCAGGGTGTGAGTATCGAGACCTTTAAGTCAGGACCGGCCAAAGCAGCTCAAGTTTCATACCAAGTGAGCACCATACAAAAACCCAGTGCTGTAAAGCAGAGCATCAAGGCCTCACCCCGATCCAAGAGGTTCTCTGCACCGAGACAGTTTACCGACATTGGCCGGCCTCTCAGTCAAGCACTCGTGAAGCTACAAGAGCTAGACTTACTACAGCCTCTCACACCTAGTCCTGGGATCACCCAGGCCGGGGAACATCTCCATCAATTCTGCCAGTTTCATCAACTACCAGGACACAGTACTGACGACTGCAGAGCATTGAAGCACAAGATCGAAGACCTTATCGAGCAAGGACTCCAGTTTGTTGAGTAGGCAAAAGTCTAGTAGTGTTTTGTTTACTCTTTTCATTTTGTAAGAAGTTGATCACTTTCCATTTTAATGAAGTTTAGATTTTAAAATTTCAGTTGTTTGGCTTTTGTTTGTAATCACAAATGATAATAAAGAAATGTGTTCGTTCACCTCACACCTTCAACACAAATCATCTTGCTCAAAACTAATGTTCAGAAACGGTCATTCTTGGCAACTAAACAAAACGACTTGTCTTTGTTCTAAAAGATGAACGTGTCCAACCAAACACCACTACTCACCCCAAAACATCCAAACAACCCACGAAGCGGTTCAAGTCTGCATTTGTCAAATTGTTGTTTAAAACCCTGGATAAATACTGGGGGCAATCTGAGTTTAAGTTTGTCATCTTTCACCTTTCGTCTAAATATGCGAACAAGTCTTAGAGTGAGAATTCACGAGAGCGACTTGAGCGGGAAAAACCAAGAGTGAACGAATGTGTCATTTTTACACGACTCCGGCGAGACCACATTCAAAGGTGAGGTAAACGGTATAACTCTGACCGAGGAGATAACTTGTAAATTTACTCTTAGACCCGAAAAGTAACAAAGAATGGATACACAACTATTAGGAATGACGAAGCACCTAGGTACAGCGCCACATAGCCAAAAGCTTGTGAAACCCTGACACTAAAACCCTAGGCACCCCCGTTGAGCCTTTCGTATATCCCTTTTCGATATTGTGAGCTCCACAAATAACCCAGCCAATGATGAATGTCCGACCCTGACCAAAGGAGGCGAGGAGCCCGACTCTCAGATAACATTCATCTAGTCCAAAGAAGCAATGCCGCTATCAGCATGACGAAGCGATCCGCAAATGGTCCCAGAGTGACACAGGATCAAAAAAGCTCACATCAAAACAGCTCTTGAAGCCCAAAACCGGGAAACACAAGAACCCCGAAGGCAAAGCCAAGAAAGGATAAAACAAAAAGCAAACCCGAAGTGCCTCATACAAATCCAAATAACGAAAAGAAATGGTGTAAAGGGCAACTTCAAAAGTCCAAGTCCAAAAGCTCGAGAGACGCAAGGTGCAGCTTTGGTCACCCACTTAAGCTCCACATACCTCAAATATCCCTCCATGGTCCCGTTGTCCTTCATCACACCCCATGGCCACATTATAAGCTTTAAAGACTTCCGACTTGATAGTTGTGTGTCCAATCACATGAAAGTAACAGATCAAATGCGTAAATTCATCAAATATCGAATTCAATGGTCTAGAAGTTGCGACCGTAGGTGAGGAACGAGTCCAAGCACCAAACACGCCGAGTGTAGGTTAGGAAACACCACATAAAAACATAAGCCTTTTCCCTGTGAGGACGAGACTCGTTCGCACGTTTAATAAAAGAAAATACTGGGGACAATCGATCGTTCCGATCGATTGCCATGAACTCTAGCTCAGATTGTCTTAAGGGAAAAATACTAGGGCAATTGTTGGTTCCAACAATTTCTATGACAACACCAATTTGAACCCAGAGCTCAAACATCACCATCACCATTCCACCACAGGCACACATAAGCCTTTACCTCCACATCAAACACCACAGGTCCACATAAGCCCTTACCTTCACATCATACACCATACCCCACCGGCGGCATGTTCATCTCATAGGAAATAAATTATAAGTCCGAAGTCTACAGTCAAGAAATGATAATTTCGCTTTCCTTTTCATTAAGCAGAATATTCTTCAAACACTGCCACGTTTGGCACCTCTTTCAACAATTTCTTGTTTTGGACAAATTTCCTACATACACTTTGATCGTATTTTGACATGCACATCCTCATTGCCACGTTTGGCACTTTCATAATCAACTTTCATCATGACTCCTCATCACAATTCAGGGATACAGATTCTCAACCGAAGGTACAGATTCTTCAGGGATACAGATTCTCAGCCAAAGGTACAGATTCTTCAAGGATACAGATTCTCAACCGAAGGTACAGATTCTTCAGAGATACAGATTCTCGCCCCAAAGATACAGATTCTTCAGAGATACAGATTCTCACCCGATCAGAGATACAGATTCTCACCCCGATCAGAGATACAGATTCTCGCCCCAAAGATACCGATTCTTCAGAGATACAGATTCTCGCCCCGAAGATACAGATTCTCACCCGATCAGAGATACAGATTCTCGCCCTGAAGATACAGATTCTTCAGAGATACAGATTCTCAGCCAATGATACAGATTCTTCAGAGATACAGATTCTCAGCCCAAGATTCAGACTCACCAGAGCAGCAACTCACCCGAATAAAGAACTCGACCCAACACCAATTTTCAATCACTGATAGGTAGTCACGCCTTAGAATAGCTTGACATCACTTCATTCATTATAGGTAGCCAGCGCCTTAGAATAGCTTGACATCATCTCATTCATTATAGGTAGTCAACGCCTTAGAATAGTTTGACATCATATCATCCTTATAGATAGTCGGCGCCTTAGAATAGTCAGACATTACTTCGTTATTGCCTTGAGGTCGACGCATTAGAACCGCTCACACCCTTCCACTTTACTCATAGGTAGTCAGCGCCTTAGAATAGCTCGACGCAACTTGTCGGATTGCACGTGCAGTCTTTTAAGATCCAAAATTTTGGGGTATCACTCAAGCATCAACTAGCCTTTTCATTTCCATTACAAAGTCTAGTTGATGGGGGGCAATCTGTTATACCCAAAATTTCAACCCCCCCGGAAGAGAGTCTCTACTAATAGGCTAGTAGCGAGGGTTCCCAGTTCGATCAGCACATTTCAGAGTACTAGGGACAGCTTAGTCATCTCCAGGGGCATTTTTGTAATTTTTCGAGGCTCCTAAGTCCCCTATAGGCTTTCTCTCTCCTTCAAATAAGGGTCAAATCAATTCAAAATGCTTTAAAATTTTAACCCATGACAGAGGATGACATTTGAAGCATAATGGCGTTGGAATTTTGATTTTTTGAATTTCCAATAATTTTCTAGCAATTTCTGATTGAATCTGACGAGAAATTGAATTTAAAAATATTCCAATATCCAAAAAATTCGATTACACTTTAGAAAATTCAGAAATATCATCCTTTACACATGTGTAAAATTTCATAATCAAATTCTTTTTGGAAGCCCTTAAGCTAAAACGTCGGTAAATCTCGGTTTTTACCGGATTTTTCTATCTTTAAGGAAGCCTATATAAGGAACCTTATCCCATGATCAAATCAGAACCTCAAGAACCTTAGACTCTCAAAAAAGGCAGCCGTCACTTGCTCTTCACGTTTTGAACCCCAGAGCCACAATCAAACACCGAAATCTCACCAAAATCAACACCAAAACACATTTTTCAACTCCCACAACATCATCCATCATCAAACCCTCACCAAAACAGCACCAAAACGTGAAGAACATCAAGAACAACAAGGAGTCAGAATCTGGGTTCGAAGTTCTTCCGGATCCGCCATCAACGAGGCCTCCGAAGAATCCCAACGTGAAGAAACACCACGAATCTGAAGGTAAAACAGGTTATAACTCTACTTTTCTAACTCCCCACAACCTCATTAACTCTCTGTTAAATTTTGGGCTCAAACCAACCCTTTTTGGCTTCTGTATAGCTAATTACTTTTGCTTCTGCCTTGTTACTTGTTTATCACGTTTCATACATAATTCGACTTCAAACTGCGATCTTTCAATTACTAACATATTGTAAATCTTTCAGGCTACACGTGCATAAATTTTGAGCCGAAAACACCTTCGGGAACCACCATAAAACCCCCGTCCGGGGGTTGTCCGGGATCTCGGACCTATGGTCCGGGACCACGGACGGGTTGTCTGTGGCCACGGACACCCACGGACGGCGGCGGGATTTTAAAATTTTTAAAAATTTAGGTTTTGCTAAATTATGTCCGGGCCTACGGACATCCTGTCCGTGGCCCCGGATTTTTCATAAATTTTTTTTCTGTTTAATTCGACTTTTATTTTCACATAGGTTAACTAGGGTCCGTGGTTACGGACATTAGGTCCGTGGCTACGGACGGAAACAAAATTTGACCTAATTCTGCCTCCGAAACCCTAGTTTAGGTAATTTAAACTTTCACTTTTATTTTTAGTCAAAATATGTTAAAAAAACACAAAAAAACAGAAGCTCGCGCACTTAGGTTAAAACGACTCGTAATAAGCCGTAATTAAACCAAGTAGAGGAAAAGCGACCTAGGAAGGGTAATGAAAGTAATTTGAACCCTAAATAAGTCGAATACCAAGCCCCCGAACCCGAACTCAACCTTTCCTAATTTACCCTAGGTTAAAATTAGGTGGTGACTCATAATAGGTTCTAGTGAGCTAGCTTTGGTTTTAATAATTATTGTTATATGACATAGTTATTAATCTTAGGTTATAAGTGGACCTAAAACCCGGTTAGATCCTAGTCAGCTTTAATCAACACAGGATAGGGTTTAAAATCGAGGCTCACAAATACTGTGGGCAATTGTTGGTTCCAACAATTTCCATGACAACACCAATAGAAATTTGGAGCTTAAGCACCACAACCACACAAACGCCACTTCACCACACAGGCCCACATAAGCCCTTACCTCCACACCGCCACTACATATTCCCACATAAACCCTTAACTCCACATCATACCATACAAGCACACATAAGCCCTTACATCCACACAAACACTATCAGGCCCGCCATTAGCCTTACCTCCACAAAACATCAGGCTCGTCATAATCCTGATCACCATCCAAAATCACCACCCATCCCACGCTTGTCATAAATCCTGAGTACCAGCAAAAGCTTCCAGCACTATAACAAACACCACACACTTCCATTAGCGGGATGTTCATCTTCAAAGAAGCAAATTACAGATATGAAATTCTTAGCCAGGAAAGGATCGTTTCACTTTCCTTTTTCAGTAGAGTTTTTCTCAAGCGTTGCCATGTTTGGCACCCTTTTCAATAGTTTCTTGTTTTGGGACATGTTTCCAACACACACTTTAGTTGCATTTTACAACTTCCACTAAACACCTCAAACATTGCCACGTTAGGCTCATTTTTCAACACTTTTTGCTTTGAGAAAGTATCTTGCATACACTTTGATTGCATCTTGACATACACCTTATCACTGCCATGTTTGGCACTCTAGCGATCAGTTTTCATCATTTGCATAAGACCATCGTCTTTGCAGTCTTGCACCTTCTAGCACCCAAGAAGACGAACTCACCCGAGTAGAAGAACTCACCCGAGAAGAAGAACTCGCCTGAGTAGCAAAACTCACCTGAGTGGCAGAACTCGACTGTAACACCCCCGTTTTCCAGCTCTAATTGTTTTCTTTTTGTAAACAATACAGTGGAAGACTACAAAACTAGTAGGCGTGCTACCGCCACACCCACACTCACTGTGGATGCTAAGGCTTATTACCGCCACTATAACAAACTAAGTCAAACACTTAAAATGTATATATATATATAATATATAAGCCCAACCATAAAATTACCCACTAACATCGACTAATATCTTTCAAAAGTAGGTATTAACTTACACCATCTTTACTAGCTTATGCAAAAGTGTTTAAACCTATTACAACCGAACTTAATTGAAATAATACATCATCTTCTAGCTTCAGTCTCTAATCCTATCTAACTCCACACTCCCGTGCAACTTCATGACTATGGAGAAACACTATCTTTTCATGCATCTGTGGTAATCATAGATCAGTGTGGCATCAGAGCAATAGGTTATAGATCAGGGAAAGGATAGGTGATCATTGTCTGAATATTTGTGTGTGAATGTTTGTGTATGAATGTTTGATTGTTTATGACTAGCATGTATGTGTGTAGAATGGTAACTATACAGGATGGGAGGTGAAAAAGGGCCACCTTGAAACCCTAAAGGACTTAGATCTTAGCATGGGTCGAAATCAGAGTGGTGCGTCGCAAGTGTCGTGTTGGAGAAGCCACTTAGGAATAAAAGAGTAAAAATGAGGAAACAACACCCACATCTTTTGGTTGAGGTTAGTTATCAAGTTTCTAGGGACACTTTATTTTTGAAGATGGGAGGAAGATTAAGGAAAGCATAAGGATGAAATTCATAGGTTTTGGTAATCCAGGGGTGAAGTGGTGTGACTAATGTGTTTATCATGATATGTCTGAAATGCTATGCCTTGATTATGTTTGCCTAAACTGATTATGTGGAATAGGTAACACTTGTGGAGTTGTGCTTGTTGTTATTTAATTTATTATTTTTACTTATAGCATAAGTGAGATTTTTGCACTAGTGGTTATTGTTTTATGGTATTACTAAGTCTTGTGGTAAGCTTTAGCTTCTGGGACGAAGCTTAGTTTAAGGAGGGGAGAATGAAATACCCCAAGTTATGAGGAAATTCAAAAGTCCTGAAAGTCCATGAAATCCCTGAAACGCTCAAACCCTAATTCCAAGAAGTCCTGGAAATGCTAGAAACTCTAGTTCCTGAAAGTCCTGGAAATTAAGGAAATTGCCTTAAAAACTTTGGGGAAGCCTTAGAAACTTAATAAGACCCTAGAAAACCCTAATAACCAGAGATGGAAAACCTTGGAAAATTCTCGGAGACCCGATAAAACCCAAATAGCCAGAAATGCCTCCACAGTTAGTTTTTCACCTTCACAGCAACTTTTCTCCTTAGGAAACACCTTAAACAACTTGGTAAGCACGAGGAGGTGACCTAGTTGAGGCAGGCACGAGATGAAGACCTAGTAGGTAGAAATCATGAGGTGGAAACCAAGTTAACCTAAGCATGAGGTGTCGAGATGCACGAGGTGTCAGAAGTACGAGGTGTCATAAAATGATTGGTTAAAAGCTGTCCACACAAGCTAGCAAGCAAGTAGGGAGGTGAATCAAGCTAGTATGAGGTGTCATAAGGTCATTGGTTAGATTTTATGTCAAAGTAAAACAACATGTTCCTTATTTGCTCTTAAAACATCTTAATTCCTTTTGTACCCTTTAGTGGAGCCTTAAATGAGTTACAACCTGAAGTGTATTGATAAGTGTCCAAATGATCATGTTTTATAGGTGTACTTCATATATAATATTAGCACTTTTCTTGCTCATTTCTCCACTTCGGTTAGTTTTCCTCTAGTTTATGTTTTATTGTTTATCTCACAAATTATTGGTTTAACATGAGGAAAACCAAGCCGGGAGTGAAGTAGACGAAGATACGAATGCATAGACGCAACGGCTCAGAAAACGGGGTCCAAACGAAGAATCTAGAGCCGGTCGAAGTTTGAAGGAAATAGGTCACGGTCACACTTGTGACCGCCTACACAACCGCCTATACAGGCGGACTCAATCAAGACCAATGGCGGAGACAAGCGGAGAACCAAGGGAACCGCCTAGTTTCAGGCGGTTGTAGAGGCGGACATGTATGGAACCGCCCAAACAGAGGCGGTTGCTTAGGCGGACGAAACTAAAATCAGTCGCGCCAGTTTCTTCTTCGCGTCGACTTCGCCCGTCGACTTGTTTCTGCCATATCCATCTACTTCGCCCGTCGACACCTTATTTTCCTCAGCTCTGTCCCCTGCAATTAATGAGGAGCAATCAATGACTCCCTTATCTTGTTCACGCGTGATCCAGCCTGTCTCCTCCTTCTTCTTCCTTCTTTGCTGCTTCTTCCTTTCCCTATATAAACGCACGTAACTTCACCACAAAATTACATCCATCACCATACAACAGATCCACCACCCATACAATCCATCACCGTACCACTTCACCACACATCACACGTTCATCTCATTTCTCTTCTCCCGTCTTCTCCATTTTTATTTCACTTTCCACTATTCACCTCTAGTCCTACGTATACAAAATAGCAGAACGAATACAGGAGTGACTACAGATGATTTCTATTACTCTTGTTCCTGTTATTCTATTTAATATGTTAGGCTAGAATATTTATAATCTGGGAATGGTTATTATGTGTTTGTATTAATTATGCAATATTTTTACTGGTTTTATTTAAATACAGTTGTTGCGTTTTAAAGCTTATCTCTCGCCTTTTTAATAAATGTCATGAGTTTATTAAATTGCTTGCTAAGTCTATTTTGATCAGACCAGGTGATAAATAGATAGGTTAATTAAGCCGTAAATTTGGAGAAAGCTTATTATGATTTAATAAGTTAGTATTTTCAGATGCATAAATAATTTCTCATATCTAAAACGTCCGTTTACACGTATTGTGCTTGAACCTTGTTTAGAACCTTGCATTCTCAGGTAAACGAGTTCTTTTGAGGCTATGATTTAGTCCTTAAGATAATAAGAGGAATTTTGCCAAACAATTATATTAAACCGGTAGAGATAGCATAATTAAGCAGATCATATTAACCTGACCCAGTCCCGTTTAATTTATTTATTAACTTAGTTTATTTTATCTTTCCTTTTTATATTACAAGTCAATTAATCCCCCCTTTTTGTGACACGCTTAGGTACTATTATATGCACATTAGTCCCACGGTTCGACATCCGGTCGCTTACAATTCACTATACTACCACGACCGGGATTTGTTTGCAGCCCGACGTTTATTTTGAGTTTTTAATTTCTTTTCTTTTAATTTTACACCAGTTTAACCACTCACTTTATAACGTCTGCAAAATGGCGCCGTTGTCGGGGACTAGTTTATTCTAGTCCCTAAGCCCCGGATTATTCACTTGTTATATTAGAATATTTTGTTTATATTATTTTTGTTTGTTGTTTATATTAATTATCTTTTATATTTTCTCAATTTTTTTTGTTTATTGTTTATATTTAATTATCTTTTATAACTTGTTATATTATTATATGTTTGTTTTCTAAATCTGTTGTTTTGTTTCAGTAACTACGTAATCGAAAAAAAAAACGAACAGGGGCTGTCCGCCTCCTGTCCGCCTCTTTATCCGTGGTTGCCCAAGCGGACGCCACACAGCCACGACCGCCTAAAACGATGCGGACGCCCGCGCGGACGTCCCTTGATTCAGAAAAAAAAACGCCGCGTTTTCAATTGTTGTTCTTCCCCAATTCTGCTCCAGTTCGATACCGAAGAGAAGAACAGGCGCGCAAGTTCGCCCCCATCTCCAATCTGCTCCAACTTCTTCAATCTGTTTCTACTTCAATTTATATTTTGTTTATGTTATTATTTAGTTTGTTTCTAATCGTTTTATTTTCTAATCTGTTTCATTAGTTTCGTTTTATATACAAAAACACACCAAAAAAAAATCTGTACGCGGCAAATGGAACAGGTGTTCGAGCAAGAGTTTTGCTATTCGCAGTATTTATACTGCTCCGTATGTGGGGGAGCTCATGATTATGAGGATTGTCTCATATTCCAAGAGCAACTCTGGTTAGAAGATCAACCAGACTACTTGGAGAGACTCGCTCTACAAGAACAGCAACCAAAGAGCGAAATAATTCAAGAGGTAGAATACCCCACTACGGATGTAAGTTACTCTCTTCCCTCTACAGTCGCCTACCGCCAGTTTCCATCCTTCTCTGTGCTCTATCCAGAAGATGAGGATACTTCCATCCTCAAAAATGAAGAGAAGGAATTGCCATCACCTCCCGCTAATATATCCAAACAAAACGCCACTATCACCTTCAAAGAATTAACCTTCTCTGAAGATGATATCGATCAGCGTTCTTTCTACAAGCCTCGCCTACAAGATGATGTTTACATCCTCCAATTTGAGGAAGAAAAATCATCACCGCCGGATCTTCTGTTAGAACTACGTTCCCGGCAGTACCTCCTCAAACACCAGATTTTGTGGAGTATTAATTTTCTTATTTTATATGCTGAAGTAACATTTTGTTTTGATCCAGGATAACAAAGCGGGTGTCTAGCCAAAGACGTTAAAGAAGGGCAGCTTCCCGGGAGGCAACCCGGATGTACTTTATTTTATTTCACTTTTATGCTCTTTTTAATTTTCAGGTTCTCTTTAAATTTTATTTTTGCTAACTTTTAACCCCGTTTGTAGTATGGTTGCTTCTAGTGTCTTATGCAGGTGCACCTTCATATCTACACTGCAACCAAGCTACGCTACTTGAGGCTGAAGCTCAAGTGTGGGGGAACTCCTTTAACGACAAGCAAAAATAATATCAGGGGTACCAGTTCTTTAATTATGCTTTTATTTAAATAAAAACTGCAGAGGAGCGTTTATGTGCTTAAATGTTTATTTGTGATCTTTGTGTTATCTCTATTTTATCTACTTACCGAAAAGGTCTTCTGAAACCTTCCCTTGTTTTTTCTGGTGAACAATGAGGACATTGTTCAATTTAAGTGTGGGGGAGTGTGCCCTTTTCGGTGACATTTTGTGCTTAAATGTTTAATCTCTCTCCTTATCATGCGTTTGTCCAATTCAAATATTATGGACCCTTTATATGTGGGTTGTTCTCTTTAAGAATAAATACTGTTATGAATTGTGGGATAAATGGTACAAATTTTAAAATTTTGATTACTTTTGAGGAACATTTTATATGCGGTGTGACCAAATAATCTGCAAATGGTTGGATTTTATTGCTCAGGGTTTCTTTCTGTCTTCTCTCTTAGGGATTGCTAAGGGTGCTTCTCTGTTAAAAAAAAAGAAGAATACAAAAAAATAATAAGGGACTTACGAGACACCATTGGTAACCAACAAAGAGAGTTGAGTGTTCTTAAATACAAAAGCTTGATGCTTATCTATTATCTTCTCATCCCTTATGCAAAAGTGAAACAAATGCATGAATCTATTTTTCCTTTTGTTTTCTCCTCAATGCCCATTCTTGATAGAAGTTGGCCATGGTAAAAGTTCTCAGAGTCACCTAAAAGAAACATTGAAGTATCTTAGATCATACCCCGAAATTCTATATTTTATTTTTACCCTGAGCACACCTATGCCACCAGCAGTTGATTTTTCACACTCCTCAATAAGTTAAAAAGATCATGTTTATCCTACCCTTCATAATAGTATTTGTTAGTATTGAGCATTCCTTACTTGGGTACGTGATTTTGCTTGAGGACAAGCAAAAAGATAAGTGTGGGGGTGTGATAAGTGTCCAAATGAGCATGTTTTATAGGTGTACTTCATATATAATATTAGCACTTTTCTTGCTCATTTCTCCACTTCGGTTAGTTTTCCTCTAGTTTATGTTTTATTGTTTATCTCACAAATTATTGGTTTAACATGAGGAAAACCAAGCCGGGAGTGAAGTAGATGAAGAGACGAACGCATAGACGAAACGGCTCAGAAAACGGGGTCCAAACGAAGAATCTAGAGCCGGTCGAAGTTTGAAGGAAAATAGGTCACGGTCACACTTGTGACCGCCTACACAACCGCCTAAACAGAGGCGGTCAGGCTTACAACCGCCTACACAACCGCCTATACAAGGGCGGACTCCAGGCGGACGTCAAGCGGACCAGTGGCGGACGACAAGCGGAGAACCAAGGGGAACCGCCTAGTTTCAGGCGGTTGTAGAGGTGGACAAGTATGGAACCGCCCAAACAGAGGCGGTTGCTTAGGCGGACGAAACTAAAATCAGTCGCGCCAGTTTCTTCTTCGCGTCGACTTCGCCCGTCGACTTGTTTCTGCCATATCCATCTACTTCGCCCGTCGACACCTTATTTTCCTCAGCTCTGTCCCCTGCAATTAATGAGGAGCAATCAATGACTCCCTTATCTTGTTCACGCGTGATCCAGCCTGTCTCCTCCTTCTTCTTCCTTCTCTGCTGCTTTTTCCTTTCCCTATATAAACGCACGTAACTTCACCACAAAATTACATCCATCACCATACAACAGATCCACCACCCATACAATCCATCACCGTACCACTTCACCACACATCACACGTTCATCTCATTTCTCTTCTCCCGTCTTCTCCATTTTTATTTCACTTTCCACTATTCACCTCTAGTCCTACGTATACAAAATAGCAGAACGAATACAGGAGTGACTACAGATGATTTCTATTACTCTTGTTCCTGTTATTCTATTTAATATGTTAGGCTAGAATATTTATACTCTGGGAATGGTTATTATGTGTTTGTATTAATTATGCAATATTTTTACTGGTTTTATTTAAATACAGTTGTTGCGTTTTAAAGCTTATCTCTCGCCTTTTTAATAAATGTCATGAGTTTATTAAATTGCTTGCTAAGTCTATTTTGATCAGACCAGGTGATAAATAGATAGGTTAATTAAGCCGTAAATTTGGAGAAAGCTTATTATGATTTAATAAGTTAGTATTTTCAGATGCATAAATAATTTCTCATATCTAAACCGTCCGTTTACACATATTGTGCTTGAACCTTGATTAGAACCTTGCATTCTCAGGTAAACGAGTTCTTTTGAGGCTATGATTTAGTCCTTAAGATAATAAGAGGAATTTTGCCAAACAATTATATTAAACCGGTAGAGATAGCATAATTAAGCAGATCATATTAACCTGACCCAGAGTCCCGTTTAATTTATTTATTAACTTAGTTTATTTTATCTTTCCTTTTTATATTACAAGTCAATTAATCCCCCCTTTTTGTGACACGCTTAGGTACTATTATATGCACATTAGTCCCACGGTTCGACATCCGGTCGCTTACAATTCACAATACTACCACGACCGGGATTTGTTTGCAGCCCGACGTTTATTTTGAGTTTTTAATTTCTTTTCTTTTAATTTTACACCAGTTTAACCACTCACTTTATAACGTCTGCATGTATTCACTTCCATTTACACTTACACACTAATTAGACATGATACCACACACACCCTAGCAAGGATGCGGCAAACACAAGCCAAACAAGGCCTTAAAATTTTGGTCACTCATTAATGCCATTTAATGTCATTAATTACATGTCATGACTTATCTTCAGCTCATGATGATTCCTGCAGCAGCCACGACCTTCCCTACCTCTTCCTATCCCTTAGATGTGATCACACTACTTATTAAATCAATGGTTACAAAGTTAGAAAGGTGTGTCATGAGGTTTCAAGCTTATAAGGTTTCCTTTGCCTTAAGACTTCCCCTCTTCTGCCTATAAAAAAGGAGGCATGCCCAAGTCTTCCAACTCACATCACACATCTTCTACTACCTTAGTAAACCCATAGAAAAACGAATTATATGGTAAAGCAAGCCAGCCACTCAGGAACACCAAAACAGAAGCCAATTTCCTTCCCAATACAGAAACCCTGTAAAATCAAAAGGATTTGGAGGTCTTTCCAGGCGAATATTTGGGAGTTCTTTGTATCCCCATTTAGCTATTTGAAGTACCTAACTCGTGGTGAAGAGAAATGGCGAGAAGGTGTTATAACCCGGATTTCTTGACATTATTATATATCCGGTTTATATTGTTTTTCTAAGTTGGATTCGATTCCATATGTCAATGGGACATCGGCGGCATTCTTTTATTAGTCAAGGGTGAGGAGGTCATTGTCCTTGGAAAATAAGGTAATTACTTATTTGCTAATAAGGAAAGGATTCCCTTATTTACTTTACTTCATTTTCTAACTCTCGATCTTCACATCGCCAGTAGAATCGTGGGAGCATCAGTTTCGCCAAAACCTCTCAACATTAGTTCTCTCTTTCCTCTCTCTCTTGGTGCTCTAATCGTTGGGAATTGGTGTGATTTTGCTGTTCAAATTGACTACTGGTCTTGAATCTCCGCCGCTGTTGAGTCTCTTCTCCGTCATCAGGTTTGGATTCAGACTGTGTGTTCGGTTTTGCTTGCTCCCCTTCTCTATTTCTGAATTGGGGTTCTTCTTCCTTCGAATTTAGTGATTGTTGATCTACACTCGAATTGTGACTGCTACTGTTGTTCGGCTCTCATTATGCATTTTCTGGCCCCAAATTTAGGTTTGTGTTTCCATATTGTGTTTCAGTGCGGCTCTTGTTCTCCTCCGATTCTGATTTGAGTTTCATCACTGTTGTATTCAGTCCTATTGATTGCGCTTGGACAATGGGCTGTTGGACTTTGTTTCTGCTTCTAATCGTTGGGAATTTCTGCTAGCTAATTGTGGTAGGTTGTGATTCTGATTCGTTGGGGAAGTTCACCCATGGGGAGTTAATTGTGAAATTCTGAATTATGGTTTGTGAGTGTGGATTTTGATGTTCTTTTTATGTCGTTTGATTGCGTTTTGTGATGGTTAAACCCCCTGGTGTTTTATACTTCTCCTCTGCATTTGTGTGGGTGAATAGACAATGTTCTGTAGCATTTTCTTCTTCTGTTACGTCGCTTCTTAATTGTAGTTTTCCTGTTGTCCGAACATCTGTCCGAACATTGATGTTCGGATAAAGCGTTGGGCGCTCTCTGATTTTCAATGGGTATGTCGAACATCTGTACGAACATTAATGTTCGGACAGAGTGTGAGGACGAGTCTGGACTACAAGTCTCGGCGTGTGTCCAAACTTGTATGCCCGGACACATGTTCGGACACTCCCGGGATGTTTCTTTTGATTTCAGTTCAACTTGTTTCCAAACATTGAATGTATGGACACAAGTTCGGACATCTCTAAAACTTTTCTCTGATTTGGGTTTGACTTGTGTCCGAACATTGATGTCCGGACATAAGTTTGGACGCCATCATGTATCTTACTTTCGTAATTTGTCCGAACTTTGAATGTCTGGACACATGTCCGGACAGCTTTGGTTTTGAGTGTCGACTTGTGTCCGAACATTGATGTTCACACACATGTTCCGACATTCAATTATCTTTGGTTCTGAGTCTCGACTTGAGTCTGAACATTGACGTCCGGACACAAGTTTGGACACCTCTCTGATTTTGACATGACTTCTCCATCTGAACTCTGATTTGAGAGCCGTTTGCGGTGTTGGACTCCTCTAAGTCTGTACTACTGATTTCTAAGTGTTTTGGCATGTTTAAATGCAAGTTTGCTTCTTTTTTGCAAAATCTATGTTTTGGGACACTATACTTTGTTTCTGAGCCGTGAATGACTAGGTCGAGCTATTTTGTAGTATACAATGTAGACGTCATTCTGAGTGTTGGGTCATTCCCTTTCCATTATGTAGGGTTAACGAACTCTTTGGCCTTTTTGGTCATTTCTGCCAAGGGATATGTTAGATCCATGGGTCTTCGACCCTTTCTGAGTGTTATGTTTTGTACTATTGTTCCCTTCTGATTGCAAACTCTGAGTGTTCTTAACTGGGTACTCCTGTGTCCCCTTTTACTTCTGAATTTGTTATCTTCTGCCTGATTTGAGAACTGCCATTATGTTTATTCTCTTCTGCTTCCACTTTGATTTCAACTGTTTTGAGTGACCTCATTGATGGCGGTCGCTGCTTACTGAGTTGTGGTTGCTCATCCCTTTCCACAACATATTAACTTTTGCAGATTGATCATTGCCGGAGATCATGAGCTCTCGGAGTTTAGTTTTTACTTTGTATTTATACTCTGGACTATGAGACCTTTGAATTTAACATTCGGTGTTGTTGGTTAAGGCTTTAGCATTTGTAGCCTTCGGGTGTGTGCTTTATGATTACGTTTGGATACTTTGTAAACATTTGGTATTTATGCAAGGGCTTTCTTTTGTTATTATTGTTTGATTGGATTAAAGCCTTACGTGGCTTAGGTAGTATATCACCCAACATGTGACGGCCCTGACTTTTAGCCCGTGTTTGGGGTCGTTACAGGAGGAGCCAGGTAGTTCTTGTGCTATACCATTCTTTCCTCATGTGTCAATTCTGGTGATGCTTTCTGTTTGTGCTATTTTCGGCACCTTATGCTACGTATCTCTTCTAAATAATTTCATGGTGTGAAAGTAGACTCTTCAATGGTGATTTTGATGTCCAATAGGCCTTGAGAAGTTCAGGAAAAACTTGGTCAACAAACCTTGAATTCTTGATGTTGACTTCTATGATTTTTGTGCTTTAACATGGAGCCAGCTTGGTGTGTGATTTTTGTAAACAACTTCCATGGGTTTTTGGATAAAAATGATGAGCACGTATCCCTGTACAATATTCAAGTTCATGGGTAAGTTCTCCAATTTAGAATTTATGAGTTAAAGGTTAGACAAGACCTAAAAACATGTTTTAAGAACTTTCTGGTCTCTATTCAAATTATGAAGAGGTTTTCGAAGGTTTCTTGCTTTAATTTCGTGAATAAATACTCTTAAGATGTTGATATTGAATTGGTGAAAAGGTGGGCCAAATTTATACAGGGGTAATACCATAAACAAGGAGTTGTTTTTAAGGTAATTTCAAGGTGTTTATGATGTGTTCTAATCTGGTTTTTGTTTGGTTAATGGTGGCTATGCGCTTTGAATCTTCTTGGTATGTTGTTTGGTTGTTTTATTAAGGATGAGGACGTGGTTGGACTGCTTAATCACTTGGTACTTACTTTGGAATCTGGATACACAAGTTTATGAGCACTTGGAGGCCAGACACTGATTCTTCCCACTACCAATGAATTGTGGGCAAGCCATCATGATATACTCTATAGGCTAATGATCTATAGGGGGTATGCATATTTAAGAACATGGGGTGAGGTAGAAGAATTGTCCAAGGGGCCGAGAGCCTTAGTGCTTTTTGTCGAAAGTCCGGTGTGCCCGAGTATTGTTGGAATAATACACTAGACTAAAATTTGGTGTATTATCTTGGTTAGTATTTGGTGTGTATTTTGGTAAGGTGATTTTACGTTTTTTGACTTGTTTGATTACATGTATGTTACTATGTTATTTTAAAGTGATTTCATTAAGATAAAACGTACTTGACATGTGGTGACAAGAATTACTCAGTGAAGAGGGGAAAACACGTCCAGGGGCCCCAAAAAAGGCCAATACCCCAGTGAGGCAAAAGGGAAAAGAAAAGGAAAGCCAAGGCAGCGACCGGGCATTCCTAACTAGGCCCAGGAGACCCCAGCCGGATCGAAAGCGGTGCCCGATCGTTCTCGACCGGTCGTTAGAAATCTTAGAACGTAACATAGAGAGCGATCGGTCATCTGTGACCGGTCACCAAAACCATCGCTGCGACCGGTCATCCACGACCGGTAGTCAAGGGACTGAGACGCAGCGTAAGAAATGACCGGTCACCTGTGACCGGTCACCAAATACGCCATATGTAGCACGAATAACGACCGGTCGTATGTGACCGGTCGATAGGAAGATAGGACGAGTATAAGCAGCGGCCAACGGTAGGGAAATTAGGATAAGATACTTATGAGATATTTTGTAGGTCTATCAAGATATTTGTGTGCCAGGCTGGCACAATGTGATAGGCCAAGAAAGCCTGTGGGAAACACTATAAATAGGGGTTCACCCCCTCAATGAAAGGCACGCGATCGATGCTTGAGAATTTCCACTATTGAATTGTTATTGCGAATCTCTCTCTCTCTCTCTCTCTCTCTCTCTCTCTCTCTCTCTCTCTCTCTCTTGAGCTCCCCTTACTTGGTAACAAGGTAACTTGATATAACTCGAAGAGCTTGATGATAGATTAGGATCCCGACTAGTAAATTGGACAGAAGATCGTTTGGGAACTTAGGGATATACCATTTCATTTGGCGCCGTCTGTGGGAAACGAACAGCTCAGATCCAGCAACCACGAGTCCACCGATGAGAATAATAATTTTAGAGAACATACGAAGTCGACACATCTAAGAACGGAACTGTGTTTTTATAGGTTAGGTACGAAGATGGCACCCAGAACAAGGAAGAATCTGCAGACCAACGACGGAAGCACCGGACCCGAGACGACCCACGACTCCATTTCCAAAAAGGATTTGGAGAACATGCTGACGAGCCTCACCAGATCCATTGACGAGAAGATCGTGGAAGGAAACGAGCTCCTGCAACAGGAATTGATGCAGAGAGACGAGGAATTCCAGTGAAAGTGGGAGGAAATGTCGGAGGCGATAGATCTCCTGAAAGGGTGAGATGTGGCGGGAAGCAACGAGGCCTTAATCACCATCGAGGAGGAAGAAGATGACTCCATCGACATGAGCCTATACCCCTTCTCCGAAAAGATCCACAGGACTAAACTCCCGCCCCACTTCGTTGCCCCGGCGGTGGAGAAGTACGACGGTACTGCAGATCCTGCTCAGCACATTAAGAAGTTCATGTTCGCCATGAACACCCAGGGGATTAGCTCTCTTGCCTTGTGCAACTTATTCCCCGGGACACTCTCCAAGAGAGCCTTGAGCTGGATCTCATCTAGGCCGCCCCAATCGATCTCCAGTTTCAAGCAACTAACCGAGGAGTTCCAATAATACTTCGCGGCTAGTAAAAAGGTAAAGAGGGAAACGATAGAGCTCATGGATGTGAAGCAGACGAAGGAGGAGACCGTAAAGGAGTACAGCGAGCGGTTCCACAAACAGGTGGCTGAAATTGACGACATCGATGAAAAGATACTGATCAAAGCCTTTGGTAACGGCTTGGCCCACCCCCGTCTCGCTGGAAAAATAGCCACCAAGGCGCCAAAGTCGCATGGTGAACTAGTCGAGATGATCCACGACTTCCTCAAATCAGAAGTTGCGGAGAATAAGGCCAAGGAACTCCTCAACAGCTTTAGAGCTCCCGCCGCGAGTGAGAAGAAGGGAAGCCAGACATGAGGGGTGATTACGACCAGAGGCTCACACCAGGGGGGCCGGTACAAGCCTTATTCCAAGACCCCGGCCCCCCAGGGACAACAGGCCTCGAGCTCCAGGGCCTTCCCAACAGTACAGATAGACCCAGGGAAATATGCCGCCGCCGTAAGGGAAGGACTCTTGCCCCCACCAAGAAAGCCCAACCCAGGAGAGGTGCCGGTAGCCTTCTGTGAGTATCACGGACACCGCAGCCACAGGACCATTAATTGCATGAACCTCGCCAAGGAGCTAAGGTTGATTGAGGAGAACAAGAAGAAAGGAAGGGGAGGCCAGCATAGGCAACACTCTGGTAGCCAGTCCTCCCGGCCTAAGCCAGAAGAAGAAGTCCACCCAAAGTTGGACCATAGCAAGTCCTTCGGGGTAATCACAGGACTATTCTTGGAAGTGGGGCCCTTGACCCCCAATGAAAGGAAAAGACACGTCCACGAGGTTCACCGAGAGCTCCCGGACAAGAAGGTCGCGAAACACCAAAAGCTTCCTCCAATCTACTTCACCGAGGATGATGAAGACGGAGTCCTGTACCCGCATAACGACCCGCTGGTCATAAGGGCTCAGGTGAACGACCGCATGATGGAAGGAATCCTAGTCGACAGCGGAGCAGGTGCTAATGTCATTTATGCCAAGGCAGTAAAGAAACTCGAGATACCAAAGCCATTTGTAGCACCCACCACCTGAAAATGAAGTACCTAACCAGGTTAGGGAAACTCGTTACGGTGAGAGGAAGCCAGAAAGTCATGCGGGTATGCGAGGTGCGGATCATGGAAAACCTACCAGGAAACGAGACCGTCAAAACCGTGGGATCCGGAAAGGAATTCAAGGGAAAGCTCTCCCTCCCCGACGAGACAGCAGAGCGGTACGAGGCTCCCACTGATCTCCCAAAAGAGGTACCTCTACGAACTGACCCCAGCAAATTCTTTAAAATTGGAAATGCCTTTGTCAGCAAAGAACAAATCCATCTAACAAGATTTCTGGAAAAAAGAAGGGCCACGTTCACCTGGAGCACAGAGGAAATGCCCGGAATATACCCAAACGTTATCCAGCATAATCTCAACGTGGACCCAGCGCACCCGGCAATCCGCCAAAGAAGGAGGGTGATCGGGGCAGAGAGGGACCAAGCTGCTCGAGAAGAAGTCCAAAAACTCCTGCAAGCAGGTTTTATCAGAGAGGTGTCATACCCCAAGTGGCTGGCAAACGTGGTTATGGTAAAGAAATCTAATGGGAAATGGAGAATGTGTGTGGATTTCACCGACCTAAACAAGGCATGCCCCAAAGATTTTTACCCGTTGCCATCAATAGATCGACTGGTCGTCTCATCGGCCCAAAGCTCCGTCTTAAGCTTCCTGGATGCATTCTCTGGGTATAACCAGATAAAGATGAATGAGAAGGACTCCGAAAAAACTTACTTCGTTACCTCAGCAGGAATCTTCCGCTACAAAGTGATGCCACTCGGATTAAAGAATGCCGGCGCGACTTTCCAAAGGATGATCGACAAAGTATTTCGGGAGCAACTCTCGAGAAATGTGGAAGCTTATGTGGATGACATAGTCGTGAGAAGCCCGTCAAAAGAACGGCACATGAAAGAATTGGAGGAGACATTCACCACGCTCGACAAATTCCAGATTAAGTTGAATCCAAAGAAATGCGTATTCGGGGTCACCAAAGGGAAATTCCTTGGTTTCATCATTGGACAACGAGGAATAGAAGTGGACCCGGAAAAGACCCAGGCGGTTCTCGACCTCAGCCCTCCCAGAAGCATCAAGACGTCCAAGCCTCAACGGGAGAGTCACGGCCTTAGCAGGTTCTGTTCAAAGTTATAGGAAAAGCAATCCCGTTTTTCAACTTAAGAAAGAACAACAAGTTCCAGTGGGGGCAAGAATGCAGAAGCCTTCGAGAAGATCAAAGAAATGCTTCGAGAATTACCAAGCTGGAGTCCCAATGCCCGGTCAAGACCTCTACCTCTACCTGTCCGCATCAGCATGGGCGGTGGCAGCGGTCCTAATCATGGAAGACGAAAAGAAGGAGATTCCCGTCTACTACACCAGAAAGATCTTGACCCCTGTAGAAAGGCGCTACACCAATATTGAAAAAGTCTTTTTTGCTCTAGTGGTGGCATCCCGGAAGCTACGACCGTACTTCCAATCACACCGAATCCTTGTAAGGACCAACTGGACAGTCGAACTCACCCAGTACGAAATTCACTTTCTACCACGCACGGCGATCAAAGCTCAGGCCCTAGCGACTTTATAACGGAAACCAGCTTCGACCAAGAAAAGGAAAGCCACACACCCCCATCATCATTCAGGTAGACGGCGCCCGGTGCAAGGCAGGAGCGGGAGCGGGGATTGTAGTCCAAACTCCCGACGGACGAGACCTCAACTACGCCTTCCGGTTGGAGTTTGAAGTAACAAACAACGAGGCCGAATATGAAGCTCTCATTCAAGGCCTAGAGGTTGCCATTGCCCTAGGCGCAACAGACCTAGAAATATACTCAGACTCCTTGCTGGTCACCCGGCAAAATGACAACATATATGAGGTAAAGGAAGAGAAACTCTGGAAGTACTTACTCAGGGTTCAAGAGCTAAAAGCAAGCTTCTCAAGATGCGAGTTGAAGCACCTTCCCCGGACAAAAAACACCGAAGCTGACGCGCTAGCGAAATTAGCAAGCATGGCCGAAAGAGTACCAAGTAAGGTGGGGTTGGAAACCCGGACCAATCCAAGCGTAGACGAAGCCCAGGTCCTGACGACTGAGCCTCTCGTACCTGAGGAATCTTGGATGACCCCGATCGTGGAATACATCCTTGAAGGAAAATTGCCTCCGGAGGATAAAGAGGCTAGGACCATGAAACGACGAGCGGCATCATTCTTCCTCGAGGAGGACACCTCTACAAAAGATCGTTCGCGAGGCCCGCCCTCAGATGCATCACGAACAAGGAAGGAAGTGAGCTTATAAAGGAGGTACACGAAGGGGTCTGCGGAAACCACCAAGGGGAAAGAGCCACGGCCCACAAAATCATAAGGCACAGTTACTACTGGCCAAGAATGCAAGACCACTGCAAGGAGTACAATCGGAAATGCGCCAGATGCCAAGAGCACGGCAGCAGGATACATAACCCCCCGGCCGTGCAAAAGGCCATACTATTCCCGATACCATTCGTAATGTGGGGGCTGGATATCATTGGTCCCTTCCCGGAAGCATCTCCCGGGAGGTTCAAGTTTGTATACGTGGCCATCGACTACTTCACGAAATGGGTTGAGGCAATGCCTACCGTATCCATCACAGCCAAGAGGCCACAAGAGTTCGTATGGAATCATATTGTGTGTAGATTCAGACTGCCAAGGACCATAATAACTGACAATGGGACACAGTTCAATTGCGACAGTTTTTGGGAGTTTTGTGAGCAGTGGAAGATAGAGATAAGGTTTGCGTCGGTAGCACACCCCCAGGCCAATGGGCAGGTCGAGAACGCAAACGGGCAGATCATAAAAGCTCTGAAAAGAAAGTTAGGAGGCAAAAAGGGAAGTTGGGCCGAACTACTACACCAAATCCTATGGTCCTATCGAACGACGGAAAAAGGACCAACCGGAGAAACACCCTTCAGATTAACTTACGGCTTGGAGGCAGTCGTCCCGGCTGAAATCATGATCCCGTCAGTCCGCTAGGAATCCTATGACGAGCAACTCAACAATGAAGGGATAAAAGACTGCCTAGACCTGCTCGAAGAAAAGAGAGCTGTTGCAGCCGCCCGGATGGTGAAAGACAAAAGGAAGGTAGAGAAGTACTTCAACCGCAAGGTCAGGGAACGAAGCCTTGTTCCTGGCGAGCTGGTTCTAAGGGAAGTTAAGCAGCCAAAAAAACTCGACCCCCAGTGGGAAGGTCCTTACATTATCCATCAAAGGGTTGGGCGAGCTTCATATCACCTAAAGAATGTCGAGGGATACGAACTGCCCCATTCCTGGCACGCAGAATGCCTCAAAAAATTTTATGTATGAAAATTGATGTAATGCTTTGACAACATCAATAAAGGGGATTATTTTTGGAAAGATCTGCGCGTCGAAAGAAAGACCCGGGCCATGCCCTACAGGATGCAATGCCCTGAAAAAGAAACACTCGGGCCATGCCCTACAGGATGCAATGCCCTGAAAAAGAAACACTCGGGCCATGCCCTACAGGATGCAATGCCCTAAAAAGAAACACTCGGGCCATGCCCTACAGGATGCAATGCCCTGAAAAAGAAACACTCGGGCCATGCCCTACAGGATGCAATGTCCTGAAAAAGAAACACCCGGGCCATGCCCTACAGGATGCAATGCCCTGAAAATCTTGTCATGAGTCGTCGCACTCAAACGAGAACAAAAACGGAAAACCCATCTCCGAAAACCCCGGGAGCTCTGGTCGCCTGTAGTGGGTGAATCATTAGGTGTGGGACGCCACACCGTACCCTGGTCGGATCCCCCTCGAAACTCTTTCTCCCTCTCATCATAAAAAAAAGAAAGGGGGAACAACCGTGAGTACCGTCGCTTGGCTATCAAAAGCAAGGATAGGGAAAGGACAAACGGAAACGCCCGGTCACTGATTGCGACCGGGCGAGAGCAGGAACGACCAGTCGTTGAATACGACCAAGTCGCGTCCTTAAAATGAAAACGGACGACCGGTCGTTAAGTGCGACCGTCGCGTCCATAAAATAAAAACAACCGATTGGAGAGTGTAATCGGTAGCACGCGCAAAATAGAAACGACCGGTCGCTGAGAACGACCGGTCACGAAATAAAAATAGCACTAATTAGCGAAGCAACTGACAAATAATTCCATTAACCGTTAAAAGCGCATGCACATCAAAACAAAAAAGAGGAAAGAAAGCTAAAACTAATTAAGTTTTCTCTGGCCTATCTAAGTCTCCTTTACAGTGTCGAGATTCACGGCAGCGGCCCCTTGTACACTCTCCGAAGACCCAGACCTCCCAACAGAGGACCGGAGACCTACACCACCCTGATGCGCGGTGCTCCCGGGAGGAAGAAAAGACGCTTGGCCAGGAACAAGGCACGTCTCCCCAGGAAGACGCCCAAACCTCTCAAGCACCTCGTGAAAGGAAGTCTTTTGTGCAACTTCCTTAAAAGACAACTCCCGGTAAAGGCCGTCGTCCACGACCTCACCCTTGCCCGTAAAAAACCTCGAGACGATTTGGCGGCACGATTTAACCATCCTCCCACATTGAGAGGTGAAGGATTCCTTCAGGTGGGCAAGCTTCGTGCTCTACTGCTGCAGCTCTTCCCGCACCTTTCGAGAATAAGCCTCGAGACCGGTCACCTGTTGCTCCAGGGTCTGAGCGTAAGCCCGGTACCGATCGCGGTTAGCGTTCGCGGCAATCAACTCTTCTTCGAGGTCATCGATCCGCAGGTTTAATTTCTCCAGCCCCTCCACGGGATTCCCAGGCCTCGAGCCTAAGTAAAAAGAAAAAGAGAAGAAAACTTTTATCAAAAAAGGGCGAGAAAAGCAAAAGAATAATTGAGAAAGTAAAGAATCACCTCTCGTGGCCAGCTCAGAGTTTTCTAGCCGCAGCTTAGCCAACTCTTCCTCCAGCATTCTTATTTTCTCTTCGGAGGAAAGCCGCTGCTCCGTGGAGGCCGCGAGCTCACCAGACAGCTTGTGGAGCTCGGCAGATAGCCTCCCCTTTTCGGAGACCAGGACCTCGCCCGCCCGGGCCACCTCCGCCGTTCTCGCCTCGGAGGACGACAGCTCCTTTTTTAGAAGAGCATTCGCCTCAGAGGCAGAACGAAGCTCTTGTGCAAGCTTAGCCTTATCCTCAACAAGCAGCGCTTTCTCCTGCACTAAAATGGCCTTCTCGGCACGAAGACTCTCGACCTCTTGATCATGAGAAGCCCGGGCCTGCCCCACCAAGGACTCCAAGTCAGAAAAAGCATGCAACCGGGCGTCAGCAAACTCACTTCGTACCTTTTTTAGAGACGCAACTTCCGTCTCCAGCGACCGGATCTGACCCTTAAGGGAGAGGTTTTCCTCACGCAGCCTCTTCAACTGCTCCTCGTACTCGTCGCTCTGCCTTGTGCACGCCCGGCGAGCATCGCCCAGCTCTTTCTTCATAGTCGCGGTCTGCTCGTGCACCCTCCTGGAGATCTCCTCTTGAACGGTGTCAACGAAGATGCTGTTGGAAGACCGCTCTATCCTCAACTCCTCTTGAGCGTTGCGGGCCCGGCACTCCTCAAGGTGAAGCTTCAAACGGAGAGCCCGTGTGTGCACGTCCACACTTTGAGCAAAAGCCACCGTCTATTCAAAGTAAAACGATGAACATAAGAAAATTAAAAGAAGCACGCAACACCAACATTAAGGCGAACCACTCACTCGGTAGATCCCCTGCCACATAAGGTTGAGCGAGTCATCTAGAGGGAAAGAGTGGCGCATGATGGCATTCGCTCCACCTTCCCCAATCCTTAACCTCTCCTTCGCCGCGGTCACGGTCTTCATAGGGGCGAAGAGACCGTCAGGAGAGTCAGACCGGCGAATTGCCTCCTTCCACAGCTCGAAGTAGAAGACGACTCCGTCACGGGCAATAAAGGAAGAGGCCGGCCGCGGTGGTAGAACCATCCATCCTTGTCAGACGGTCCACAGAAAGAATCACTAGCGGGCGGAGGAGGTGAGGACGACGTGGCAGTATCGGTATCCTCCTTCGCCTTTGTGCGAAGCTCCGGGTCTTCGGGCACCCCCTCAGCTGCGCCCGGCGTGACGCCCGCTCCGCAGCCGCTTCCCCCAGGTAATGAAGCCCCGGGCCCAGAAGGGACAATCTCCTCCAAAAGGTCCTGTTGCGGAGCGGTATCCGTGGCGCCCGACCCATCAAGATGCACTATGTCGGAGGCCTTCATCTTTTTAGCCATATGCTTCACCCTACCCTTCGAGACAAGGGTCTTCTGGTGACGCTGAGTAAGGGACGGTTGACCAGGCGCCACTCCCGCGCCGAGCTGTCCTACTCTCTCCTCGGCCCCGGCATTCTCGGCCTCGGGAGCTGCAAAGCAGAAAAACACACACAAAAGTGGATAACCTCAAAAAACAGAACCAGACATCAGCAGCAAGTAACAACCAAGGTGAAGAGGAAGTAAAACAATAAAAGCCGGAACAGGTAAAACATGAAGGACGAGACCGCACATGCACACTCTCTCTCGTCCCATGGACTAAGATTGAGATCTGACCCAGGCGTAAGAGGGAGAAACACCCGACGGCCAGAACCTAGACTAGTGTACCAAGTACCTGGTTGATTAGCAGTGTCAGGTGACCGAGTCTCCGGTGTCCTCGGAGACCCCTCTTCTCTGACCCTCACTGGCTTCTGTTTCTTTGCTGGGTGTTCATCTTCTTCCCCAGACCTCTTCTGGCCAGGAACAACCTCCTCTTCTTCACGAAGAGCTGTCTTCTCCACAGCGTCCAGGGTGGCATAGTAGTCCACCTTCCCGTCCCCCGTCTTGAAGGACACCAGCTGCCAACTATGGAAGGGACCCACCTTTGCCCCAAGTTGAGGAAAATCTACGACAAGAAGGGAAGCATGAGTAACACAAGGAGCCGAGGCAAAACAAAAGCAAAAAGCAGGGGGGCGAAAGCTCTTACCCTCAGAGGGCGCAAGCGAGGCCAGACGCACGCTAGTGAAAAAGTCCTCCACGCTTGGATGACGATCGCTCACCGCCCTCAGAACCCGGGACATGGGGAGCTCCGATTTGGATGATGTGGGGCAGTACAGGGAGCCCTTGATAATCGAAGGACAGTAGGCAACCCTAAGGTACCGCCCGGGAGGCGGGACGATGACAAACCATCGCGCATTCCAACGCTGGGCAAGCTTCTTGTACTAAAAGAGCGAGTACCCAGACCGGCCGGATATGGTCAAGTTGCCAGCATCGACCCTGCTGGTGAAGAACTGGACAAACTCTGTAGCAGAGAGCGCGACCCCCTCCTCGGCGTAGAGAGAAACATAGGCGTGGAGTTGACATACAGCCTTCGGGTGAATCTGGGCAAGCGAGCAGTAGCGGTGAATCAGAAACCCCATTACGAACGGGTGGGGAGGAACCGCCATTCCATGCAGAAAGAAATCGGAGTACACGATGTAGCCGCGACCGAAATCGTCGAGGGGATGCGAATCGTCAGAAGGAAGGAAAATCTGAGTCCCAATGGGAACCTCCACCTTCGCAAGAAGGGAATCGAGAGCTTTAACATCCAAAATGCTAGGTAACGGCTCCCGATTCTTGGAGTAGGGAGACTTAGGCTTCAAGAAGGATGGACGAAATTCCCCCCCCCCCCCCACCCCCCACCCCCCCCCGATTTGGAACCCTCGATGGCGTTTAAAGCAGAAGTGCGAGACGATTTAGAGCTGGAAGACGCCATTGGAGCAGGGAAAGTACGGGAGCGAGGTAATCAGTGAAGATGAAGCAGTGCGAAGAGAGAGAATGCGAAAAATAGCGAAGCGTAAGAGAAAGCACGAAAGTCTGTGAAGCGCAAAAAATTGGAGAAAGAGAAAGCGTTACCCTCCCAAAGCCTTTTAAAAGCGGTAAAATAATTTCAGAAATATTTAAAATATAAAAACAAACAAAAAAGCGCTTTTTGCAGGAAAAGTGCAGATACTCTGTGTATTCTGCAGCGACGGCTGGTGTGCATGAGACGATAAAAATTCCGCAACGGTTACTCCGTACAGGCACAGGCGCGAGTGCGGCACAAACGCGGCACCCGCAACGCATGGACCGCAAGAAGTTCCCCCTTTCTCTTCTGAAACAAAAAAGGCAGAACTTGTGGGACTGGGAGATAGCGAGCAACAAGAGGATCCTGACGCAAGGACAAAATTTTTTCATCCCAAAGCCAGCCGGAAGAACCAGTATCTAAGTTCTACTTTCTTCGTTCAGAACGCCAAAAGTAGAACTTGTGGGACTGATGAAGAGGGGAAAACACGTCCAGGGGCCCCGAAAAAGGCCAATACCCCAGCGAGCCCAAAGGGAAAAGAAAAGGAAAGCCAAGGCAGCGACCGGGCGTTCCTAACTAGGCCCAGGAGACCCCAGCCGGATCGAAAGCGGCGCCCGATTGTTCTCGACCGGTCGCTAGAAATCTTAGAACGTAACATAGAGAGCGATCGGTCATCTGTGACCGGTCGCCAAAACCATCGCTGCGACCGGTCGTCCACGACCGGTCGTCAGGGGACTAAGACGCAGTGTAAGAAACGACCGGTCGCCTGTGACCGGTCCCTAAATACGCCATATGTAGCATGAGTAATGACCGGTCGTATGTGACCGGTCGATAGGAAGATAGGACGAGTATAAGCAGCGGCCAACGGTAGGGAAATTAGGATAAGATACTTATGAGATATTTTGTAGGTCTATCAAGATATTTGTGTGTCAGCTGGCACAATGTGATAGGCCAAGAAAGCCTGTGGGAAACACTATAAATAGGGGTTCACCCCCTCAATGAAAGGCACGCAATCGATGCTTGAGAATTTCCACTGTTAAATTGTTATTGCGAATCTCTCTCTCTCTTGAGCTCTTGAGCTCCCCTTACTTGGTAACAAGGTAACTTGAAAGAACTCGAAGAGCTTGATGATAGATTAGGATCCCGACTAGTAAATTGGACAGAAGATCATTTGGGAACTTAGGGATATACCATTTCACTCAGCTTTGCTAATTTTGGCGTTATGCCCTGGTATTTTCTCTGTGATTGTATGACTGACCAAAGGTACAGGAAAAGATGGTGTTTCTCCCTAGTCATGAAGTTGCATGGGACTATGGAGCTAGATGGGATTAGAAACTAAAGCTAGAAGACGATGTAGTATTTCAATTAAGTTCGGTTGTAATAGGTTTACACACTTTAATCTGCATAATAACACACAAACAATCAAATAAGTGAGAAACCATATAACCACCTTACCAAAATATAAACCAAATACCAACCAAGATAATACCACCAAATTTTAGTCCGGTTTATTATTCCACCAATCCTCGGGCACACCGGTCTTCCGACAAAGAGCATTAAGGCTCTCGGCCCATTGGACAATTCTTCTACCTAACCCCATGTCCTTAAGTGTGCACACCCCCTATAGATCATCATCCTATAGAGTAGATCATGATGGCTTGCCCATAATTCATTGGTAGTGGGAAAAATCAGTGTGTGGCGTCTGATGGCTCATAAACTAGTGTAGCCAGATTCCAAAGTGAGTACCAAGTGATTAAGCAGTCCAACCATGTCCTCAACCTTAATAAAACATCCACACAACATACCAAGATGATTCAAAGCATGAAGCCACCATTAACCAAACAAAAACAAGATTAGAACACATCATGAACACCTTGAAAATACCTTAAAAACAACTCCTTATTTAAGGTACTACCCTTGTATAAATTCGGACCACCTTTTAACCAATTAAATATAAACATCTTGTGAGCATTTAGTCACGAAGTCAAAGCAAGAAACCTTCGAAAACCTCTTCATAATTTGAATAGAGACCAGAAAGGTCTTAAAGCACATTTTTAGGTATTGTCTTACCTTTAACTCATAAACACTCAACTAGAGAACTAACCCACGAACTGTAATATTGTAAAGGAATAAGTGCTCATCATGTTTAGTCAAAAACCCATGGAAGTTGTTCACGGAAATCACACACCAAGCTGGCTCCAAGTTAAAGCACAAAATTTTCAAAAGTCAACGTCAAGAATTCATAGTTTGTTCACCAAGTTTCCCAGAACTTATCAGGGCCTATTATACATCAAAGTCACCATTGAAGAGTCTGATTTCACACCATGAAAATAGTTTGAAGAGATACGCAGCATAAGCTGCCGAAAATACCACAAACATAAACCGTTGCCAGAATTAACTCGTGAGGAAAGAATGGTGGAGCACAAGAACTACCTGACTCCTTCTCCCCATTTCTCTTCACCGCAAGTTAGGTAATTCTAATAAATAAATGGGGATACAAATAACTCCCAAAGATTCGCCTGGAAAGACCTCCAAATCCTCTTGTTTTTACCCGGTTTCTGCACTGGGTAGGAAATTGGCTTCTGTTTTGGTGTTCTTAGGTGCTGGCTTGCTTTAGCTTATAATTCATGTTTCTATGGGTTTTCTGATGTAGGATAATATTTATATTGTGTTGGAAGGCCTGGGAGTGGCTTCTTTCTTATAGGAATAAGAGGGGAAGTCTCAAGGCAAAGGAAAACTTATAAGCTTGACACCTCATGACACACCTATCTACCTTTGTAACCATTGATTGTATAAGTAGCGTAAACACGTCTAAGGGCTAGGAAGAGGTAGGGAAGGTCGTGGATGCTGCAGGAATCATTATGAGCTGAAGATAAATCATGACATGTCATAAATGGCATTAATGAGTGGCCAAAATTTTAAGGCCTTGTGTTGGCTTGTATTTGCCGCCTCCTTGCTAAGGTGTGTTTTATCATGTATAATTAATGTGTAAGTGTAAATGGAAGTGAATACACTTCAAATTGTAACTCATTTAAGGCTCCACTTAAGGGTACAAAAGGAATTAAGGTGTTTTAAGAGCAAATAAGGAACATGTTGTTTTACTTTGACTTAAAATCTAACCAATGACCTTATGAAACCTCCTACTATCTTGCTTCACCTCACTACTTTCTTTCTAGCTTGTGTGGACAGCTTTTAACCAATCATTTTATGACACCTCGTGCTGACACCTCGTGCTTCTTGACACCTCGTGCTTAGGTTAACTTGGTTGCCACCTCATGTTTCCTACCTACTAGGTCGCCACCTCGTGCTTGCCTCAACTAGGTCGCCACCTCATTCTTACCAAGCTGTTTAAGGTGTTTTCTGAGGAGAAAAGTTGCTATGAAGGTGTAAAACTAACTATGGAGACATTTCCGGCTATTATGGTTTATTGGGTCTCCTAGAATTTTCCAAGGTTTTCCATCTTTGGTTATTAAGGTGTGCTAGTGTCTTATTAAGTTTCTAGGCTTCCTTAATGTTTTTAAGGCCATTTTAATAATTTCCAGGACTTTCAGAAACTAGGTTTTTTTGCATTTCTGGGACTTTTGGGATTTAGGGTTTGAGCGTTTCTAGGACTTCTGGGACTTTCGGGTTTCCTCATAACTTGGGGTATTTCATCAACCCCACACCACTTTTCGATCACTTTTAGGTAGTCAATGCCTTAGAATAGCTTGACATCATTTCAATCACTTTTAGGTCGTCAATGCCTTAGAATAGCTTGACATCATTTCATTCACTTTAGGTAGTCAACGCCTTAGAATAGCATAACATCATTCCATACACTTGTAGGTAGTCAAGGCCTTAGAATAGATTGACATCATTTTAATCACTTTTAGTTAGTCAACACCTTAGAATAGCTTGACATCATTTCATTCACATTTGGGTTGTCAACACCTTTGAATAGCTTGGCATCACTTCAGTCATTACAGGTAGTCAACGCCTTTGAATAGCTTGACAACACTTTGTCATTTTTGGTAGTTGACACCTCATAATAGCTTAGCACATCTTGACTTCATATTTTAGGTAGCTAGCACCTCATAATAGCTCAGCACAATCAACAGACATTCGGCAAACGGGGAGTTCATTCCTCAGGATCGGGCAAATTTTTGGGTGTCACTTAAGCATCAACTAGCCTTTTAATTTCCATTATAAAGCATAGTTGACGGGGGAAATCTGTTGTACCCAAAATTTTGACCCTCGGGAAAGGGCTCAAACGCACAAATGCGAAGACAAGGGCAAAATGGTCAAAATGCACCAAGACGGGATTTTTCAAGGACATTCTCGGAACTTTCTATTTGCATATGACTTGTTCACCATCTCTAAATACCATAGTCATTATGAAATACATCTCCTAATTTCCTAGATGATATTCATTTAGGAAAGTTAGCTTTTAATTCATATTATAAGGTAATTAACACATGGAATAGCCTCAAAATAGAAATAAAAAGGTTTCCAAATATTAAAATAAAATTGTCACACGGTTATAATGACTACGTACAGTCATAAACCTGAAAATATTTTATTTGGAACCTTAACCCAAAATTTAAGAGAGAAATTCAAACTTTCCTTCAACTTTCTCTCTCCTTTGGAAAATACCCAAATCAATTCCAAATGTTATGATATTTTACCACAAGATGGGAGATGATTTTTAGAGATTAACCCGGTTGGAATTTTGTAATTTCAAATTTCCAACCGTAAATTATGAATTATGGGAGGTTCCAGTTTGTAACATTTTTATCTCATTGGTCATTTATCTAAATAACCTGATACCATCTCTCAAAATTCCTAAAAGACTTATTTTATCCTTGGTTAAAATATCATAATTTTTATCGACCTATAGCATATTTAAAAAAATCAGATTCTCTTAGAGCATAAATCAGGGTTTTAGATAAAAAATTATTCTATCAACTTGGCCTTGCTTTTTCTATAAAAGGACCTCCTCAAAAATGACCTAGGGTAGAGAACATTCCCAAAGTCAGAAAATACAGCCGTCAACCTTCTCCCAACGATTTTGCACTCCCAAGCCTAAAATCAATACCGAAACTCTACAGAAATCACCCCGAAACCACTGAAAACACAATCTTTCATTCCCCATCAGACTTTCAAACACCAAACCACCATAAATACAGCAAAAAATCCTTAGCTTCACAAGGAAGAGGGTCCAGAAGCTCGGGTCGAAGTTGAACCAGATCGGCCACCAACGAAGCTTTCGGAGATTCCCGACATGAAGGAACAACAAATATTTAAAACCAAAACAGGTTAGAAACCAAATTTTATAATTCCCCTGATCTCAATACACTTCTGGTTGAAATTTCTAATCGAATTAACTTTTCCTTGCTTCTGAATTAAGGTCTATTTGTGTTTCCGCCTTCTAACTTGTTAACCAAGTTTTGTATTAATTTTGACTTCAAATTGAATTCCTTCAATTACTAACGTGTTTAGAAGCTTTTAGGCTACGTACCCAAAACATTTAAGCCAAAAACACCGCCGGGAACAGCCTCAACGCCGCTGTCCAAGGGCGGTCCGCACCCACGGACGCCATGTCCAGGGTCCCGGATGCCCTGTCTGTAAGCACGGACGCTCTCGAACGGTGGCGGGATTTCAAAATTTTAGGGGTTTTCAAAATTAAGTTCAGGCCCACGGACGTCCTGTCCGTGGCCCCAAACCTTTCAAAATTTTGTTTTCTTTTCAATTCGACCTTTCTGTATAACTAGATTAACTACGACCCCTGGGTTTGGACATTAGGTCCGTGGCCGCGGACAGAATCAAAATTCGACCTAATTCTTCCTTCGAAACCCTAGTTTAGGTAATTCCACTTTCCACTTTTAATTTCAGCTAAAAATGATAAAAACACAAAAAAAAAACTTGCGCACTTAGGTAAAACGACCTGGGAGGGTTAATGAAAGTAATTTGAACCCTAAATAAGTAGATTACCAAGCCCCCGAACTCTACCTTTCCTAATTTACCCTAGGTTAAAATTTGGTGGCGACTCTAATTAGCTTCCAGTGAGCTAACTTAGGACTTAGTAATTAATGTTTATAACATAGTGATTAAGCTTAGGTTATAAGTGGACCTAGAACCCGATCAGATCCTAATTAACCCGAATCAACATAGGATGGGGGTTCAAAAACCGAGGCTCACATCATTCTTCTTTGCCCATTCCATATGACAATGCAAACGGAAATTTTGATATATTAAAAACTATGAAATTAATCCTAGAAATTAATAAATAAAATAAACCTGCAGGTTGTAAAATAAATCTCGGTCACTGTAGTAAAGCGTATTTGTCATGTAACCAGGGTATCGAACAAGGGGGCTAAGCAAACAAATCTAGTCCTAGCAAAGGTTGTAAATTGAGGGAAAGTTGCAGGATAATAAAATAGAAAACAAGCAAAAAGTAACTGAGAATAAGATAATAAAAATGGAACTCCGAGTTTAGGTGGTCTTTCCTAGTTAAGTCATGTCGTTCTATCACCAGTTGATTAGGGAATAGGGTTCGGCAAATTCTAACAAGTTTCTAAATGACTAAATCCTAGCCAAATAAAACTCTCCTACATTGAACGCGATAAATCAAATCATGAATCTATCACAACAAGTGCAGAAGGATTAAGCGCAAGAATTTAAATCGCATATGAAGACTAAACTCATCAATCAGAAAAAGTTGTCCACATACTAACAGATTATAACGACCTATCCGTCAATCACCGATCAGATCTTGACAGATTTTGCAAAGCTAAAAATAAAGTAGCAAATTTTATTAATAGCGCAAACAAGATTTATAATCTGAAACAAACCCAAGTTTAATCCCAAATCAATTGATAATAAAACTACAAAACCTAACTATTTACAACAACCATTCCCCGGAGTTTAATCCCTTAGCCGAGCATGTCGAAAGAGGAAACAATTAGAGAAGAAGGAGTAGAAATCATCTCTATGTCAAATCCAAAGATCTGCTAGTTGTAGGGTTGAACAAACTGATGAAATTGATGTAGAAATTCTCCGATCTGGTGGTGTAGAAGGGCGTGGTGCTGTTCTGTCTTATTATCGGCTCCCGTCTCTCAATTCTGAATTCTGAATATCTTTCAAATGCCAGCGAATGCCCCTTTAAAATAGAATTTTGGATCTAAAATGCACGCATCCGGCTCACCTGTCCGGGTCAGTTACCCGGACAAGAGATAGAGTTGTCAGGCGAGATTTTGTCGTTTGTGAGACGTCCGACTCTACGTCCGAGTCAGTTAGCCGGACGCCCTGGTTGGACGCGTATATGTATCGAAATCTCCGTGTTGCACTCGTGGTAGTAAATATTTCTGTCCTTCTGAGCATGTCCGGGTCACAGGGCCGGACACGTCATCCTGACACATTCAAGCTTCGACTAGTGAGAGTTTAGTCACGTCCGGGTCAGCGTCCGCACCAGTTTACCAGACAGGTACAAGGCGTCCAGGTCAGTTAGCCGGACACAGACCCGGACATGTGTATGTTTGTGTCCCTTTACTCCGCAAACTTCGACAGGGTACAGATTCTTCGTTTGAGCTCCGATTTGCTCCCCATTTGCGGTGTTGGAAAGCTCTTGAGGAGAACTATGCATTAAACCATCATTTCCTGCTTTTAACATATAAATTGGAATCAGTTATTGACCAAAGTAAAAATCAAGAAAAACATAGGATAAGTGTGAGAAAGTGCCCAAAAAGTTGCATAAAATAAGAATTTAGCACCAATAAAACCATGTCAATTTCACACTTATCAAATCACCCCACACTTAGCCTTTTGCTTGTCCCCAAGCAAAACTCTCAAGCACAAGTAATGCCAAGCTATTGGAACTCAATAGAAAAGGAAGAGCACAGGAGAAAGGAATTGCTAGCTTTACCAATCAAGGGGGCAATTCAAATTATTCAAACAATTCATTCTTTTAAGAAAACATGAAGTCATTCAAATCTAACAAATAAGAAACAAAACCATAAGAGCCTACCCCTTAACCTTGAGCCAATCCACCTTTTTCCTTCACAACCCACAGAAATGACAAGGGGCGTGAAGTAAGATCGTATTCCATCGTACCTTTCAATACCACGTACTCTTGATCCATAAGAGAAAATAATCTATATTCAGCACAACATTTGCATAAATATTTCAATTAAAGTGCTTTCAATTTCTTTCACCACAGACTTTTCTCTCCACCCATGTAGCGGCTTTAGGTCAACTATCCCAGATCACAAGGGCCTTAGGTAGCTAGGTGATAAAGCACCCCAAAGGACTTAATAACTAAGTGGACGAGGCCTGATTTTGGATCAGAATTAAAATTAGCATGCTTAGGATCAGCGGAGTACCTTGCCATGTTCTTTTTCAACCATTTCAATCTAGTTCATTCCAAGGCCCAAAGCCAAGAACAAAGTTCAGATGGAGAATGTTCTCATTTGTTTCAGCATTTCTAGAACAAAAACTTAAATTCAATAATTAAAAACTAGAAAAAATTCAAAATTTTGCAACCCAAGATCAGCTAACCAACTATACTTCCTCTATGACTTCCTTCCAAGTTGAGCATCACAGCAAGACTTTAACAAATGCAAGAGAAAAGAGCTCAAAGATACACAAAAGGCAAACAAGCAGCGAAGGGGCTTAACCCACCCCACACTTAGAGTGAAGCAATGTCCTCATTGCTTTGGAATAATTAACATTGTGCAAGTAATCCAACAAGGAAACAAAATTGCACACAACAGTTCAGAGGGGAATATGTAAAACATGAATGAGTAGAAAAGTAAAGAATACTCCCCAGAGTCCGCTCAGGGTGTGTAGCAAGGCCAACCCCACACTTGAGTTCAGCTAAGTGATGAAGTATGTAAGCTGAGAATATTATCTGCAAAGCCAAGAGAACTCAAGTGGAACCAGACAAAACCATCAGTACAAAAATAAGAGCCAAGGCTCTTGCGGTAAGCATAGCATCTACCAACACACCACAAACTAAAAGAAAAGAGAAAAGTAAACAACTAATCTAAGAAAGTGAAAAGAGATACAAACCGATGGGTGGCCTCCCACCAAGTTGCCCAGGTTTAAAGTCCCTGGCTAGACTCCCCAAGCTATTGATCAGAAGAACAGGAAGTGTGGTTGGGAATACCACCACATCCTAGAGTGATATCTCGAAGTTTCCTGAATGTATATTGAAGTCTCCAAGGAATTCTCTTCTTTTTATCTTTCCACTTTGAGAGGCGTGAAGGATCTGGAGCTGACTTCGAGAGGCGTGAAGCATCTGGAGCATTTGGCTGATCATGTATAAAAGATCCTGCATAATCAATAGTAGCATCAGCAATACCAACATACTTTTTCAATCGAGCCCCATTGACTTTAAAATTTTCACCCTTTTTATTTTCCAGCTCGTAAGCCCCATAAGAAGTAATACCCACTACTCTGAATGGACCGGCCCAGTGGGACTTAAGCTTCCTAGGAAAAAGCTTCAATCTAGAATTGTAGAGCAGCACCCCATCTCCAACTTGAAAGTCCTTCTCTGAATCATCTAATCATGGAGCTTCTTGGTGCGCTCTTTGTAAATCTTCACACTGTTGTAAGCCTGATCCCTCAGCTCTTCTAGCTTTGAGAGCTGAAACTTCCTTCATTCACCAGCAACATGAATATCAAAGTTAAGGGCCTTAAGTGCCCAGTATGCCTTGTGCTCCAACTCCACAGGCAAATGACAAGACTTACCATATACTAACCTGAAAGGAGACATCCCAGTGAGAGTCTTGAATGCAGTTCTGTAGGCCCATAGAGCGTCATCGAGCTTCTGAGACCAATCCTGGAAGAACTAACGGTCTTTTGGAGAATCTACTTGAGCACTCGATTGGACACTTCAGCTTGTCCATTCATTTGTGGGTGGTAGGGAAGGGAAACCTTATGGCACACTCCATACTTAGCCATCAGGGCATCGAAGGAATGATTGTAGAAATGTGATCCACCATCATTAATAATCGTCCGAAGAATCCCAAAGCGGGTAAAGATGTGCTTCTTCAGAAATGTGACCACTGTTTTGGAATCAGCATGCTAGCAAGGAATAGCCTCTACCCACTTTGAGACATAGTCAACGGCCACAAGAATATGTTGGTAACCCTGAGAAGAAGGAAAAGGTCCCATAAAATTAATACCCTAGCAATCAAATAATTCAACTTCTAAAATACCGTGCTGAGGCATCTCGTGCCGTCTAGAAGTGTTGCCTAGTCTCTGACAACTGTCACACTTGGCTACAAAAGCTTGGCAATCTTTATGGAGAGTGGGCCAATAGAAACCAGATTCCAAAACTTTTACTGTTGTCCTGTGGGAACCATGGTGACCTCCAGCCTCTCTAGAGTGACAAAACTCAAGCACACTGCTTACCTCATCATCAGGAAGACACCTATGAATCAAGCCATCTACAAACAATCAAAACAAGTGAGGGTCTTCCCAAATATAATGATGAGTATCAAAAAGGAATTTCTTTTTCTGAGCATAGGAAAAGTCATGAGGTACCACTCCAGAAACAAGATAATTGGCCAGGTCAGTATACCATGGCTCTTGCACCTTATACAAAACAAAAATAGTTTCATCAGGGAAAAACTCATTAATTGGTACACCATCATCAGGAACTACCAACCGAGAAAGATGGTCAGCCATGACATTCCTGTAACAAGAGAATCCAATGAAGCAAGCGGGGCTTGGCCTCTTTCTTAGCAAATAAATATCTAAGAGCAGTATGGTCAGTATGAATAATTACTTTACTTCCCCAAAGATATGATCTAAACTATCTAGGGAAAATACCACAGCCAGAAGCTCTTTTTCAGTGGTGGTGTAGTTCCTCTAGGTGTCATTCAAAGTTTTGCGTGTATAAGCAATGACCCTGAGAATCTTATCTTTCCTCTGGCACAAAGCTGCCCCCACTACATAATCACTGGCATCACACAAAATCTCAAAAGGTAATGACCAGTCAGGTGAAACAACAATGGGTGCAGCTATCAATTTTTGCTTAATCAAGTCAAAAGCAGATACACAATCATCAGAAAAAATAAATGGGGCACCTTTCAGAAGCAGATCAGTCAACGGTTTTACAATTTTAGAGAAATCATGAATAAACCGTCTATAAAAACCTGCATGCCCTAAGAAAGCTCTTACCTCTTCCACACAAGTAGGTGTTGGCAATTTCTCAATTACCTCCACCTTGGCTTGATCAACCTCAATCCCCTTAGGAGAAACTTTGTGACCTAGCACAATCTCATCCTTGACCATAAAGTGACACTTCTCCCAGTTGAGAACCAGGTTTGTCTCCTCACATCGGCCTAGTATTTGATCAAGCTGCGCCAAACAAACATCAAAGCTAGAGCCATAAACAGAAAAATCATCCATAAATACCTCAATGCTCTGCTCGATGAAATCTTCGAAGATCGCCTGCATACAATGCTGAAAGGTGTCAAGAGCATTGCACAGTCCAAAGGGAATTCTTCTGTACGCAATGGTACCATAAGGACAAGTGAAAGTGGTCTTGTCTTGGCCTCTGGCGCAATAGGAATATGAAAGTACCCTGAAAACCATCTAAAAGCAATAATACTCCTGTCCAGCCAACCTCTCAAGCATTTGATCAATAAAAGGGAGAGGGAAATGATCTTTCTTGGTGGCAGAATTCAAAAGCCTATAGTCAATACACATGCGCCAACCAGTGATCTTTCTTTGAGGAATGGACTCACCTTTATCATTCAGAATAGCCTCAAACCCACCTTTCTTAGGGACTACCTGTACAAGACTCACCCATGTACTGTCAGAAATAGGGTAGATGATCTCAGCGTCCAGAAGCTTCAACACCTCTTTCTTGACTACTTCCTGCATGTTGGGGTTGAGCCAACGCTGGGGCTGTCTGACAGGCTTGTAATCTTCCTCTATGTAAATATGATGTGTGTAGAAGGCCAGGTCAATGCCCTTAATGTCAGATAACGTCCACCCAATCACTCTCTTGTGCCTCTTCAAAACCTCAAGTAACTTGTCTTCCTGCCTAGAAGTCAAAGAAGAAGAAACAATGACAGGCAAGCAATTATTATCAGCAAGAAAAGAATACTTAAGGTTAGGAGGGAGCTCCTTAAGCTCAAGTGTAGGTGGCTGCTCGGCAAAAGGAATAGGCCTTTGAATCTCTCTTTCAAGCCTCTTCAATAGAGGGCGATAAGCTTGAAAACTAGCTCTTCCTCTCTCTATATGAGCAACAACTGCATTCACCTCAAGATCAGCAGTCTTTTCTTCCAAAGAAGCAACAAGAGCTTGCTTCAATGGCTCATAATCAGTAAGTGAAAAGGAAGTAAAAGAAAACATGTCATCATTATCTAACAAATCACAATCTTCTCCATCATCATTTACCAGACTTACCGACATCACAGAATGAGCAGATTTAGAAGTTGACCTCGTCATCTTTTTCATGTCAAACTCAATCTTTTCATCCTCATACCGCAAAGTAATCTTACCATCATGAACATCAATAACATCTTTAGCAGTAATCAGAAAAGGTTGACCCCAAAAAAAGAGGGACTTCTACATCATCATCCATATCCAAAACAACAAAATCAGTAGGAAAAATAAAATGATCCACCCCAACTACTAAATCACGAACTATACCCATTGGTTTGATCTCAGATATGTCGGCTAGCTGGAGCTTGAAGGGGACTAGTTGCAGCTCTCCACCTCTTACCTTCAAGAAGGTGGCGTAGGGAATAATGTTGATGCTAGCACCCAAGTCACACAACAATTCACAATAGTCATATTATTAGCAAGATATCAACCAATGTAGTTAGTAAGGATCACCAGTTAGTTGAAACTATATTAAACTCACTTGTTTCATTTCCATCCTATGAAGCCCCGCTTCCATCACCATCTCACATAATCATACGGGTGTCTCGTTAAGGACAATTTCCCGTTTAGCCTCACATATTTATAATTTGGACAATAGTCCTATGCCATCTACCAGTGAGTATATGGACTTACTTGTCTATAGTTGTAGACGTCCATATGGCCGAAGCCAAGGTGCCAATGGTAGCACATTTTGGCTAACGATCGTATCCGGCTCGTTAGACTTAACAAGAGTAAACCCTAACCGGGTACAAAACTCTAGTGATCACTATGCACAACCTACTGGAATGAATGCAATCCAGGATTTACTAAACAATGTATCATTAATTATCATAATCTCATTTGTTAGTGTATTTTAATTAATCTCCTGGAGATTTAATCTCGTTATTGGAGAATACATTCATTGGATGCCAATGGGGTCTTACACATGTATACCTATGAAGTCTATTAGGTGATGTTTATAGGTCGAGTCATCACTGTAGAGACGGTTAATACCGGGTCTCTAAACTAAGTTCCTTACTTAGTGTTTTAGGAGTGATTTACTCTCATAAGTTAGTACTTGGAGTCTCTCCTAAATGTTCACACACAAGTAAGGTGGTAATCGGTATCACATGTCCAAACGACGTACGCGCACAATTAATAAATGCTTTGACGATCTATTACATAAACACATACAATACATGCATAACACATATATCGCTCTTAAGCAGATAAATCACACAATGCCTGGACCCAAGGAAACCCTCAGGACGTTCAGACATCTGCTCTCCTGCCGACGGTGTACGACATGTTATTGTGTGGTCTGAACATTCTGAGGGTTTCCTTGGGTTCAGACGTGGTTGTTTATCTTCTAAGAGCGATATGTGAGTGATATATATGTATATTCGATTATATGATTTAATTGATCAACACCTCGCATTATTAACTATGGGCAAACGTCTTTCGGACTATCGAAATCGATAGTAAATTGACTTAAGTCACAAGAAAGATTAGGAAGGATTCATTACTTACTAAATTTCAATGAAGTATCATAACATTCCTAATTAACCTAAGTAAAAGACTTAGGAAAAAGATTCGGTAATACCAATCTTTAGAGCATTGCACTTGAACATGATTATAACCTAGATGAATTCTAGGTATTGTGTAAGACCTAAATGGCAACAAAATTATAATGTTTTCTCTATAACCTAAGAGTAGATCTTAAGTGAATCGATTAAAATACTTAATCACATGGTGGAGAATTGGTATATAATGAGGATGGAAATCCAGGGTAGTCTACGGACTAACTTGTTGCGCAGAGTGATCACTAGAGGGGACCTCCACCAAGAGGGCTCGGGCCTCTCTAAATTCATTCTCTTTTCCAACATTCAGCCCACACCAGCCATTCACCTTATCACCACCACCATCAACCATCATCACTCGTTCATCACCATCCACCATCACCACTTCCACCTCATTCATCTGAGCACCAATTCCACCACATTCATCCGTTCACATCCACCACCACTCTACCACATACCATAATTCACTATTTTTACACCGACGTGAAGACGAAGTTAGAGTGGGGAGCTAGAGTCAAACTTGCTAACTGGAGTTTTCTTTGCCCTATCTTTTAGTTCGTTTAATGTCGTTTGTAGTTATTTTAGTTATTTCTATATTTATGTTTGAGTAGTTAGACTAGCTCCCCGGATTGGGGTAGCAAACCGGATCTTTATATTTTGTAATCTTTTTACTAATTCAACAATGCAATAGTTTAATTCAAGTTCTTCATGAGCTTTAATTCTCCGATCAATTATTAAAGTAATATTTGTAGTTTTCTAATCCAAATGCAGTGCTGAGATTAGTAAATTAGACATAGGAAGTTAAACCAGATTAACAACTAGAAGCATGGTTGGCCTATAGGTTAATCTGTCTTCAATAGGAATTGGTAATAAAGCGATTGGATAGAATTAACTATGGCATGGTCTACAGCTTGTTATTTCTACCAGTTAGGATTTATTATACAGGGACCGGTCAACGGATTAATTAAGATTCCTGATTTGTAGTAGAATTAGGGAATAGTTTATTAATATATTAATAAAGTGAAGGTTTGCAGAACAATCCTGGGTGATTCCTTAAATTTAGAGTTTTAACCTTTATTTATTTAGTTTATTTTATTTGTTTTATTATTTTATTGTTTATTTTTAAGTTAGTAATTTAGTTATATTGAGAAAACTCTAAAAAAGTGACATTTTCCTGTTTTCTTAGTTTAGTTTCTCAGTTAGTTAATAAATTGTCAATGAATTGAACGAGGTCCCTGAGATCGACAACCCCACTTAATTCACTATTCCGCAAAACGATAGGTACACTGCCTAGGTAGAGATAGTTACATATTTCTGCTACAACATCCCTTGTCACGAGAGTGCGTGGACGGCATAAGGCCATTGGGTCTCTGGCGTGAGTGAGCAACTACATCCGAGAGGAGACTAAATCCCGCTAAACCTTGATGGAAGAAAGGTAGCAAAACGCACTTCAGAAGAGTATATCGACCCTAGATTCTAACAAGTTCGATCTGAGTGTTGAAAATCCATGTCATCTCCATATGGTTAGCTCTACACACCAAGCTTTTAAGTTGGAAAAATTACATCCCCTACCCATGACGTTTGGTGAAATTACACATCACGCCCACAATGTTTCACAAATTATATTTCTCACCCATGTGGTTTCTCTTTTTTTACATCCGGCAAATTTTTTAATTTTCATTCAACGTAGGAGATACTTAAATGTTATCCAAAAGTGCTGAAACTTTACATGGATGATGCTAAAATGTTATATTTTTGTCCAATGTCAAGTTCAAAGTTTTTTAAGCTCACATGTGACATATGAGACCCAATGAACATACGTTCACATGTCACATGTTTTATTAGGCCCCATAGATCACATTTGAGCTTAAACAATTTTAGATTTCGTGTTGGACCAAAATATAACATTTTTACATCGTCCGTGTAAAACTTTATCAACTTTGAACAACATTTAAGCATCTCTTAAGTTGAATGAAAATTAGAAAATTTGTCAGATATAAAAAAGGGGGGAAAATCACATGGGTGGGAAAAATAATTTTTGAAACCTCGTGGTGGGATGTGTAATCAACACATTGATTGAGGACTTGAGCCATGTATAAATGTGATTTTGCGCTTCACTATATAACAAGGTTAGGGCATCCACAATGGTGTGGAATCCACTCTGAATTAATAAAACAAAAAGATAAAATATGACATGGAGGAGAGAAGTTGTGTGAGAGTTTCTTAACTAAGAACCCCAAAAAGTGGGTGTCTTAGCAAAAGAAAAAAGAGATTGTGAGGAGAAGAATAAAATAATATTATTTTGAGAGTGGAATCCACTCTTGTTATTGTGGATGCCCTTAGAGTACTATAGAGATTAATTCCTCCAGCTACTAAAATTATCCAATCGAGTTGATTAGAGACTAGAAGTAACGTGGATTATCCGAATGATGTATGCTGACAGCAACTAATGGTGATTAATTTAGCTGGGTTACAAATATAAGCATTGCCTAGTAACATGCATCTATCATGTTGTTTTTTTCGTTAAAGCATCTATCATGTGGTTCGGTGAAAACTTTTTTGCGATTATGCACATGCACATGGAAGGAAGGAAGAGCCGGCCCATCGCAATATGTACTCCCTCGCTTCATTCTTGATGGTGATGTTTATTATCCGGTATATTACTTGATTTTAATATTTAAGATAAAATAGACTATTGAACAAAAGTTTAAAAAGTTGTTTAATATAAAATAGGACAAATCACATGGAAAAAATAATTTTTGAAACCTTATCAATAGAGTTTGTATATTAATCATCATATGAGGGACATATAGGTCTCGTTCGCTGATCGCGAAAAAAACTTGCATCGCGTTCAAGACAAAATTAGTACAGGTGTCCTGCTGTTATTTGCTTTTATTTTTACATGGTCCCACCTTGTATCTCACAGACTAGCTTTAACTAAACGCAGGAAAACCTGCGTTCAAAAATCTCCACCGATTAATGTCCTAGTCGAACGGGCTCATAATTTTCCAAAAGAAATAGAGTAGATGTAGACGATGGGAGCTCAGCCAGCCAGTTGGGTATTTTGGGATGCATGTGGTGTGGGTGACCAACCAAATCATTAGATATATCCAACTAATTAAATTAACAGCGACAATCATGGTCGCCCACCAACTTATAGGTAACTTTTATAACATAGTTTTATGCTCGGCAGTTACTACAAAATTACTCATTTCCGAATCCCTTAATTTAAGGATCCACCAAGGTACACAAATATAAAACAAATGCTGCCGTGGCGTGGGGTACAAAAAAAAAATATATCATATGGAACTCTGTACGCCGGTCTGGTCCCCTTTTATATTACATGCTTATAAAGATCTTATTAAAATACGTTGTGAAAATACGAGAAAATAGTAATATATCTGATCGGGTACTTTGAGGGAGAATGACTCGGGTACTACTGCTACATCTTTAGCATGCAACCGTTATAATCATATCTAATTTCGCATACCCTGTTCTATGTACGCATATACAACAGCATGCAACATGGGTGCTTTTTTCTCTTTCATTTAATATTACTAATTGACTAATTGTCCTAACAAAATAAAATTGATATATAGAAATTGTTAGGGGAAAAGAAGGAAGAATACTGTCCTTCTGATATAAGCCTTGTACCCAGAATGACCGGCTTGCATGCATGAAGGCATGTTGATATATCATAACCAAAGAACCCTCAGATCCAACATTATATTGACTAATTACCACGGTTATTATTAATAACCAACCGCTACATTATTTGGCCAGTATGGGAGAAAGAGTTTTTGGATCTGGAAAGAATGTATGGGAAACTTACTGCATGCTGATGTGGCAACTATTTAATGCAGTATGTAAAGAGTGGAATGGACAGGATAATAATAAGAAGGCACAGGTTGATGATAGGTCTCACAAAACAGACAATATAACTTTGGGTTTACGAGGACAGGCGGACCGACAGTGCATTAACTCGGACCCAATTGAAAAGATATTAGGTGAGCAGATGAGCAGCCCACTCCCTCCTAACCATACTCGAGAGGTATCATACAGCCCAACCAGTATACCCACCCATCAGAGAGAAAGTACGGTGATTTTATCAGAACAGGAGAGCAGCCCAACCTCTCCTAAGTATCCACGAGAGACTACAAACAGCCCAATCTTTATTGGTACAATCAGCCCAAATAATGGGCAACCCACCCCGGTTGATGTCGCCTCCCTTCCAAGCATTAGTTTACAAGTTGTGGTTGCACCAGAGGATCCTTCTACCTCAGGAATCAATCAACGAAAGTTTCGTGTGAAGAAGCACAAATACCCAACAATTTCTGCAGAGGCTAGGCAATGCTTTAAGTATGGGCAATGATTGAGAATCCACTACCCATATCCAAAGAAGTCATTGGCAAATATTGAGCGAATCCTAAGGAAGAGCCGCAAGAAAGACCAAGCATAACACCATTGATCTGACTGATATTCGCTAATTTATTCGGTGCCTAGAAACACAAGAGTGTTGGAGTGGAATCCTAGGCTGGTGGGGAGCTCAAGCATCCGTGATTATAGAAGCAGTATAAAGCGTAAACTACTGGATGGGATTACAACCGCACCCTAGAGCCAGTAAACTTTGGAAATCTTGCAAATCCTTGAATGGGTCAAGAAAGATCTACAATCTATTGGCCCCTGGAACCAGCTGCTACACTCAAGGAATTTGAAGGATCTGATGTAGTCTTGTTACGCTAGTTTTGATTGTCCCTAATTCTCTATTTTTGGGTGTTATTTAGTGTCTTTATTTTGTATGAATGGTGTGATAGCGCATGCGCTGTTACTGTTGTGCCTCTGCGGCACTTTTTGTAACTTTGGCAAGGGATACTCCCTGCTGAAAAACCAGTTTACTGGTTAAACACTGCTACATGTGTAGCCCACTGATCAAAAAAAAAATAGTGTCGGTGTAATATCCACATACAACAAAATTTCTGGCGGTCAATTGCTGCTAATTGGGTACGCATGTATTTTTTTCGAAAACCGTAACCACTTTCATTATCCACATAGGCTACAATTTGCACAGGTAGTAGTCCATAGCGACTTGATTTGCTTCCGCCCACCCAGATCAGCTAACATATGTGATGACTACTTACATATATAAATTCCACATGCTCAAAAGAAGTTATTTCACAAATTGTCTTGTCTAACTCCTTCCTAACATCAGCGACAACACTTCCCTCCCCAATTAGGTAGCTAACATTTGTCTTACTGTCATAAAATATATACACCTGTGAGTGAGTACCCATGACCTGTGCACATTTAAGCCAAAAAACGTATAGTGTTTGCTTCGACAACACCTAGGGAATGAACTCCATTGCCACCTATATAGCCAGCGGCCATCAAAATACCAACAACATCTCGAGCAACTACCCCCAAACCATGAGCTAAGCCATTGAAACTGTCATCCACCCAAACCCTGCACGCTCGCACATCCCCATCAGCCCGACCATTACTTGAGCGCTCTTATATGTCCGTAGCCACTTGAAGAAAGACATATGCCTGATGCAACCCCCATTGCAAGCTCCTTATCCTGCCCTGCAACACCTGACAGTGGTCAAACCAGAGTTTCCACAACAAAATAAGCAAATTTGGTAAATTAGAAATAGGCAAAAGAGCACATTGCTCCATAAACCAATGACAGAAAGCCCCATCTGTACGCTGCCAAGTTGGCATTTCAAACCCAGCAGCCTCCCATATGGAATCCACACCAGAGCACTGCATAAAAATATGTCTAAGCGACTCTAAACTTCCAGAAAAACAACTTGTGTCTAAAAGGCCAGAACAGCTGGACTCGATAACTCCCTTGCAAGGAACTATTCTATGAACAACTTGCCATCCAAACTCTTTTTCATGTTGTGGCAAGGCACATTTCTGTCTATGTTTGATGGCAATTTATATTCCATAATATTCTACTCTGCCTAAAAAATAGCTTGAAATGTTCTACTATCTCACCTGAAAAGGGGAAAAGTAACATCAACAAAGAGACCAAGGATGCTGAAAACATAAGAAAGGCCAAGGAATTTTTACTTATACTTGAAACATGTAAAGTAATGTCTAAATAGCGCCCGGGTATCTATGCCCGTGCGACCAGCAAAGAAACATGTAAAAGCGACTGAGCGTTTGTGCCCGAGTATATATATAAAGTATCCAGATGCCCATACCTATGTACACCTATAGTAGCGATCGAGCGCATCTGTAAAGCGACCTAGCGAGTGTGCCCGGGCGTAGGGAAAAGTTAGGATTAGACATTGGGCCACTTAGAAAGCTTGACAATAATGGAATGACAACTGGGCAGTAACAAACTAACAGGTTGGCAATACTAGGAGACTCTAAGGAAAATCTATAAGTAGGGGTTCACCCCAGGGCAATAAACACGTTATCGATCTTGATCATTCAAAAGCTTGTAATCTCTTTCTGTCTATAGTTCTCTCTCTCCCTTTGTGAAACCCACTCTCCCGCCATTGTGCAGGAACCAGGTAATTTAGGGGAGATCTTAGATAAAAATAGGAAGAGGTCGAGAATCGAAACTAGGATAGGTAGTAGACGGAGATATATGATTTTAAATTTGGCACCGTATGTGGGAATCGAACGCTCAGATCTAGCAACCACAAATCCACCATGACAAGAGTAAGATCTTCGTAATGATGAAACATCAAGTTCTGAGGGTAGAAAACATGTCTTTTGCGGGTTCAGGTGGATGTTGCCTCCAAAAACAAGAAGATCACTAGAAGCTAGCATTGAAGCCTTAAATTCAATCTCCAAGAAAGACTTGAAGGACATGTTGACACTAGTGCATAAAATGTTTTTAACCACGGTTATTTTACCTATATACCACGGTTAGGAACCGTGGTTTATGCTCGTGTCGTATTTGCAATACATACCACGGTCATAACCGTCTTTTAAAGTAAGCCAAAAAAACCACGGTTGGTCTAAACCGTCGTTTAGCCCCTTCTCCCGCGCTATTTCCTTGACTTTATCCACGGTTGGAGTCAGAACCGTGGTATAAGTGTGTTATCTGACGGTTTCCGCCCTGTGGTATAAAGTGTGTATAATGACGGTTCTTCTTAAAACGTGGTATTAGTGTATCAACTCATTAATAACACGGTATTAACCAACTGTGGTTATAGTCTATGATTTTTTTCCAGTTCGTCAGTGATTTCGCGGCGCGCCTTCAATGGTAATTTCTCAACAAGAGCGCAGATCAGAGAAGAGAATGAGAGGCCATAACTGTATGTTCCTTGTTTGTGAATTGGGTTGCATAACTGAGGTGAAGTCGCATTAAGTTCCTTGTTCATCGGTAGGTTGCAAAATTACCGTGGAGAGAGAGAGGGGCGGAGCTGTCGCCGGTTAGGGTTGCAAAAAATTACAGTGAATAAGAGGCACGGAGCATGTGTTCCTTGTTCGCTAGTATGGGTTGCAAAAATTACGTGAAAGAGGCGCAGAGCATGTCCTTGTTCGCCGGTTAGGTTTGCAAAAATTACAGTGAAGAGGCGCAGCGTGTTCCTTGTTTTCCAGTATGGCGCGAGCATGTTCACGTGGGTTGCAAAATTACCGCGAGTTTGAAGAAGAAAAGAAGAAGAAGAGTTGCAGAGCATATATGTGTTCCTTGTTCGACAGTGTTAATTGGTTGTAAAACAGTGAGAGAGAAATATATATAATAAGAGAAAGAGAAAGAGCCACGTTAATTTTCGCCGAAAATTTGATTCCCGCTTAGACTATATACCACGGTTCTACCAAGAAACCGTCATTTAAAGTTGTTTGACCATGACTAAAAACGACGGTTTTGACCAAACCGTGGTTTAAGATACAACGCAGCAAGCTATATACCACGGTTTCACACAGAACCGTGGTATATAATACAACGCGTCAAGCTATATACGACGGTTCCACCCAGACCGTGGTATAAAATGCTACGCGTCAAGCTATATACGACGATTCCACCTAGAACCGTGGTATAAAATCTCCCGCCGAGAATTTTTGTGACGGTTATTCTAATAACCGTGGTTTAAAGTGCATCATTTAAAATCTTTTTTCTACTAGTGTGAAAGGAGTGACCAGAGCGATCGACAAAAGAATCGTCAAAGGCAATGAACTTCTACAGCAAGATCTTATGCAGAGGGATGAGGATTACCATAAGAAATGGAAGAATGGCCGAGGTGATCAAACTGCTAAAAAGGGAGAGACTTCGAAGGAAGCAATGGAAGGAATAAGGAGCAGGAGCGAAAAGAACCACCTGCCATGCTCAACAAAGAAGCTGAGGAAGATGACTCCATTGATACGAGCCGTTATCCTTTCTCGGAAAAATCAGGAAGGCAAAGCTCCCTCCCTGCTTCGTGTGCTCGAGATTGAGAATACGATTGAACAAGGGATCCGACCCAACATCAAGAAGTACATGTTCGTCATGAGCACTTAGAGGATCAACTCCCTTGCCCTGTGCAATCTTTTCCCAGGGACGCTCTCTAAGAGAGCACTAAGCCGGATCTCTTCAAGGCCTCCGCAGTGCATATCCAACTTCAAACAGCTAACGAAAGAATTCAAACAAATACTTTACAGCCGTTAAAATGGTCCAAAAAGAATCGAGCTGATGGACATAAGGCAACAAAAATGAGAGTCGGTAAAAGAATACAACTAGCGATTCCACAAGCAAGTCACGGAGATCAGTGATGTTGACGAGAAGATCTTTATAAAAGCATATGGTAACATATTGGCTCATCCGGCTCACCAGAAAAATAGCCAAAAAGGCACCAAAAACTCATGGAGAGCTGGTTGAGATGCTCTATGACTTTCTAAAGTCAAGGATAGCCAAGAATAAGCACTACTTGAAAATAGGATTTACCTACGGACAATTACCCACGGGACCTAAACCGTAGGTAGTAATCACGGTTTACCTACGAAATACCAACGGGATAGTGAAGGTAGAGTTTCCCAATAGAATACCTACGGCTTACCCGGAATAATGCACCCACGGACTATTCCGTAGGTAAATGGCAAGGCTAGAATAGCGCCAAATAGCGGGAAAAATACCCACGGGCGGGTTCTGTGGGTAAAATTGCGGCAAAAAATGCCTATGAGATAATTCTGTAGGTAAACGTGGACACAAGATTTACCCACGGGGTTTTCCGTAGGTAATACACGTCATTTATTAAACGACTGTATTTGACCCAATTAATTACTGGTGGATATAAAGGCCACTTTTACCCACAGAATGCAACGTAGGTATTTACCTATGAACGTTTCCTATAGGTAAAATTAACAATAAAACGACTGCGTTTAAAAACATGTAATTACCAGCGTTGTAACACCCCAACTCATAAAACCATGCTTATCTCATAAACCTCCATTCACTTATATTAACTTTGCAGCGGAATTCTTACAACATTTGGTGTTACCGCCATTAGTCACCCACGTGACCAACTAGGCATACTAAAATCTCTAAGATCTAGCTACGGTCTGATGGACCCGAATATACCGAACATTAGTACTTTAAGCCTTAACCAATACATATCCTCAGTACAAGTATTTCATATCCTATTACATCTTACTAACATCTCATACCATTTACTAAACGAGTGTACATGCACAACTCGTATAACAAAAGGAAAACAACCCGAAGTAATTCTACCTGATCCTACTCTCAGGACGGTCGTCTTCTGTCATTCACCTGCAAAATTTAAACAGTTGCCCCCGAGGGGGTCAGCACCTTTGCTGGTACGATTCTCTTATAGCCCCCAAGCTAATGGGGCTACGACGACTACTTATCGATAGCATGCGGTTGATTAAATACACAACATAAATAAGAAGTGCAATAAACATCCAACCACATATGAACAATCAGAGTTCAAACACAATGAACGACTTAAAAACGTTCCCTTAGTAAGTGAGTTAATCTTTTAACTCCTTAAGTTATGATCCCTCTTAATCTCAGTCCATTCTTATCTCAGCTCTTATCTCGAATCTTATGTCAAATCTTATCTCAGATCTTTTCTCAATTAAGACATTGTTCTTTAATTAGAATGGTTGTTCCTTAATTCATTGTTTATCTGTCGAGTCAAAGTAACCCTAACCAATTAGTTATCAGCTCCATTGGTTTGCATAAACAATATTTGTTAGAATTAGTTGGGATTTAGGTAGATCCCACCACACCATCTTAGTAATGCCTCCCACCTCGAACAGAAATCGAGGTGACCGAATCCTTATGTCAACTCTAGGCGATGAGTCCGAAGACAAGTCATATTTGGAAGTCGGAACCTGATAAGGATACCAACCTTCTACTTAACACATGCATGACTGAACCATTCCGGTTTCCTCACTCCCCCCAGTTCTAGTTAGTAGAAGTCTCAAAGTCAATGTTTGTTAGTTAACCACTTTCGGTTACTAATAAAAAATATTTGGGAGTGTTCCTTATTCTCACACAATTCTTTACTAAACATTGTTAGTAAATTCTCAAAGGTAAGTTGTGTTAGTTTCAAACAACACACAACAATACAATAACCGGTTGCATGCTTTATCTTGTTCAGTCATCACACATAAACAAATAGCACACAGCCGAGGGACACCTCGTTAGAAAGCAGGCTACAATAAAACCATACCGTACACCGTCGTTTGTGTCGGTTGTCTAGTCTCCTTCCGAATCCTAATTCTCAAGTCCTAAACATTCATCCATATAGGTTATTAATTAACTTAACTCAACCCAACTTACTTAACTCACTTAGTTATTAATGATCCCCATCTAATATCCACTAAGTTCTTACAAACCTAATCTTAAACACTTAATTCATTTACTTAACTCAATCTCTTATGTCCTTATATGCTTATATTTCTAATCATCTTTACCCTCTTAATGGCTTACTACTAATGTAACGACCCCAAAACTGGCCTAGGAGTTAGGGCCGTTACACGCCGCGAGTCTACTACCTAACGTCGCAAGACTCTAAAGCAGATCAACCCCAAAACCAAATAACGAACTTAATAAATACTGAAAGAGTTTACAAGATCCAAATACTTATAAGTCAAATACAATGAAAGGCCCGAAGGCTACACAAAAGCTCTAAAGCGTCCAACGCGCAAAACAAACAAAAGCCTAACGAAACATAACATAAACTGAACTCCAGGAGAAGGTAAGGAGAGAGGATCCCACGAGCTCAATCTGCAACATAAGTAAAGGGGTGAGCTAAACAGCCCAGTAAGCAGAAAACTTCCTCAAGGTAGCCTACTCAAAACAGAAGCAGAAGTTTGTATAAACAGAGAGGGAAGTAGCCACTTGGAAACAGACAGATAGAAATCACAAATCAGAAGGCAGAGCGGACATCACATCAAATCATAGTCGGACTTTCAGAATCAAACACAGAAGAGTGGGACACTAGAAACAAGCTAACACAACAGAAGGACTCACATAATGTCCTATGGATCCGAAGATCTCACAACAGAAGCCGTAGAGACAGCTAACAGACCCGTCGGTCATATAACGTCCTAAGGGAGACCCTAAGGAGTGTAATCAGAAGGAATTCATGCGCAGCATGCTACGGGACAGCCCGACCCGACTATCCAAGGCTCAGAAGCAAAGTAACTGGGTCCCAAAACCAAAAGCTCACAAAACAGATCTTAAGTGCATGGAAATGCATATAAATAGCATAAGAAGCTTATACACAAATAGGGGAATCCAACCCCGCAAACGGAACTCAAAACGGAGCTAAAACGGAGGAGTTATGCCAAAAACAGAGGCATGTCCGAACTTACGTCCGACCTTGCAAGTTCGGACAGAAGCCGAGAAGCAGACGTCGCAGAAAACATAGTGTCCGAACTTCGAAGTTCGGACTGAAGTTCGGACAGTTTTTCAGAAATGTTACGTGGTGAAGTCCAAGCTTCAAAGCTCGGGTTATTTCAGAAAACAGGGGTGTCCGAACTTCAAAGTTCGGACAGAAGTTCGGACACCTCAAAATTCAGAAAACAGAAGCGTGCCGACGAACCGTCCGAACTTCCATGTTCGGACTGAAGTTCGGACGGCGCAAAACAGTCAAAAATTGAGAACGAACAGACGCGCAGAAAACAGCCAAAATCATCACAAACTCACACGAAATCCACAGAATGGTAAAACAGTACCCTCGGGGTTTAGCCAATCAATTAACAACGCAAAACCAAAGAGAAAACACACAATCACCGCACCATTCCAAATCAGAAACGCTAGAATAAAACAGTCCCCGGGGAGTAAACAACCCCGATTCCATCCCCCACTTACATTGAATTCGCAGCGCAGATTCAGTCCAACGTTGCCAACAATCAGACGAACAAAATGCAGCAGAAGAGACGCCCAAAGCACCACTGAATTCGCAGAGAACAGCCCCCAAAATCAGAATGCAAAATCAGAAAACTGCTTCTCTAAAACAGCAAAGAGACTACCGAATTCACCAACGGACCTACCTGATTTGTAGAGGAAACAATCTGAACAGCAGCAGCAGAAACCGCCCAAACTCAGCAGAGATCCACACAAAAATCAGAAGCACGCCAATGGAGAAGAAGAGGAAGAAAGCGCTCAAAACTGTCGAGAGAAAGAACGAGCGGTTTGTAAACTGATCGGGAATTGTGAATGGAATTAAATGACCTATCCTTCCTTAATTAAATCTTACCAAAATAAAAGAGAGGGAAAACGACCACCTTGCCCACGCCTTTTAATTTAATGACTCCGACGTCCCATCAACTAAACAAGGCACCACATAACATAAGCAATAACATAAACCGGAATGTTATAAAATCTGAAAACGAAATACGGAGTATTACATCACTCCCCCCTTAAAAGGAATTTTGTCCTCGAAATTCAACATACCTCACTGCTCAAAGAGGGAAGGGGACTTGGCACGCAACCCCTCCTCGAGTTCCCACGTCGCCTCGCACTCAGACTGCTCAGACCACTGCACCTTCACCATAGGCAGTGTCTTGCTACGAAGTCGGCGAACATCACGAGCTAGAATACGGACCGGGACTGCCTCACATGTGAAATCATCTCGGAGTCGAAGCTGACCATAGTCAATCACATGCGAAGGGTCATGCAGATACTTCATGAGCATCGACACATGGAACACATCATGCACTCCTGCTAGAGCTGGCGGCAACGCCAATCTGTAAGCCACCGGCCCAACCTTCTCAAGCACCTCAAAAGGACCTACGAACCGAGGGCTCGGCTTGCCTCTCCTACCAAACCGGACAACGCCCTGAACTGGAGAGATCTTCAGATACACATGGTCCCCAACCTGAAACTCAAGCGGACGGCGCCTCTAATCTGCATAACTCTTCTACCAGCTCTGGGCAACCAACAGACGCTCCCTGATAGTCTTGACCTTGTCCACAGCTCCCTGCACCAACTCAGGGCCCACTATCACCCTCTCTCGCAGATCATCCCAACAAATGGGAGATCTACAGCGCGCGCCTACCATACAGCGCCTCAAATGGGGCCATCCCAATACTCGATTGGAAGCTATTATTGTAGGCGAATTCAATTAATGTCACATGCTGATCCCAGCTGCCTCCGAAGTCAAGCACACAAGCCCTCAACATGTCCTCTAAAATCTGATTTGTCCTCTCTGTCTGCCCATCGGTTTGAGGATGATATGCTGAGCTGAAAGTTAAATTCGTCCCCAAAGCCTTCAGGCTAGGCCAGAAGCGAGATACAAATCTTGGATCCCTGTCCAAAACGATCGTCGCTGGCACACCATGCAGCCTCACAATCTCATCTACATACAGCCGAGCCAGGCGCTCAAGGCTGAAAGTCTTCCTCACATGCAAGAAATGGGCTGACTTCGTCAACCGGTCCACAATCACCCAAAGCGCATCATACCCAGAAGATGTCCTAGGAAGCCCCACAATAAAGTTCATACCAACGCTCTCCCATTTCCACTCAGGAACGGGGAGAGGCTGCAGAAGACCCGCAGGCCGCTGATGCTCAGCCTTCACCTGCTGACAGGTTTGGCAACGAGCCACAAAATCAGAAATCTCCCTCTTCATATTCGCCCACCAGAAGGACTCCCTGAGGTCCCGGTACATCTTCACCCCTCCTGGGTGTACAGAATAAGAAGCTCCATGAGCCTCCTACATAATCTCACGCCTAAGATCGCCTCCACTAGGCACACAGACTCTGCCTCTAAAGCGTAGACAGTCGTCGCTGGACACCGAAAACTATGACTCTTGATCATCTGACAACTTCTCCCGGATCTTACACAACTCAACATCAGCCTTCTGACCATCTCTAATCCACTCAATCAAGGTAGACTGGACCTGAATAGCAGCAATCATCCCGGCACTGTCGGACCTGACAACCCAAATCCCCATGCGCTGAAGCTCAAGAGCAGACCTCTGAACCCCTGACATCGAACAAGCAAGCCCCGGAGCACCCCTACGGCTCAAAGCATCTGCCACCACATTCGCTCTACCTGGATGGTAGAGGATCTCCAGGTCGTAATCGTGCAAGAGCTCTAGCCAACGCCGCTGTCTCAAATTCAGTTCCTTCTGCGTGAACAGATATTTGAGACTCTTGTGATCCGTGTAGACCTTACACGTCACCCCATACAAATAGTGCCGCCAGATCTTCAAAGCGAAGACCACAGCAGCTAACTCCAAATCATAGGTAGGATAATTCTTCTCATATGGCTTCAACTGACGTGACCCATACGCTACCACCTTACCCTGCTGCATCAGAACACAACCCAGCCCTCTGTGGGAAGCGTCACAGAACACCTCAAAGCCATCTGTCCCAGAAGGCAACGTCAAAATTGGAGCCGAAGTCAACCTCTCCTTCAGCTCCTAGAAACTCTCCTCACACGCCTCGCTCCAATCAAACTTGACATCCTTCCTAAGAAGACGAGTCAAGGGGATACGATCTTAGAAAAGCCCTCCACGAACTTCCTATAATACCCAGCCAAACCTAGGAAACTGCGCACCTTAGAAACACTAGTGGGCTTTGCCCACTCCATAACCGCCTTAATCTTCTCTGGGTCCACTGATATGCCATCCTTCAAACCACGTGGCCAAAGAACACAACTCTATCCAACCAGAACTCACACTTTTTCAACTTGGCATACAACTCCTTCTCATTCAACGTCTGCAGAACCATCCTCAGATGCTCCTCATGCTTCTCAGCACTCTTGGAGTACACCAAGATATCGTCAATAAATACAACTACGAAAGAATCCAAAAAGGCTTAAAAACTTTGTTCATCATATCCATGAAGAACGATGGGGCATTGGTCAAATCAAAAGGCATGACCAAAAACTCGTAATGCCCATACCGGGTCCTGAAAGCAGACTTAGGCATATCCTCGGCCTTAATCTTCAGCTGATGATATCCAGAACGCAAGTCGATCTTCGAGAAGACTGTCGCTCCCGCTAACTGGTCTAAGAGGTCATCAATGCGGGGAAGAGAGTACCGGTTCTTAATGGTAACCTTATTCAATTCCCGGTAGTCGATACACAATCTGAAGGAGCCGTCCTTCTTCTTCACAAACAGCACTGGTGCTCCCCATGGAGACACACTAGGGCGTATGAAGCCCTTATCCAGAAGATCCTGCAGCTGCACCTTCAGCTCCTTAAGCTCCACCGGGCTCATATGATAAGGGGCCTTCGAAATAGGCTGAGTCCCTGGCGCCAACTCAATAGAAAACTCCACCTCACGATCAGGTGGCAGCCCTGGCACATCGTCCTGGAACACCTCTGGAAACTCACACACAATGGGGATCTCCTCCAGCCGAGCTCCCTCTCGAACCTCTGGTAGATAGAAAAGAACCCTGGCAGCCCTTCCTCAGGAAGCTAGCTGTCTGCATAGCAAACACTATGACTGACGCACACGGTACAGAATTACCCACAAAAACAAACGGGTCTCACCCAGTCTGAAATACCCCAAACTTATTAAACATGGATTAAATATTTAATCACATTAATTAAGGCCTGAACATGCCTTATAAGTCAACTGAGAACAACAGTGGTCAACATAAACAAGATGTTGCACCCTTTGACTGTTAAGGGTAAATAATACCCAAACGAACTTCTTAGGACCTAAAAATTTGTCCTAAGTCTATTAACATAATATTAAATATATTATAATTGTTGGACAACACTCCAACACAAAGAACAAGCACTTTCATCCTTCAAGGTCAAATAGAGCAAAAAGGTGCTCTAAGAAACCTTAAAAATCTAATGACCTCTAAATGACCTAAAATTGGATACCATGATTAAATATCATGTAAGGGACACAAAAAAACCGTTGTCAAAGAAAACCAAGCTCAGAAACACCTGGCGACACAAAATGTGCACTAAAACTCCTTAAAGCACGTTTTTGTGTAATCGCCTTCTAAATTTGTTTTAAATGAGCTAAAAGGTTATAAATACCTTTAAATATGATAAAATATCATATTATATGTATTAGGAATTTAATTCCAGAAATTTACGAATGTTTACAAATTTAATATTAAAATATTAATAAAACCCTAAAGTGGGGCCCGTTTGGGTCAACGTTGACTAAGTTGGTCAATGTTGACCATTGACCACGAAATGGACTACATGAAATCAGATAATTAAGTCTCTTAACAGACCAAGAGACAAGAGACATGTGACAATTAAATATAGTCCTTTACTTTTACATAAAAAAATAAGAAAAGAATACTTTACCTAATAAAACAAAAATAAATTGTCTACACTCACCTTACCCATGTGAGCCAGCGATTTTTGGAGCCTCTTCCCCCTTGTATTTCGTGGCTCCCAAGCAGTACAAGACAAGGCAAGATGAGTCACCTTTCACTTTTGCTAAAAGTCACATTATTATCTCATTTTTTATTCAAATTTGAATCAATCAAGCCCTACCTTCTCCAATCATACATGCCTGCCCCCTCTTCTTGTCTCCACCGAATTACTCTTCAATTATCAGCATCAATCAAGCATTGATGAGTCACCAATTCAATAATGTCATAAAATATTCAAAAAAATGACTTTAAGGCAATAATAGGTTTTCCTCCTTCATTTCCTCTCTTTAGCCGAGATGGCTCACTCCTTGAGCTCTCTCTGGCTCCCCTCCACCGTAGGTAAGGTTCCCAAGCACCATTGATGAGATCTCAAGCCCTAGGTAAGCTCTTAAGGCATAAAAATGCCCATTTTCTTCATCTTTCTTTCCTTTTTCGATTGATCTACACTCCAACCTTTTCTATACATCTATGTAGAGTGATTTGGAGGTTAAAGGAAGGTTCAATCTCGTTCCTAACCAGATCTAAGGAGGAAAGTTCAAGTCTTGACCATTTAAGGTAAAAATGTGCTTTAAGCTCATAACTTTTGATTCCCTTCAAGTTCGGCTGTGAAACTTTGGTCATAGCCTCATATTCTTCTCCTTTTCATGTGGAATCTGTTGGTTAGCCATTTGGAGCAAAGGTGGCCGAGATCCAAAGGAAATACCCTCTTTTAAGGCATTTTCCAAGGTAAAACCTAATAACAAGGTAGTTTGTTGAGATCTAGCTATTTCCTATGTCAATATGGTGGATCTAACACCTTGTGGTGTGTTTTGATTCAGGCCGAAACCATCTTGAACTCTCCTTGCATTCTTAAGGTGATTTTTGCCTTAAATCTTACATTAAATTACTTTTATGGTTAGATCTTGCTTGGAGACTAACTAGGCCTTGTTCTCTGTTTGAAAACATGTAAAACAACCTGTGGAGAATTTCTACTTAAGGTGGCCGAACCAAACAAGGTTCTATCTAGGTTAAATCAAGGTATAAATTACTTAAAACCTTAACTTGTTACATTAATACAAGTTTAAGCTATTCCTAATTAATTGCCGTGAGTGAAGAGGTGAAATAAGGTCTTGTTTGACCTTAAAATGATTAAGGAATGGCTTAATAAATTTTATAACTAATTAAACAAGCATAAATGTCAAATTTAAGACATTATGTGGAAGTTTGGTAAATAAATGAAAATTATATGGTGAGGCCGAAAATTTATATGTATTTTGGGACATTTATGTGTAATTTATTTTGCAAGCCAATGATTGTAATAAGGCCATGTATTTTAGGCCATTTTATTTATGCATTTACAAGTTTTTATTTAAGTTTAGGTGATATTCTATTATTACCGAAAAGAAGTGGGTCTTAGATGTAATTAAATTAAATTTTGGGGCTTTAGAATAATAAGGCCGAAATTAGAGTTAAAAAGGAGTTAAAATAAAGTTTATAAGATTTTATAAAGTTTTGGGGTTAAATGGTAATTTTTGAAAAGTATGGGTACAAACCGTGAATAAAGGAAATTAATGGTCAAGGAAATATTAAGGTGGTCAACCTTGACCATATGATAGGTTTTGACCAAATTAGATAAGTTAAATAACTTATTTGAGGTGTTATAATAAGATAAGTATCTTGAGGTAATGTTTTCATAACATATGTGGTAAATATGTTATTACCGAAAATAAAGGGTGTAAAATGGTATTTTAAACACCCATGGGCTATTAGGAATTTTTAGGAATTTATTGGTGGATTTTGGAATTAAAATGAACTATATATGTATAATATATAGTTATTATGTCATTATGACACTTTCGAGAAATATAGATGGTGGAATGGTAAATACCAAGAGTATATGGGTTAATAAGGATATTTATAACCCTTTGGTGGAATTTGGAGACTTTTAGAATTGTATAAGAGTATTTAATAAGATATGCGTATAATATATGGTTTAATGATATTATAAAACTATATGTTTAAATAGGGCCAAGTGGCAATTATAAAACAGCACAAGGGCTGTTCGGAATTTACAAAAAATAACCATAGGTTATGCTCTTTTATAAGTTAGAAATGTTATATTAAATGGAATATATAACATGGTATGATTTAAGGGGTGATTTTGTAAATTAAGGAAACTATGGTTTATGGAAAAGAATAAGATTTTCTTATGGTGCCTAAGAGACAATAATAAATAGTTTTGTATAAAAACTATAGGTTATAAGTTAAGGGAAATAAAAATATCATATCAAATGATATTAGAATATGGTATAACATTACATAATGTTATGTGGTCAAACGGAATTTAAATAAAGTTAAGGGCTATACTGAGTTATAAGAGTTGGAAAATGAATTTTAGACTAAGGTCTATAATGTTATAAATGTTATAACAATTATATGGTTTAGATGGAATCAATATAAGGAAGGGTACTCACATAAAATAATGTGACAAACTATAAATGAATGGGATTTATAAACTAAGGTATTTATGGAATAAACCTTAGGAGTTGTAAATGTACAACATAAAATGTTACATAATATTAGGATAACAATCTTAATATAAGTTGTACAATACAATACAACTAATGGGAATAATCATCTAACATAAGATGATAAAATGTAACATATGATATAAGAGTTTATTAAACTCATGGGAATTACCTACGTGGTAAATATATACATACACAAGGATAATGTATATAAGGTGGATATATATTTTGGTTGGAAACCATATGATTTAATGGTGGTGGTTATTTTAAAAAAAATAATATATTATATAGTGATGAACTATAAGTTATGAGTTTTGGATACAATACAAAAATAATAATGTACTACAATCATGCATGAATACATGCAACTATAGGATATGTACCTAAGCTAGATGGTGGACAAGATTAAAAAGAAATACAACAAATTAAACTTAACAGTTGAAATGTTATGACGTACGCGTTTAAGTAACAAACCGACTGTTTTAGAGAAACCCGTAACGAACAACTGTAGAAACAGGGGTGAACTGTCGGGGTTACTTATTATTCGGAAGTACCAGATGTAGTTAGTCATGGAGACTGACTTATAGTTTATTACCGTTTAGATTGTACTTCTGACAAGACGCTCGACGAGCTAGCGGACTACACGGAGCATAGGATCTTGCTGATTCATACTCCACCGTAATACAATCAGGGTGAACGGTATGTAAAGGGGTTTGATCCGAGTTGACCTAAGGTTGCTCCTTGGGCTCGGATTTGGTTGATATAACTTGAATGTTGTTATGTGTCTCTGATTGTCTTTGAGGGCTTCCTCAGTTCAGACTTCTGTGTGATCTGTGACAAGTTGTTTGTCTGAACGTGATAATTAATATGCATGAATTGTATATTTATAGCTGCTTATTATTTACTGTTGTGGAGTTAACAGTATTGGTTCGTATATATGAACCTATATATAAAACGAACTAGCGGCTATGGTGCTATCTTATATGAAACATAAGGAACGTTAGAAAAACGTTGTAGCACTAAGATAATAAGATATACATATTATCTGAGACTTTTATACGGAGCATTGGCCTTTCTATACGCCGCTCTCGTATCTAACACTGGATCCCGAGTTTACAGACTCCGGATTGGACTAATGACCTTAGTCTGCTGTGTTAGAAAATTTGGTAATGCGATGCGATGGTATAACTAATTAATTAATGGAATGGAAGTAAAGCCAAGAGGATGTGGCTCTTGGTGCGCGCTGTGATCACAAAAACGATACCAGGATGTCCGCGTACGGGTCCGTAAGTATCAAGAAAATTTCCCGTGAGCTAGAATGGCTCGTTGGTCGGAGACTCTACCGTTGGAGTGGCTACTGCCGTGGGTGACCCGCCATAATATATGGGTAACTAGAGACATGTCGTTTTAACGAGACATTGTCACTAGGTATAACTGAACAACTAAAACAATTGAGGTTTATACAGTGGCGAACAATACCATGGACGAGACTTAATACTTGTTTATTATTCTCGTTGTTTCGCTTTGTTGTTCATTGGTTATACTTGTGGTTATTTTATTGTGTGTTGATGGTTGGATGGAGCCTACAAGGCTAAGGTAAATTAAATATGAAAACTGTACGCTACGGCGAATGTACATTGTACATTATATTGTTATTTCTCGATACGTTCGATATATAAATGTTGTATGGAATATTAAATGAATGTTTGGATTGGATGGACGGTTTAATGATTATGGATATTTGGATGGTTGATAATATATATTATACATTTATGCTTCAGTTTTGATTATAACTGTAAAAAGGAAAAGCATGAAACCAATCTAATAATAAGATGGTTAAAATGACAAGTGACCATTAGGGTCCAGGCCCGGCATACTCAGCGTCTATCGCTGATACTACACCATTACAGGTTGTTGATCATTGTCGGAGCTGAAGAGCAGGAACAGGGTAATTGGAGTGTTACTTTTGTCACCACACTTGGAGATGTTGTATAGCAATGAAGATGGTGAATTGTATTATGGTAAGGTTGTGTATTCAGGATTGGGTAGATGCTCACTTGTCGATGTTTATGGTTTATGGACTTAGTGTGATGTATAGGAGTTTGTTATCAGCTGCGGTTTGTTATGCAGTTTATTTGTTTGGAAGTGGATGTAGTTTGGCTGCGTTGCTCGCATGGGCGAGTAACAGCCGGTGACACCCGAGTGAGTTTTGTAATGGTTATTTGTTTTTCCGCTGCGAGACGTTTTATTTATTGCTACGTGAGAGATTATATCGTGATTATTGAGAGGGGTGTTACACAGTCTATCAAAGACGACTCTCCTAGCCGCACAGTCTATGTGGGCATGGTGCTGCGCTAGCCAATCCATGCCAAAATCACATCGAAACAGGACATACTCATAGGGATTAAGTCAGCAGGCAAGGTCTTATCCATAATCACTACAGGACTAGACTTGCACACAGAACTAAGCACACAAGCAGGTACACCACTCAACGGGCTAGAAATACACAGATCCACATCACAGGGCACAGCAGACAACCCAAGACTACCACTAAATCAGCAGACACAAAGGAGTGGGTAGCTCCTGAATCAAACAAACAGAAAACTGGCTGAGAAGAGATCTGATGGATACCTGACACCACTCGGTCTGAACCACAGTCTCGCTCACCAGCTAGCGCATACACACGTGCCTGGGTCTGGGAATTCTTCTGATAAGCCTTCTGCCCGGACCCTGAGCCAGCACCACGACTCTTAGAACCACCACTGCTACCTCCACCTCTAGCCTGTGGACACTGGGCAATGCGATGGTCTAGTGAACCACACTTAAAGCACGCCCCGGACTTCCTGTAGCACTCCCGTCCTGGGTGGAAACGATCACACTCGGCACACTTCTCCACAGCAGGAGATGCAGATGAAGAAGGACCCCGGTCTCCCCTGTACTTCTTCTTCTGAGAAGAAGTCTGCTCCCGCCTATCAGGCTCCTCCACACGACCCTTCCTCTTCTGATCCTTGCCCTTATCGGGCCTCTGTTCCCTCTTCTCATACCGCTGCCTAGCCTGCAGCTCAGCCTCCACAACCAATGCGACTTCAGCCACATCCCTGAAGGTCTTGTGGTGGAAAGGTGCCACAGCGGCTCGAATATCCCCCCTCAAACCAGCCTCAAACTTCCTAGCCTTTCGATTATCATCAGGCTCTGGCACAAACTTAGAAAGAGAGATAAACTTACGCACGTACTCATCCACGGTCATCTCCTTCGTCTGGCGGAGTCTCCCATACTCCACAATCTTCAGATCCCTGAAGACATCGGGATAAAACTGCTGGTTGAAGCAGCCCCTGAACTGCTCCCAAGTCCATGGGTGGGGGTACTTCCCCTCAACCGACTTCCACCACTCCTTCACCTCACCAGACTGGAACTAAAAAGTGGCGAACCAACCTTCTAACCTCCTTACACCCCATGACTCGAAGAAGGTCCTCAATGGCAGTGATCCAGTGCTTGCCTCTTGTGGGTCGCCACTCGCATCGAAAGAAGGCGGCTTCAGCTTCAGGAACTCCTGAAGCGCCTTTACATTGTTGCCCCCCCGCGTTACCAGCTCCTGCAATGGGCCAGCAGTGGCCCCTACGGTCTGCAACACCTGGGTCACCACCTGCTGCACAATCTCTACGATGTCCCCCTGGGGAGCCTCGCCTGAACCTGCACCTCATCTTGAACATCGAGGAGGCATACTGAAGATACAAACACCAAGATTAATCAGAAACCATCTAGCATCATACAACAGACCTCTCAGACACCCACGTATGCAGACAAACCCCACAAACACCAAAGAACGAGCAACCTGGCTCTGATACCACTAAATATAACGACCCCAAAACCGGCCTAGGAGTTAGGGCCGTTACACGCCGAGAGTCTACTACCTAACGTCGCAAGCTCTCTAAAGCAGATCAACTCCAAAACCAAATAACGAACTTAATAAATACTGAAAGAGTTTACAAGATCCAAATACTTATAAAGTCAAATACAATGAAAGGCCCAAAGGCTACACAAAAGCTCTAAAGCGTCCAACGCGCAAAACAAAACAAAAGCCTAACGAAACATAACATAAACTGAACTCCAGGAGAAGGTAAGGAGAGAGGATCCACGAGCTCAATCTGCAACATAAGTAAAGGGTGAGCTAAACAGCCCAGTAAGCAGAAAACTTCCTCAAGGAAGCCTACTCAAAACAGAAGCAGAAGTTTGTATAAACAGAGAGGGAAGTAGCACTTGGAAACAGACAGATAGAAATCACAAATCAGAAGGCAGAGCGGACATCACATCAATCATAGTCGGACTTTCAGAATCAAACACAGAAGAGTGGGACACTAGAAACAAGCTAACACAACAGAAGGACTCACATAATGTCCTATGGATCCGAAGATCCCACAAAGAAGCCGTAGAGACAGCTAACAGACCGTCGGTCAAATAACGTTCTAAGGGAGACCCTAAGGAGTGTAATCAGAAGAATTCCTGCGCAGCATGCTACGGGACAGCCCGACCCGATATCCAAGGCTCAGAAGCAAAGTAACTAGGTCCCAAAACCAAAAGCTCACAAAACAGATCTTAAGTGCATGGAAATGCATATAAATAGCATAATAAGCTTATACACAAATAGGGGAATCCAACCCCGCAAACGGAACTCAAAATGGAGCTAAAACGGAGGAGTTATGCCAAAAACAGAGGCATGTCCGAACTTGCGTCCGACCTTGCAAGTTCGGACAGAAGCCGAGAAGCAGACGTCGTAGAAAACATAGTGTCCGAACTTCGAAGTTCGGACTGAAGTTCGGACAGTTTTCAGAAATGTTACGTGGTGAAGTCCGAGCTTCAAAGCTCGGGTTATTTCAGAAAACAGGGGTGTCCGAACTTCAAAGTTCGGACAGAAGTTTGGACACCTCGAAATTCAGAAAACAGAAGTGTGCCGACGAACCGTCCGAACTTCCATGTGCGGACCGAAGTTCGGATGGCGCAAAACAGTGAAAATCCAAACGAACAGACGGTAGAAAAACAGCCAAAATCATCACAAACTCACACGAAATCCACGGAATGGTAAAACAGTACCCTCGGGGGTTTAGCCAATCAATTAACAACGCAAAACCAAAGAGAAAACACACAATCACCGCACCATTCCAAATCAGAAACGCTAGAATAAAACAGTCCCCGAGGGTGAGTAAACAACCCCATTCCATCCCCCACTTACATTGAATTCGCAGCGCAGATTCAGTCCAACATTGCCAACAATTAGACGAACAAAATGCAGCAGAAGAGACGCCCAAAGCACCACTGATTTAGTAGAGAACAGCCCCCAAAATCAGAATGCAAAATCAGAAAACTGCTTCTCCAAAACAGCAAAGAGACTACCGAATTCACCAACGGACCTACCTGATTTGTAGAGGAAACAATCTAAACGCAGCAGCAGCAGAAACGCCCAAACTCAGCAGAGATCCACACAAAAATCAGAAGCACACCAATGGAGAAGAAGAGGAAGAAAGCACTCAAAACTGTCGAGAGAAAGAACAAGCGGGTTGTAAAACTGATCGGGAATTGTGAATGGAATTAAATGACTTGTCCTTCCTTAATTAAATCTTACCAAAATAAAAGAGAGGGAAAACGACCACCTTGCCCTCGCCTTTTAATTTAATGACTCCGACGTCCCATCAACTAAACAAGGCACCACATACCATAAGCAATAACATAAACCGGAATGTTATAAAATCTGAAAACTAAATACGGAGTACTACATCTAATACCTCTTATCATTCTTAAATTTTTTAAAAAAATTATTAGACTGAACCGCCCCTACCCTGGGAGAGGTCCCTAGGGTGGTCCACAACAGAAACAATCGCCCTGCAGAATTCAACTGGACCTCCCTACAGGGGCGGTCCCTTGGGGCGGTCCACAACAAAACCCATTTTTCAAAGTGCTTTTCTACTCATTTTGAGCTCCAAATTCACCAACCCCCAGTCTTTTCCTAATCATCTTTTTTCAACATGTTTTAACATCATTTAGCGCTCCCCAAAATCCTCGTAATTCATCCACCAAACTCATACTCAATTCCTTGATCTTTCACTCAATTTCTTACAAAAATTCCATCACTTATGCTTAGTTTCTTACACTTCCAACATGTAGCTTTTGCCTAAGACCTCAACTAACCAAAATGTTTCTTCACAACCATCTTAACTACTCCTCAAGCATCATTATGCATTCCCCCATTTCCTTTACTTAAACTTCTCAAAGTTCTCAAAGTCATATTGCATCTCCATGCATAATTTTCTCCTTTCACACTTACTACTCATCATACCTAAACTTGTACCTACCTATACATTTCTTGCCATCCTTTTAACACCTTAACATTGTTCTTCATTTACCTTGACCATGCTATACCCTTCTTACACATTTCCATCTCCTTTACTCAATTTACTCATCATTTCATGATTATACACTCTTATACATTCCTAGTCATCCCCTTGACAACTTACTACATTTTCTTATAGTTTTCACCTCCATCACCCAAGTCCACTCATTACCATCTAATACCTATCTTATATCTCAACATGGTGTGTTTAATCCACCATTCAACCTCAAACTCTTCCTAATAAAAACTAGGTCTTCCTAATCCTTAAGAACACTTTAGTTTAGTTATTACTACCAAAACCTCCTTTAGTGCTTCCTAGCACAACCTAGGTCTCATAACACTCATAACTACTACTTAAAACACTTGGTTTCTACTCAATTTTTCCATAGCTTCTCTAGTATATTATCATGCCCAACATATAGTTTTTCATCCCTTAACAACTTAAGACAATCCAATCCTCAATGGATGTTCTCAAAACACCAATTACACTCTTATACATTAATTCATATTACAATGCTTAAACCTTAAATTGCATAGCACTAAGGCTCTTAAATGACATGGCTCTTAGGCCCTTAAATGACATGGCTCTTAGGCCCTTAAATGACATGAATATAAACATTGAATTTCCCACATATGATAGCCTTCAACCTGTAATTACACCCATCAATCTCATAGTAGTTATAATGCTCTTAAAATCCATCTTAAACTTATCTTACTAACTCATTTCCATTGGCTCCTTAGTCACAAGTTCACAAGCTTGTTTAAATTCTTTTTCCTAGGTTATATAACCCATTACATAATGTATGCTCCAAGCTACATTTAGTATTTATCTCAATCCCATCCCTTAATGCATTAAATCACTTGAAGGTAAGCCATTTACCTTGTTTTCAAGCTTTTCTCTCAATTTCCTCCTTTGGTTTTCTTGATGGAAAATCGGCCAAGGACTTTCATTCTCTTGAAAATGTTCTAATACACATACAAATAATCTAATGAGCATTAAGCAACATGCCTAAACTCATAGAATTCAATCTTAGGTTAAAATGTGTTTTAAGGCATTAAAAATGGGTGTATACCTTGGAGTTTCAAGATGAACTTGGTAATGAATCAAGGAGGACCTCCCCTAGTCCTTTAAATATTGGAATGATCTAGTTCAAGGAGTAAAACAAAGCTCCATGAGAAGATGATTTTCGGCCATATGTAAAAATGGAGGAAAGTTGATTTTTCTTTCACTTTCCTTACGTGAATGAATGAAGAAGCAAAGGAGCTCTTCAAACTTGATTTTTCCCCTTCAATTGAGTTTCTCCATGGAATAAACTTGAGCTTTGAAGGATTTGAAAAGATAGAAAGGAAGGCCATGCTCCAACTAACAATAATCTAAGGTTTGTTTTTTATTTGGAGTAATATTGTGCATTTGGTGAGCAAAGGAAGATGGAGAAGTGTGGAGGCTGGAACTCACGCTTTCTTTGGGAGGATGATGAAGAAGAAACCGATGGAAGAAGAAGAAATTAATAAAGAAGAGGAGAGAGGTATGTTTTGTAAGATATTTACCTTTTAAAAGCAAATAGTAACTTATCTTTATTTCCTTCTTATTCTTCTAACTTGGCTGGCATAAGGTGATGACTCACCTACTAAAAAACCAGCCCCCTCCTCTAAATGAAGATATTTATGGTCTTTGTTGACCAATTAATTAAGCTAAGTTGACTAAATCTTAATTTGGGCACTATTTGGTTACTATTCATAATTAGTGCACATATTTGTGAAATTTTTGGTTTCCCATTGATTTAGGTTTCTAATGTGATACTAATTAGTGCACAAGTTGATTAAGGTGTAATCATGGGCATTTAGCCACTCAATACCTCCTTCTAAGACAATTTTTCAAAAATGTGCTTTAAGAGTCCTTAAACATAATTGTGTTTAAACTTGTTTTTGAGCTTGTTTTTTTTGATAATTGATTTAACATGTCCATTAACATGTTATTAAGGTCTTAAAATGATATTTGGGTGTTAATCAAAGTTACTCCAAGCTTAAAGCATGTTTTTGCTTAAATTGCTCTTATGGCGTTTCCTTGTATTTTCTTTGGTTTAAATTGTTTACCAATGTTTCTAAGGCATGTTTTAGCCTTATTACATCATTAATTGATGTTAACTTACCATACTTAGGTTTGGGGTATTTCAAGCGTACTAAGGCTAGTGTTACCCATGGAAAAACCTGTAGTTATTTACCCACGGACTAATTCCGTAGGTAGAATAATAAGAAAGCGACTGTGTTTTTAAAAAGGTAAAAGAATCTTCATACCAAGGGTAATTTTACCCATGGAACTTTCCGTAGGTATTTACCCACGGACTTTCCCCGTAGGTAAGTAATGTAAAAAGACTTCAGTAACTGACTGCACTTAGAGCACTTTTACCCACAGAGAGGTCTCGTAGCTATTTACCCATGGACTTTCCCGTAAGAAAATATTACAAAATGACTTCATTTTTACACCGGTAATCGGCTGCATACGTAGGCCACTTTTACCCACTGAACTTTCCGTAGGTATTTACCCACGGACATATCCCGTAGGTAAATATTATAAAACGACTGCGTTTAGTACATTCACGAACTGCGTAGGACACTGGTACTCGGCTACTTTACCCACGGAACTTTCCGTAGGTATTTACCAACAACACAAAAAAACTACGGACTTTTCCTTAGGTAAATAATGTGAAACGACTCCGTTTTATACCAGTAATTGACTGCACTTAGAGCACTATTACCCACGGAGAGGTCCCGTAGCTATACACACAAACTTCTCATAGGTAAATATTACAACCGACTTCATTTTTGCATGGTAATCGTGTGAGCCTTGATTTTAAAACCCTATTCCTATGTTGATTAAGTTGATTAGGACCTGATCGGGTTTTAGGTCCACTTATAACCTAAGTTTAATAACTAAGTCATATAACCAAATTATTAAAACCTAAGCTAGCTCACTGGAACCTATATTGGGTCGCCACCTAATTTTAACTTAGGGTAAATTAGGAAAGGTAGAGTTTAGGTCGGGGGCTTGACATTGGACTTAATTAGGGTCAATTACTTTCATTACCCTAGAAGTCATTTTTCCTCTACTTAGTTTAATTACGGCTTATTACGAGTCCTTTAACCTAAGTGTGTGCTTCTGATTTTTTTAGTTTTTTAACATTTTTTGACAAAAAATTAAAATGAAAGAAATTACCTAAACTAGGGTTTCAGAAGCAGAATTAGGTCAAATTTTGTTTCAGTCCGTAGCTACGGACCTAATGTCTGTAACCACGGACCCCAGTTAAATTACATGAAAATAAAAGTCGAATTAAATAGAGAACGAAATTTTGAAAAGTCCAGGGCCACAGATAGGCTGTCCGTGGGCCCAGACATGTGCCGTTAAACCCTAAAAATTTTGAAAAATAAAATCCTGCCGCGTCCGTGGGTGTCTGTGGCCATAGACAACCTGTCCATGGTCCCGGACCATAGGTCCGAGGTCACGGACCACCCACAGACGGTGGGTTTTTGGTGGTTCCCGACGGTGTTTTCGGCTCAAAACTTATGCACGTGTAGCATGAAAGATTTCTAAGATGTTAATAATCAAATATTCACAGTTTGAAGTTGAATTATGCATGAAACTTAGCAAACAAGTAACAAGGCAGAAGCAAAAACAATTGTCAATTCAGAACCCGAAAAGAGTCCGTTTGAACCCAAATTTTGAGACAAGGTTAATAAAGTCGTGGAGAATAAGAGAAGTGAAATTCCCACCTATTTTACCTTTGAATTCACAATGATTCTTCACATCGGGATTCGTCGGGAGCTTTGTTGATGGCAGATTCGAAAGGGCTTCGAACCGGGCTTCTGGTCACTGGTTGTTCTTGATGTTCTTCACGTTTTGGTGATATTTTATGGGGTTTTGATGATGTTGATGCTTTAGGAGTTGGAAAATGCGTTTTGGTGGTGATTTCGAGGGAATTTCGGTATGCTTTTGGTGGCTGGGTGTTGAAAACGAGAGAGGGTTGAGGGAGGTTTTGTGTTTTTCTTATTCCTTAGGAATCTGGACCTTGTGTGATTCCGTTTTTATCAATTGATTTGCTCTTTTTATATAGACTTTCTTAAAGATAAAGAAAATCTAGTAAAACAAGATTTTTTGTATTTTAATTAAGTGACTTTTCAAAGGGATTTTGCTGTGAAATTTTAGCCACGTGTCAAGGATGACATTATGATTTTTTTATGAGGTGGAATCGAGTTTTTTAAATATTGGAATATTTTTAAATTCAATTTCTCATCAGATTCAATCAGAAATTACTAGAAAAATATTGGAAATTCGAAAAAATCAAAATTCCAAAGCCATTATGCTCAAAATGTCATCCTCTATCATGGGTTAGAATTTCAAAGCATTTTGAATTGATTTGATCCTCTTTAGAGGAGAGAGAAAGCTCATAGGGGGCTTAGGAGCCCCAAAAAATTACAGAAATGCCCCTGAAGATGACCAAAACTGCCCCTGGCACCCCGGATGTGCCGATCGAATTGGCAATCCATGCTATTGACCAAGCTCTCCTTTTGTACATGTGCCTCTGGGTACTCTCTTCCGGGAGGTTAAAATTTGGGGTATAACAAATTGCCCCTGTCAACTTGTCTTTGAAATGAGAATGAAAAGACTGGTTGATGCCTGAGTGATGCCCTAAAGTCACGTTTAAAGTCACGTTTTCTCGCTTAAAGTCACGTTTTCCCGGTTTCCTTGAAAAACGTGCTTTAAGCTTCATTTGTGTTTTTAATCCGTTTTACGGATCCGTTTTCTTCAGGAATTGTTCCCACCTATTTATTTATGCATGATTAAGCTTCTAAAATCTTCATTAGCCTAATTAATCACTATTTTTAAGTTCTTGGTATTTCACCTACCAAGTTACACTCAGCTTGTGTGCTATTTTCTTATATGCACTGACCTAATAAGATAAATGCATGAAAATGTTTATTGCATTTTATGTATATCCCGATGCTTGCTGTGTGAACTAACCATCCTTGTTTGAGTTCGTGATCTAACTGAGTATTGTAGACCGACTCACAATAGAATAATATTTTGGTTAGGGACTCGTAGAGCGGGTTGACCCACGATATAATTAAACGTGGGAAAACCACAAGAACTCTCAACTAGAGAACAACGATAGTTCAACCTTATGAACTTATTCGAAACGAGAAAAGAGATATACGGGGCTATTTAACTCCATCTTAATGGTTAGTTGACCTCCTATATGAGGATTCGACCCACATGAGAAAATAACCAAAACTCCTAAGTAATGGAAGTGTAGGGGCGACCCTTAAATCAGAGAATACAATGACTTAGGAAAACTCCCTAAGATTGTGAGTTGACATCAAGAGAGATGCTTCTGACTAATATGTATTATTACTGACCCTGAGAGTGGGTTAGGGGATTGTGAGTCACGTGTGCTAGAAAGAGAGAACAAGAGAGAAAGTTCCTGATTTCATGGTCGAACTTGCTTGTCAAGGGCCGTGAACCACATAGTGGTGCCGTTGGAGTAAGACTAACAGAGCTTATCCATCTAAAGAGATAAGATGGGTATTATGGGGTATGAGTGAAAGAGGAACCAAGAGAGTGGTTCCGATTTCTAGTTGAACCTTCCCACCATGCTAGACCCGGTAGGGTCGAAACCGGGGAAGTAAGACTAGAACATTAAAGCCCGATGGTGAGATCTAAATGTGTCTCTGCCCGGAGGCCTAAGAGGCTTAACTTAAGAATTATTCAAGAGAAGAATAATAAGAAAACAAGATCAAGACCAGAGAGTGTCAATAGATCTAAGAGAACAAGTAAAAACTATCCGACTAAATGGATAAGTTAATGACTAATATGAATGAGGCTTTCTTGAGATGGAAATTCTCAAGGCCTAAAGAACAAGGTAACATGATCTAATGAACTTGATAATCAACCTTGTTGTTTGTATTCCTTGCATGAAACTTGTTAATGCGAGCATGTTGTGTGTTTACAACATTCATGTTATGATTTAAATCAAGTCAATCGCATGTTCAGGTGATAATTAGTGTTTGTGGCCCGGTAGTATGCGGGTGCACGATTACCATGCCAGCAAAGGTGATGAGCCCCTTTGGAGCCACCCATTACTTTTCAGGTACCTAAAGATGATTACCGTTCGAGAGTAGGACAGGGACTGCTGCTATGCATGGGTAGATTTGATAATTACATTTGTATTTGTTAGTAGAGCAAGTCCGAAGTTGTTATCGGCATGTATATGTAATAGACTCAGGATGGTATTGACTTGAGGATTGTATTGTATAAGTACTCAGGAATTCTGGTCCATCAGACCGTGACTGTTTTAGATTAGGCCTTGTTAGTCACGTGGGTGGCTAACAGCATTGTATCACCCACCGTTTGTACTTGAATTTTTCGCTGCGATTGGGATGACGACCGAGATGATTAGACGTTAATGATGAGATTAGCAGTAGGGGTGTTACAACATCTTATGAAGCTTTTGTTTTCATTGTTTGGGACATTGCAACCTGTCATACTGCCTGATTAGGTATTCAAGTGGAAGTCTTGTATAACCAAGGCTAGATTAAAACTTTACTCCCATTCAGACTACCCATTTTCAGTGCATGCACTAAAGGTGGCCAACTTTACCAAATAGAACCAAAACGGTAGGACCGTACTAGAACTAGTTGGACCGGAACGGTTCAGAACCAAAACCGTATGCAAGCAAAGCGAATCCGAATACACTTTGGGGATTCAGGACCGAACCGGACCTAGAACTAGAACCGCCTTGGAACCGGTGAAACAGAACCGGTACAGTTGGTGTAAGAATGAATACGAAGAACTGGAACGATGGAACTGCCCTAGGATAGGTAAAAAAAACGTTACTTCCCGCCTCCCCTATGAAAATTTAAAAATATATTAAGTTTTTTAAAAAATTCAAATTTGAAACGGATCTGGAATAGGTAAAAATGGCTAGAACCGGTATTTTGAGCAAATCCGAAGCGCGTACAGCCTTTGTAACGGAACAAGAACCGTCCCGAAAACCGCCACTGGACCGATTCCAAAATCGAATACACATGTCCCAAACCGGAATGATCGAAAACCGGAATCTTGGCCAGCTTTAGCATACACAAAGCCAAAATGGCTAAGGGGTGTTTTGATCGCGGCCAAAACGCACAACAATACCCGCGAATATTTAAGGTGTTGTGGTTAGTGTGAGTGCAAACTGGTTAATTGATCTACTAAAACTAAACAATTAATCTAGAAAATAATAAATCAATAAGCCTGTCGGGTTGCAAAAATCCCGGTCACTATAGTATAGGAAATTAAGTAACCAGGTATCGAATCCACGGGACTTGAATAAATAAGCCTAAGTCCTATCCTAAATCCTAAGAAAACTGCAAATTCAGGGGGTTGTGAATTGTTTTTGAAACTGAATCGAATAAATGCAAATCAGAATTGAAATAAGCAATCAGTAAAAATGAATGATGAGTTTGATTATACGAGTGGAACTCCGGGTTCAGGTTGTTCTTTCTTGATTAAATCTAGTAACTTCTACAACTTAATTATGAGAACGGAAAGGCCAATTCTTTCTATCTCTTCAATGCTAAATCCTAGTTCATTGAAGAGCTCACCTATCAGGACATGTCAACTCTAATCTAGCAGTTGGCAAAACACATACAGGCGGAATAAGCACAAAGAATTGTTAGCGTTTGTAGGAAAAATTATCTATCCGACTAATCCTTCCCCAAATTCCCAGGTTAATTCGAACTCCCTACTAATCACCTTGTCTGATCTTAATAGGTTTCGCAGAACAACTCTATAACTCGCGAAAAATAGAGAAGAAAATTGATAATCATTAACCTGAAAACAATCCGTTACAGCCTCATAATCAAATTGCAGAATTCTTAACTACATTGAATCCATTGAACAACCCTACCCCAGAGTTAAATCCCTACTAGCCAGACATTGCCAATGAAAAGATAAATACAAACAACATAGAAGCTATCTAAAGGAAGAAAAACCCTTTTGTTGATTGACTATCCAGAATCAGTGGATGCAGGTGCAAGGTTGAAGATGATAGTCGCACTTCCCTCTGTCGATGCTCCTCCCGAACGATGATGGAATGATTGGTGAATGTGGATGAAGGCGAACCGATGCAATTGGCGGGGATGATTGGAGAGAACCTCGTTTATCAGTGTGGAAGGGAGTGTTGTAATGATCGATGATGCGTGAATGCCTTCTCCCTCTGATTAGGTCATTTAAATAGACCTTTCTCCCTCTTTTCCCTTCAAAACGCCGAGTTTGTGCTGTAATTCTCGTGCCGTCCGAACATTGGTCCGAACTTCAAAGTTCGGACACAATGCTTTGAGCGCTTCAATTCAGAAAGTCTCGACCTGTGTCCGAACTTTGATGTTCGGACACAAGTTCGGACATGCTCCGTACTTCAGACCTCCGGCTTTTCTCGACTATGTCCGAACTTCGATGTTCGGACCGAAGTTCGGACATCCCATCAGGCGCAGCATACAAACTCTCGACTTGCGTCCGAACTTGGAAGTTCGGACACAAGCTCGGACACACCTTAAAAATCCTCTAACTTCTTCATTTTGACTCCGATTCGACCCCCGTTTGTTGCATTACCTCCCTTGTGAGTTAATCTAGTGTTTCCTTGGCTTTTCTCTGCATTTAACATAGAAAAAGTGTATCAAGCCTTAACAAACAACAAACCACAGAAAAACGCAAGATAAGTGTGGAATAGTATCAATTCGCGTATACAAAATAGACATTAAAGACCATTAGAACCATTCATATTTCACACTCATCAAACCTCCTCACACTTAACCTTTGCTTGTCCTCAAGCAAAGCAGGAGTAAAATGTCTCAGAATGCCTCAGGGTCAAACCTTGGGATTGCATAAAATAAGGAGCTTAAGACACAATAATCACCCAAGAATCGATCTGCTCTTAACTGCATGTCTCTCAAACAATGAAGTACGCTTTTTAAAACAAAAGACTATGAAGAAGCTAAATCATGAAGTCAAAACGTAGAGTAACCCAGAACCTTCCAACCTTTTCTCTTCTCAAACCCGTGGATGACAAGGGGTGTGAAGTTATGCCATATTCCGCAGAACCTTTCAACACCACGTACTCATGATCTAATTTTTAAGGAATTATCATAAACATAAGACTTTAAAGAACTTCCTTTGTTTTTCTTGCATATATATCAATTTTTTCGCACATACTTCATCCCCCAGACTTTTCTCTCCATCCTTGTAACGGCATTGGGTTTTATCCCAGATCAGACGACCTTAGGTAAATGGGTGATGAAACACCCCTAGGACTTAATAACCGGATGGAAGAGGCCTGTTTTTGGTTCAGAAAAAGAAACTTAGATCAGAGGAGTACCTTGCCTTTATCCTTCATTCCAGACATTCTCATCATTCCCAGGGTTCCAAGTTAAACCAGTTCTAACTTCACAACCAACTTGTTCACAGATATTTAACAAAATTCAGCCATTTGAAAATATGATAAGAGAGCACACAATTTTGAGCAAACCAACTCTAAAGGTCAGTACCGGACTCAACTCCACAACTAAAGATCCACCCAAGTTTTCAACACTAAGAAGCACTCTAAGGGAATTACCCACATAGCCCAAAACCAAACAAAAAATTAGGTAAGGGAAAAAAAATGACTGACACATTCAGAAAGATCTCCCCCTTCCTCACACTTAATGAAGAGCAATGTCCGCATTGTTCAGAAATTAATCACAAGAAGGAGATCGGACTAAATGTGTCAGACTCACAAGGGTGAATTGAACAGGGACAAAGTTATTCACAATTTAAAGCACAGGCCGAACAGTAACCAAAAGAAAAAGAAACTAAAAACTCCCCTGATTTCTTTTGTGATGCTTCGAGGAAGTGATTCTTCCTCACACTTAGTGTCCTCGCAGGGGAGAATGTTTCCTCACACTCGCTTGAAGCTAGGGTCCGGCATGGAGTCAGCCCAATAAGGTACACTTGCACACATTCAAACAAAACATAAAAGTGTGCTAGAAGCATCGATTAGTGACAGCCAATATTCAGAGTTAAGATTCAAATAAACAAAAATCAAAAGAAAAATTACAACCCAATCGAAATAAAAGTAATCAGTTCAACAACTAAAACAAATCCAGAAAGAAGTCCAAGAATGGCTTCTAAACAAAAACAGCAAGCAGCATCCTAATCACTGTGGAGGCGGATAGTACGCCTGCCACTGCTGGAACTGATCGAGCAGAGCCTGATAGTCTTCCTGAGAGCGACGGGCCTGCTGCTGCAGAGTCTCGATCTCCGCCTGATAGCGCCGATCCATGTCCTCGAAACGAGACTCCAGCTGAGCAAACTCATAGCGAGTGACGTACTCGCTCCCAGGGGCCGGCAGTGCAAGATAGGCCTCCTCCTCATCAGGTGTAGCAGCATGGGCGGGCTCTGATGGTCCCTCACCGGCCTCTCTCTGGCGCTTCTGCGGTCGCGCTGCTGCCTTCTTCCTCCACACCCCCTCTCTCAGTTCAAACCACATCTTCTTCATAGCGCCCACATCAATAGGGGACCGCGCAGCATGCAGCCCCGCAGATGGAATGGTAACCATCTGCCTCTTGAGGATGTGGCAAAGCATGACCGGATAGCCGAGCTTGTGTCGGTCCTTGTGCTCTATGATATACTGTAGGTGCAAGAAGATGATCCAAGGCAGATAGGTGACCTCGGCAGCCCCAACAAACGACGGGTTCAGCACCGCCTGAAGAAGTAGAAAGTCAGTCTGGTTGAGGTCGGAGCTCTGACGAGGTACAATGTTCGCAGCCAGCAGTGCGAGCAGAACTCTCTCTGGGGGCTCTGAAGCGCATCAGCAGGGACGACCTGCTTTGATGGTTCATCCCCTCTGCGTCGTCTCGGCCCCTGAACCATAAGGGGAGTGTAGTGGTGGATAGCTGCGTTTTGAAATCAACAGGGTTGAGGTGTTGAGGAGCCTCGGGGCGGGATGCGGGAGCTCCATATATTGAGCAATCTCGAAGGTGGAAACCGTCACTTCTCACCGTCTACAAGGGACGTGATCTGACCATGCTGGAAGGTGGCATTCGCATAGAACATACGAACATCCTCTCAGAGTACGGGCCTCCCATATCCAAGATCTTCCCCCAGCCAAATGGGTCCAATAAAGCCCGCAGTCCCAGCTGCTGCTCCAGTTCCCGCACCACCCAGCGCTCAGCAATTATGTCTACCTCCTTCTCAAACCACACCCGGGCTTCATCATTTCTGAATTCCGGCTCCAGACCTCGACGGCTGGAGCTTGCACCAGCTCTTGCAGCCCTTTTACCTCGGCCTGTGATTCGGCTCAGCATCTGCTCAACAAGGGTGACAATGTCAAATAAAGGAAAGCAATGGAATAGTCTAACATGCACTGAATTTATCCAAAATTTGACAGAGTGTCCCCTAAAAATTCATCAATCTCCACAACACGGTTCAAGCAATCTTCCAATTTGCAATGAGAAACCTCAACGTTTAATGACCAGCAGAGACTTAACCGACAAATACATCAATTCCAATCGGCTGTAACAGCAGTTCAGTCAACATAGTCTCAGTCATACAAAACCCACAGATTCAAGATATCATCCTAATAATACGGTTCAGCCACTTCTACTAACATTTCAACCTCAGCACAGCAGAAAAAGATAGTTACTAATCCAGATTTAGCCATGCACACTAAAACCACACCTCAAACATCTTCAATGGAATCACAATAATGCACGTTTTAACAGTTCTAGTCAGCAAGTTACATCACAGTAGAAGATTAATCCCATGTATGCAAGTGAATCGCAGAAATCTTCACAAAAACATCCTATTCTCGACTAGACATACCTCTGTTTTCAATTCTTGTCACAAATCCATTAAACGAAGTAGAAATGTAGAAAAATTACCTTGTTGAGTAGAATGAATGCTTAGGAGAGAGTAGAACAGCACAAATTTGCACAAATCGAACTCAAAAACCCCCAATTCGGAAGTTAGGGTTCGAACAAGAATGCTCCAAAATCGGCAGTTTTGTGAGGGTTTCTGCTCGATTTTCAGGCCTAGAGTAGTAGAGAATCGAAAGATGAACAGATTGATACTAAGAATGGATGATTTGGTGGAGTTTTGAGGGAGTTAGGGAAGATTGGAGAGGAGGAAGAATGGGGGCGCCGCGGTGTCGAGAGGTTGGGGATGAAGTTTGTGAGTTTTAAGTCCGCGCCCCTACTAAAATTCAGAATTTTTCGAGCTGTCCGAACTTCGATGTTCGGACAGAAGTTCGGACGTGCATACCTGAGATAAACTTCGTATTGTGTCCGAACTTCGATGTTCGGACCGAAGTTCGGACATCTCGTGTTTGCCTTCCGTTAGAATCCCGTGTTGAGTCCGAACTTCAATGTCCGGACTGAAGTTCGGACGTAGCCTCTTGCACAGCCCTCGGACTCTCGAACTGAGTCCGAACTTCAATCTTCGGACTGAAGTTCGGACATACTGGTTTGCGCAGGTCTCTATCTCTCGAACTGAGTCCGAACTTCAATGTTCGGACTGAAGTTCGGACATCTCCAAAAATGCACCTCTTTGTTCTTTTTGAGCTCAATTCACTGCAGCAAAGACATTATCCTAAAGTAAAACTAAAAACAACATAAAAACACAAGATTAAGGTACCGAAAACACTGGGTTGCCTCCCAGTCAGCTGCTCTTCTTTAATGTCTTTAGCTAGACAGTTCCTGCTTAATCAATCAGAAGAGGTGTGATGAGCAACTCCACCACAGCCTACAGTGAATTCCTTCAGCCTGCTCAATCCTTTCCGCATTCGCCAAGAGAGTTTCTTTTTCATGTTTGAACCCGTCTCTTGGGAGGTCCTCTTCAATGTAGGCTTGGGTTCACTCTCCACAAAGAATATTGCCTGCAAGGGAAAAAGATTATGATCAGTACCAAGATAGCTTTTTAATCGAGCACCATTTACCTTAAATGTTTCTCCAGCCTTATTTTCCAGCTCGTATGCTCCATACGATGTAACTCCTACAACTCTGAAGGGGCCTGCCCAGTGTGATTTTAGCTTCCCAGGGAAGAGACGTAGTCTAGAGTTAAAGAGCAGCACCAGATCCCCCACTTTGAAGTCTCTCTTTTGAATCATCCGGTCGTGGATCTTTTTGGTGCGCTCTTTGTAGATCTTAGAGCTTTCGTACGCCTGGTCCCTCAGTTCCTCCAACTCAGAAAGCTGAAATCGCCTCTTCTCTCCAGCGTCATGTAAATCAAAATTAAGAGCCTTTAAAGCCCAATAGGCTCTGTGCTCTAGCTCAACTGGGAGATGACAAGCCTTCCCGTATACCAGCTTGAAGGGGGACATCCCAATGGGAGTTTTAAATGCGGTTCTATAGGCCCATAGAGCATCATCAAGCTTGACAGACCAATCCTTCCTGGAGGAATTGACTGTCTTCTGAAGAATCCATTTGAGCTCTCGGTTGCTCACTTCTGCTTGCCCATTAGTTTGGGGGTGATAAGGCAAAGCTACCTTATGAGTCACCCCGTACTTAGTCATCAGCGAATTAAAAGCTTTGTTGCAGAAATGAGAACCTCCGTCACTGATGATAGCTCTTGGCACACCGAATCTGGTAAAGATGCTCTTCTTCAAGAATTTTACCACAGTTTTAGCATCAGCAGAAGGGCAGGGGATTGCTTCGACCCATTTGGAAACATAATCTACAGCAACAAGGATGTAGTGGTTTCCGTGAGAAGAGGGAAATGGGCCGGTGAAGTCAATACCCCAGACATCAAATAATTCCACTTCTAGGATTCCCTTCTGCGGCATCTCATGCCTTCTTGAAGTGTTCCCATTCTCTGGCAGTTATCACAGTGAGTACAGAAGCGGTGGACATCCTTGTGTAGAGTGGGCCAGTAAAAACCACACTCTAAAACTTTAGCAGCAGTCCTAGTAGGACCGTGGTGACCACCTGCCTCTCGAGAATGGCAGAACTCTATCACACTGTTCACCTCTTCATCAGGGAGGCATCTTCTGATTAGACCATCGGCACATACTCTGAAGAGATAGGGGTCCTCCCAAACATAATGACGGGTCTCAGACAAAAACTTCTTCCTCTGGTTGTAGCTTAGATCATGGGGAACCAACCCAGAGGCAAGATAGTTAGCCAGGTCAGCGTACCATGGCTCTTTGAGTTTCCCAATTACAAAGACCGTTTCGTCGGGAAAGAACTCATTTATGGGGACCCCGTCATCTGGAGTCTCAAGCCTTGATAAATGGTCTGCAACCCCATTCTGCTTCCCTTGTTTATCAACCACTTCCAAGTCAAACTCTTGGAGAAGCAGGATCCATCTCAATAGTCTGGGCTTGGAATCATTCTTTTGAAACAAATACTTCAAGGCGGAGTGGTCGGTGTGGGCAATTACCTTACTCCCCAGCAGATAGGGTCTGAACTTGTCCAGAGCGAACACCACAGCAAGTAGTTCCTTCTCAGTGGTAGTATAATTCTTTTGAGGCTCCGTCAGAGTTTTACTGGCATATGTGATGACCCTCAAAATCTTATCCTTCCTTTGACAGAGAGCAGCACCTACAGCGAAGTCGCTAGCATCAGTCATTACCTCAAAAGGAAGGGTCCAGTCAGGGGGAACCACAATGGGAGCAGAGATGAGTTTATCCTTGATGGTCTGAAAAGCCTTCAAGCATTCTTCTGAAAAATGAAATTTTACATCCTTCTGCAGGAGATCAGACAAGGGCTTCGCGATTTTTGAAAAGTCCTGGATGAACCTTCGATAGAACCCCGCGTGACCCAGAAAAGATCTGACTCCTCTGACTGAAGTGGGAGGGAGGAGGTAACCCTCAATGACTTCCACTTTTGCCTTGTCCACCTGGATGCCATCTTTGGAGACCCTGTGCCCAAGCACTATACCCTCATGTACCATAAAATGGCACTTCTCCCAATTCAAAACCAGGTGGGTCTCCTCACATCTGCTCAATATCTGATCCAGCTGATCCAGACACACATCAAAATTCTGGCCATACACTGAGAAGTCGTCCATGAAGACTTCTATGCTTTTCTCAATAAATTCGCTGAAAATGGCCATCATGCACCGCTGGAAGGTGGCTGGTGCGTTGCAGAGACCAAATGGCATCCTCCTATAGGCAAACGTGCCATAAGGGCAGGTGAAGGTGGTCTTCTCTTGATCCTCTGGCGCAATGGGGATCTGGAAGTACCCGCTGTATCCATCAAGGAAACAGTAGTACTCCTGCCCAGCCAGCCTCTCCAACATCTGGTCGATGAACGGCAGCGGGAAATGGTCTTTCTCGTGGCCTCATTCAACCGCCTGTAGTCTATGCACATCCTCCAGCCAGTGGTCTGTCTTTGAGGCACCAGCTCTCCCTTATCATTGGGCACCGCCACAATTCCTCCCTTCTTGGGAACGACTTGCACAGGAGAGACCCAGCGACTGTCAGAGATGGGGTAGATGATGCCCGCATCCAGCAGCTTTAAAACCTCAGCCTTCACTACTTCCTTCAGGTTGGGATTCAATCTCCTTTGGGGTTGCCTCACTGGTTTGATACTGTCTTCCATGTAGATCCGATGAGTGCAGAACCCTGGACTGATCCCTTTTATGTCTGCCACTGACCACCCCAACGCTCCCTTGTGCCTTCTCAATACCTCCAGAAGTCTGCTTTCCTGCGAAACAGACAAAGAAGAAGAAATAATAACCGGCAGGGCGCTACCCTCTGCCAAGAAAGCATATTTAAGATTTGAAGGGAGAGTTTTTAATTCAAGGGTAGGGGGTCTCTCTACTGAAGGAATGAGCCTCTGAGTAGGCCTGTCCAGTGGCTCCACAGGAGGAGCATGAGGGCGAAAATAGGTTCGTCCCTGGTTAAGCTGCTGGACAACAGTAGCTACCTCAGTGCTCTCCTTATCATCCTCAATCGAATGGCATAACACCTGTTCTAATTTATCAGAATTCTCAAACAGGAAGGAAGAGTCATTAGTACTTCCAGCGACAAATGCATCATAATCATCAGTGTAGTCGACATCAATAGAAAGTACAGCATGAGAAGAAGCATTCGTTCTCATCATTTTGGTGATATCAAAACTAAGCTCCTCATTATTAAATTTCAGGGTGATTTTTCCTTTGTCAACATCAATGACAGTTTTAGCAGTTCGCAGGAATGGTCTACCCAAAATTAGTGGTACTTCAACATCCTCATCCATATCCAAAATAACAAAATCAGCAGGGAAGAAGAAGTTACCGACACCTACCACAACGTTCTCAACCATACCACGAGGTTTGATTGAGGAACGATCAGCCAATTGCAAATTAAAATTAATAGGGATAAGCTCACCAGCATGAAGCTTCCTAAACATCGAATATGGCATCAAATTTATGCTTGCTCCAAGGTCGCAGAGTCCGTACCCACAGTCCATGTCTCCAATGGTGCAAGGGATGATGGGCTGGCCTGGGTCTCCACACTTCGGAGGGAGCTTCTGCTGGATAGCTGCAGAGCACGTCTCTGTCAGCTGAACAATCTCCTTTTCCTTGAACCTTCGCTTGTTAGAAATTAAATCCTTCACAAAGCGAGCATAATTAGGCATTTGCTTGATAGCATCAATCAAGGGAATGTTAATAGTAAGCTTTGAAAATACACTCAGAAATTTCCCAAATTGATCATCAAGTTTTTTCTTTTAATCTATTAGGGAAAGGAAGGTCCTTAGGAACCGCCTTACCCTTGGAGTTTTTAGCATTCAAAATAGAAGGGGAAGAAATAGGAGCCTGGGTCTCCTCAACAACTACCTCAGGAGGGGCTGAGGGCCCTGATGGTGCACCAGTGCTAGAAGAAGGGCGACCGGTCTCCTCATCAGCTTGATCCTCAGCCACTTGATTTCTATTGATTAATTGCTTCCCACTTCGTAAAGTAACTGCAGCCATCTCTTCTGTATCTGAGCAATCCTCCACTATCACGGTTTCTGAGACCGTCACTGCCTTCAACTGAGCTTTAGGATTGGGGTCTGTTTGGGAAGGCAGTGAGCCAGACGGTCTCTGCTGTAGGAGGAACTGAGTCAACTGACTCATCGTTCCTTGCATCTCAACCATGGCGTTCTCAAGCTTCTGCTGGCCAGCTGCCAGGTTCTGATTTATCACTGTTTGTTGCTCTTGAGACGCCATCAGTTTATCCATCATCTCCTTTAAATTAGCATTATTCGAGCTCAGTGACGATGGCTGAGCTGGAGACTGCTGTGGCCTAAACTGATTGTATGGAGGCCTAACAAAACCGGGTGGTGCTCCCTGACTTGCCCTCTGAGGCTGCATCTGCTGTGAGTTGAGGGCATTGTTTGGATTACCGTACCTCAGGTTTGGATGCTGGTTCTGCATCCAAGGCTGCCTGTTGTACTGACCAATGACATTCGCCTCCTCAGTCTGCCTCATCTCAGCAACCATCGGGCAGTCCTCGTAGTCATGGCTGTCTCCACACTGAGAACAGCATACTTCATTCGGACCAGAAGACACCTGCTTGACGGCTTGCATCGGTGTCTGTCCCATAGTGAGCCTCTCGAGCATCTTCGCCATATTGCCCACTGTGGTACTCAGATGGGCCTGCTCAGCAGCAATCTGCTCCATCATAGGATCTGGAGCCCGAGAGGAGGTCTGCCCAACTGTGAAGACCCTGCCACCGCTGTTGCTCCACTGGCGGAGCTCCTCGCAGTAGGACTCCATGGCTGACATAAATTCCTCTCCACTCTTAGCCAGCAAATTACCACCCAATGCAGCTCTAACTCGGCTCTGTGCTCATCTCTTAGCCCTTGGAAGAACCCCTGGGCCAAAGATGTCATGTTCTGACCGTGATGCGGGCACTGGCGGAGCAGCTCCTTGAACCTATCCCAAGCTTCACAGATCGTCTCGTTGCCGGACTGTCTGAAAGCGGTCAGATCAGCTATCATCTGCCTGGTCCTGGAGATGGGGATATACTTCTCATAGAACCTCTCTGTCAGCAGCTCCCAGGTAGTGATGATACCTGGTGGTAGACGGTGGAACCACTTCGAGGCTTCCCCTGATAGACTGTGCTGAAATAAGCACAGCCGAGCATATTCCTCAAGCCCCTGAGACATCCCCAGCGAATCCAAATGGACTAAGAACCGATGGACATGGTCGAGTGCATCAGCCGGGTCTGCGCCTGAGAAGGTCCCTGCTGGATGATTTCTCACAGCATTTGTCTGATGGCTTGGTTTCAACTTCTGCCATTCTGCTGTTAATTCCGCTGTGAGGTTAGGTAGAGTCACAGGTCCTCTTCTAGGAGCAGCTGGCGGGCGATTAATTCTTCCCAAAGTGGACTGCTCAGCATTGGCATTGGGATTGACTGGTCCGTTATTAGCCATGGCGAAGGTGAGTGCTCTTCTTGCTCTTCGAGCTGTACGGTTGATCTCTAAGTCTAAGTTGAATCTTGGTGGACCTCGAGATCGAGTACCGTGCATTCACCAACACCTGCACAGTTAAACAAAACAAATCAAATAAAATAAAATAAAAACAATTGACAACCAAGGCAAAGGACTTGACAAAGTCAAGTCCCCGGCAACGGCGCCATTTTGCAAACAGGTTAATTGATCTACTAAAACTAAACAATTAATCTAGAAAATAATAAATCAATAAGCCTGTCGGGTTGCAAAAATCCCGGTCACTATAGTATAGGAAATTAAGTAACCAGGTATCGAATCCACGGACTTGAATAAATAAGCCTAAGTCCTATCCTAAATCCTAAGAAAACTGCAAATTCAGGGGGGTTGTGAATTGTTTTTGAAACTGAATCGAATAAATGCAAATCAGAATTGAAATAAGCAATCAGTAAAAATGAATGATGAGTTTGATTATACGAGTGGAACTCCGGGTTCAGGTTGTTCTTTCTTGATTAAATCTAGTAACTTCTACAACTTAATTATGAGAACGGAAAGGCCAATTCTTTCTATCTCTTCAATGCTAAATCCTAGTTCATTGAAGAGCTCACCTATCAGGACATGTCAACTCTAATCTAGCAGTTGGCAAAACACATACAGGCGGAATAAGCACAAAGAATTGTTAGCGTTTGTAGGAAAATTATCTATCCGACTAATCCTTCCCCAAATTCCCAGGTTAATTCGAACTCCCTACTAATCACCTTGTCTGATCTTAATAGGTTTCGCAGAACAACTCTATAACTCGCGAAATTAATAGAGAAGAAAATTGATAATCATTAACCTGAAAACAATCCGTTACAGCCTCATAATCAAATTGCAGAATTCTTAACTACATTGAATCCATCTTGAACAACCCTACCCCAGAGTTAAATCCCTACTAGCCAGACATTGCCAATGAAAAGATAAATACAAACAACATAGAAGCTATAAAGGAAGAAAAACCCTTTTGTTGATTGACTATCCAGAATCAGTGGATGCAGGTGCAAGGTTGAAGATGATAGTCGCACTTCCCTCTGTCGATGCTCCTCCCGAACGATGATGGAATGATTGGTGAATGTGGATGAAGGCGAACCGATGCAATTGGCGTGGATGATTGGAGAGAACCTCGTTTATCAGTGTGGAAGGGAGTGTTGTAATGATCGATGATGCGTGAATGCCTTCTCCCTCTGATTAGGTCATTTAAATAGACCTTTCTCCTCTTTTTCCCTTCAAAACGCCGAGTTTGTGCTGTAATTCTCGTGCCGTCCGAACATTGGTCCGAACTTCAAAGTTCGGACACAATGCTTTGAGCGCTTCAATTCAGAAAGTCTCGACCTGTGTCCGAACTTTGATGTTCGGACACAAGTTCGGACATGCTCCGTACTTCAGACCTCCGGCTTTTCTCGACTATGTCCGAACTTCGATGTTCGGACCGAAGTTCGGACATCCCATCAGGCGCAGCATACAAACTCTCGACTTGCGTCCGAACTTGGAAGTTCGGACACAAGCTCGGACACACCTTAAAAATCCTCTAACTTCTTCATTTTGACTCCGATTCGACCCCCGTTTGTTGCATTACCTCCCTTGTGAGTTAATCTAGTGTTTCCTTGGCTTTTCTCTGCATTTAACATAGAAAAAGTGTATCAAGCCTTAACAAAACAACAAACCACAGAAAAACGCAAGATAAGTGTGGAATAGTATCAATTCGCGTATACAAAATAGACATTAAAGACCATTAGAACCATTCATATTTCACACTCATCAATCGCTGGGACTAATTGGCCACTTTAAAATCGTGTTTTTTTTTTGGTGTGATGTAATTTTATCTCGATTTGAAGATTCCCCTAAATCTAGGGTTGACCGACTGAAGTACTCCATTGCATCCCTCTCGCTTGGCTTGTTTGTAAGTGGCTATATTGCCCTGTATTTGTTTCGTTTTGATTGATTGTGTGTTTGTTATCTTCGATTTGAAGATCCCCTAATTACGCAAACTAGGGTTTGCGGTAGCAGTCACTCCATTACAATCCTCCCTGCTTTTGCGATTTGTTCGTAAGTGGCTATAGTGGCCTGTACTCATTTCTTTTGATGGATTGCGTTGTGTTTTGTATATTCGATTTGAAGATTCCCCTTAATGGCTCTGTTACGATGTTTAACTGATGGTGGGCTGTCTTCTAATGACCTAGCTTCTTTTGTCATTCCTCTTGCTGCTGTTGTTTACTGCTGGTTTGCCATCTGGTGCAATGGCTTTGTTATGATGTTTAACTGATGGAAGGTTATCTTTTGATGACCTAGCTTCTTCTGTCATTCCTCTTGCTGCTGTTGTTACTGCGGTTTGTCATCTGGTGCAATGGCTTGTTATGAGGTTTAACTGATCCTGGATTGTTCATTTGGTATGATCTTGTTATTAAAATGGCTTTTATTCATGTGGTCATAACTATTATGCGTTCAGGCCTGTGTTGAAGCAGTCTCTCATGTTAATGCTCCGCTGTTACGCGTTGAAGCGGTTTATGAGATTATTGCCATAGGACTGCGGTTGCGCACAAAAGTTGTAGCCATACTGAAAAGCAATGAATGATGATGGCCATTAAGACCAATCTGAGCTATTCTTTCTGTTTTGAACTTGAGTTTATATTGTGTTTTTGTGGTTTTTTATACAGAATGTCTTCCTCAAGGGGTCATAGTTTCACTCTAATCCCAAGGGAGATTTGAGATGCTACTGCAATCTTTCTGCCCAGTTACAAGTGGCTAATACTGCTAGAAACTACTCCACACCGTTCTATACTTGTCCAGCCAAAAAAAGTGCAACTTTTCGTGTGGTGGACAGTTGTCAACCCGCCCAAGCATGTTTGTCAAAGCCGTCTTCTTCAACTAGTGGGTTCGAAAGGCATGAAAGGAGTGACGGTGACATTGATCTGTGTTGCAAGACCTAAGGAATATGAATAAATGTCTACTAACCAAATTTGAAGAGATGAAGAAGGCTAGATTGCTTCAGCTTAAGACTACACGGATTGTGTTTGCAGCTTTGGTAATAGTGGCGATGTTTGCATATTTTGGCTGTCCTAATGTAACTGTGTGTACCAATTATGTCATGTAGGTAGTGCTCAATGATGTTAGTGGTAGTTTGGTTCTGGTGTTTTAAAACACCATTTCTTGCACTGTAACTGATCAGAACCAACAATGTACTTTATCAAGCATTAATATATTTCTAGTGTTTTACAATCAAGTTCAGTACAAGTTCTTTTTTTTTTTTGTTATCTTTGTACTATCAATTTCAATATAACTTTCCTGTTATGTAGTTACTGTTATAATGTACATAGCAGACCTGAATATCATTATAATCATGACCAAATGAAGTATTCATAGCAGACCTGAATATCAGTATAATCATGACCAAAATTGGACAACAAAATTTGACCATAAGTTCAAACTATCAAGACTCAGAGCAAAGTCAACCAGAAAAGAGAGTACAGTCTCACGAAAACAGGAACTCAACACTAGGAAAGACTAGATATCCGAACAAAAAAACTACAAAGCAAATTCTCCCATGGGTGATCATTGATTCCTTATGGCATAAGTAAATGCCATATATATATATATACACACACATCTGAACGGATACTCAATCCGCAACTAATTGTTCTTATCCACAATCAGTTTCTACCAGTTAGTGCATGTGAAATCAACTGCTGGTAAACTGAATTTTTTTTTAAAAAAAAACACAATAACCGCAGAATTACAAATTCTCATGGAGATAATACTTTACGGTGTAGGAGACACTATTGTCGCAGCCCACATGTGAAAAAAAAATCCATTTGATAAACCGTTATTTCGGTATAAACACTTGATCAACCATATGTCAAACGGCATATATGTGCAGCAAATACACATCCGGTTCCGTTAATGACCCTCTCATACACAAATCGTGCAAACAATAATCAGAAAATTCATCCAGTAAAATAAACTTCCACCAACTTATGGTTATCTGGTTAAACATAAGACAAACTTATCATTTAACATATCGGACCATAAAAATGGTCTTTTGCATTTGCTATTAGTAATATTTGATGATAAACATTTAATCATCAATTTAACATGGCGGACACGCAGCGATAAAGATTTAGCCTGATGCGCACATGCAACCCACCATCGATTGCGATAATTTGGCATGCTGATGCGCCACACACACCACCATCGATTGCAAAGAATACGATTTATGTGGCAGGTATTCATGCATGTTGTTGTCGCATATATGATACGCGAATGCTTTGGATAGATCAATCCACCATGTATATATATGCACGATCACATGCGCAACACGCTTAAATAAGCAAACACACACTGGATTGTACTACACAAGTACACCAGTTATAATCGGAAGTCGAGGATGATCTCACTACAAGAAAACATGTTTTAGTTACCGATAAATTGCTACTATGCATATATTGGTATCTAAATTAGAAAATTGCTACTAATTTTTGATATATTAACAAAGTGGTTGCTTTTGTGCTACCACAACAACAATGGTAGCTAAACTCTTAGCCAGTAGCTAAATGTCTACTGCCTTACAAGATTGCTACCATCCATAGTAGCTATTCTATCTTTCATTCCGATAGTTTTAGTAAAAGTAATTTTGCTACCAATATCGGTAGCTAAATTAATGAATTGCTACTACTTGGTTAATGCTAATTCAATCATGGTAGCTATTATGCTACTATTTGAGCAACGGTTGAAAAAGATTCTAATCAATAGCTAACTAGCTACTATCTTAAAAGTTGCTACGACCATGTAGATAAGCGAAATTATGAAATTGCTACTAACACTTGATTATGGTTGCTATAGTGCTACTATTTTGGCTATGATAGCAAATATTTTTAACAAGTAGCTAAATTGCTACTATCTTAAGTTTCAAAATTGCTATAGACTAATAAAACTGATGAAATTTCAGTTGATATTGTGCTAGAATATAAGAAATGATAGCTAATATTCGTAAGAATTAATAAAATTATTATTGTCTTATAACTTAAACGTGTGAATACTACATAATTTAGAATACTAACCTATATTGCTGCTGCCATAGTGGATATATTATCTTCTTAAATAAATATTTTATTTTTTATATTTTTCAATATAGTACTTTAGTATATTTTACTTCTTAACCTTTTAACTACCGAAATTTAAATAGAACTTTAAGTAAACAAAAATGTTCTAATTCATGAAAATTAATTAAAACTATATACCACTACAAGAATTTATTTATCATAAAGATATATATAACATAATATATTTTGATACTTATAATATTTTTAATTTTCAAAGTATCGCACGTATTAATAAATTATAAAATAGAGTATATGTAATAATAATTTAAACTAGTACATATGTTGGTTAAAATTTAAAAAATTAATATAAATTAGTTGTCAAAATAATTTAAATTAGTAAATGATATATTTGTATATAAATTTTAAAATTTGTGCAGTGTTTATACATTTTACTATATAATTCTTTTAGTTTACAAAAATCATAAATTAGTAAAATATAAAAATACAATAAATAATAACAATTTAAATAGTTGACGTGGTGGTTAAAATTTACAAAACAAATACAAACTATAAATATAATTTATAATTGTTTAAAGATTTTGTAAATGTATATATATGTTTAGTTTTAAATTTTATACAATTTTAAGCCAACATACACTTTTATTTTTATTATTTTGACTGTACAAAATTAATGTTGTTGTAATATTATGTAAATTAAAATATCAACATCTATTTTATTAATTTTTACATATCCAAGGTTTGATCATATCTCGATCAAAATTTTGATCTATATTTAGAGTATCAAACATCAATATATACATGTAGTATGTATATATGTTGTGAATAACTATCATGGCTCAATGGTTAAGGTAATAGCTATCCTGCCCACACGTCACAAGATCGATTCCTGATGTGTGCACATTTTAAGCGCACTAGTCTGAATTAATTATACCATTTGGTATGAGGTCTGTTTACCCATACGTTCGATCAAGATGGTCAGAGATGATATATTCAATACGTCGCGGGTCGGTATAATACTGCCATACTATTGGTGGCAATTTTTTTTAATTGCTACCAAAAGAAGACCAGTGACAAAATTGCTACCATAAGAAAGAGCAGTGGCAGTGTGGCAGCAAAATTGCTACCACCAAAAAACGGTAGCGAAAATCAATTTCGCCACCAAGGGTTTACCCACCGCTAAACTCCGGTAGCAAATGAAAAAAGCGGTAGCCCATTCTATTTGGCTACCAATTTCACTATTATCGCTACCAATTGCGTCGGTAGCAAACTAGCATTTTTCTTGTAGTGTCAATGTTGTCCTTTTGTAAAAGAAAAAATTCTCTACATTCGAGAACCATAGATACGACAAATATAACCAAAAGCTCTGATACCACTGAAGGAATCTCTTACTTGTATATGAAGAAATTCGTCTTTGAATAATTACTGATTTTCTTTCTCGAACTATAGTATCCCGGTATTGAATTGGAGATGCAACTCAATTGTATCCACGAAGTAAATGCGTCTGACGATCTTGCTTGTATAAGCGATTTGATGAGAGAAGATGTTATCGTAGAGAGAGATTTGATAATGGAATAATCTCTCTCAAATGCTATAGTCATGGATATATATATATATAGGCATAGGAAGTGTCTTTTCGTAAAGACACTTCTCTTGGGTGGGTTGTGTCTTTTCATAAAGACATATCCTTCTATAGGGATACTTCCTTTTATAAGGTCTCGTTAGGATTAACAACTTAATCCAAACGGAACTTACTCATGGTAAATTACCAAAATAGCCCTTGAGCATCTATTTATCAAAATACCCTTGTATTATATACATATATATATTATTATATAATATATATATATATATATCTACACTTCTAATTTCACTTATCAAAAAACTAATGCTTCTGATTTCAGCTGAAGACTCGCTGATAGTCTGCTTCAAGTTTGATTTATACTTTTTTGAGTTCTCCACTTTCTTTCTGTACAACTTGAGGCCTTTTTGCTCAAGGTCCAAGAGCATTTGGTCTCTGTCAGCATCAGCTTCCCCAAGTTCATTCCATATTGACTGTAATTTTGAGTAGAGGCCCGCAAGTTGTCCAAGACACAGACGGCAAAAATTTCTTCATTGTACGGAGGGATTTCGAGAAACTGAACGCCATAACAAAACCCTAAGAGATTAGTGAGGGATGGAGATTTGTACGCACTTCCTTCAGCTTTCTCAGACAATTGGGATCTACACTGTGCTGCTGGGATCAGTCTCGAAGAGTGTGTGTGTGTGTCGGAAGTGCTTGTTTGTAATGTTAATAGGTCCTTTTGTTTATGTTTTGTTGCTTTCCATAGTTGTAATCCTTTTTGCTATTCAGGAAGTTCTTACGTTTGGTATAAAAAAATCTTGGAAAAATTTACAGTGCCCACGCATGAGGTCATAGAGGTTTACATTGCCCACCCATGAAGTTTAAAATTTAACACTGTCCACCCATTACATTATACAGTTTTAACTTCCGTCATCCTTTTTCTTATTTTCCATCTTCATACTTTTAGTTGGCTAACATACTTATGTTGACCAAACTAAAAGGAACAAAGCCATTCGGTCTTTTATTTCTCAACCCTTGGTTCGTGAAAAAACTCGCTTGCTCATACGAAAACATACGACCCAGCATCTCTGTACAAATTTGGTTTTTGAATCTACGACAATCGCTCACTGATTTAGGTACTGATTTTCATTCTTTGGTTTTTTATTCTTGTCACACTTATCAACCCTTCTATGTAAGGACTCGCACATCTGCTCTTTTATTTAGGATTCAAAATTGGGGGAGAACCATTCTCTGTATGATTTCGCATGTTTACTCTCTAATTTAAAGTTTCAAATAGGGGGAAAACCCTTTCCTATAAATGTTTGCATGTGACTATCTCTCATTTATGGTTGAATTTGGGAAGAAATGTCCCAGACTTATGCACTGTTGTGCATTGGTTTCTATGTTGCGCTACAACAGACTTTTTCTTCCAGTCCTGTTTAAGTTGATGATTCAGGATTTACATCGCATCCAGATTTGGTTAGATGAGTTCACTGGTTTCTTGCCATGGTTCCCCTGATTTGGAAACTATGGTTTGCAACTAGTTGCGTTGCTCTGTTGCCTCTATTTATGTTTGATGCAAACCTTTTTGCTGATGGAAGGTGCATACCTGATACACTTACTGATTATGTTTATGGAGCATTGTTGTTGCTAATGGATTTGTTTATGATGTGTTGCAGTTTTAATATTTTTGATGATGAACTACGAATCTGGGGTTAATTCTTATGACTTTCTCTGGTAGGATTTTATGATTACTTGTGATATTGTTACCTAAATGGCTATTTTGTACTTGTTTATGACTTTGTACGTACTTGTATGTGCAGAACTGACCTTCATTTAATTGCTAGGCACGATGTGAACTAATTCAGTAGTAGCGTTGAATCCAGTTGACCGAATTGAAGAATTTGAATCTTTGTCTTTTGACCAACATGGAAATGGATTAGCTGAAGTCGATTGGATAAGCTGAAGTCAAATTCAACATTGTTTCAAGGGCTTGTCTTGGCTGCAGCCGGATGTAGCCAAAGAGGCGTTCCCTTCTTTCTTTCTTTTTTACGCCGTCCCCGGCGTCTCTTTCTGTTTCTTTTTAATTTTTTCTTTTTTTTTCAGATTGTTTATTCATTGTCTTTTCTTTATAATAAAACATTAAATTGTTGTAACTTTTAATATATAAGTCCAAAATGAAAAAAAATTATGTTATTGTTCACCTAAATTCAAGCTCTACAAAACAAAACTAGTCATGGATATATTTTGACAACTTTTAAAAAAATTTTTTTACATGTATGGAGCATAGAACGTAAAAGAAAACTTGTACAGATGGTCATACAAACCTGTACAAATGTTCACTAAAACATGTACATCCTCACGTAAAGACATGTACATTCTCGCATTAAAAACATATAGATAGTTATATAAACCTGTACGAATCTTTAAATATGTACATCCTTAAATTAAAACCTGTACATATAAGGAAGAACACTTGTACAAACGGTCATACAAACATGTACATATGACCATACAAATATGTACAGATGTTCATTAAAGAACATGTACATTCTCACATTTGAACATGTACATCGTCACATTAAAACATGTACATTCTCACATTAAAATATGTACATACATCCTCACATTAAAATATCATGGTATACATGTAAAAATAAATTTTTTAAAAAGTTGTCAAAACATATCCATGACTGGACTTTTTTGAAGAGCTCGAATTTAGATGAACAATGATATAATTTTTTTCATTTTGGACTTATACATTAAAAGTTACAACAATTTAAAGTTTTTATAATAAAAAAAACGAAAAAAACAAATCCTAACCAGCTAACCACGCATATGAAGAAAAGCACACAAAAAAAAAAAAACTGACGCGCAAAAAAAAAAAAAAATTCCGTTGCACACGTACGCTTCCCTCCTCTCCTCCCATGTATGTCGGCAGATGGGTACATTAGGTTGTAGGTAAGAATTCGTGTTGTTTCAATCCTCTATTGTAATAGCATTAGTGATGTTTTTGTTTGGATTGCACTTGTGTAATTAATGGGTGCCATTATGTATGGGGTAAGGTGTTATGATCTCTTATTATGACAGTTTAGCGACAGTTCTTTGTCTTTTATGACAGTTTAATGCAACTACTATATAAATGTTGTTTTTAGTATTGTTTTTCTACATTGCTAGCTCAAATAAATTGAGTGTTATGATAGCTTAATGTATGTCTCTATGCTGAAACAATACAAATCTACGATAATTAATGTTGTAACAGCAATATAACTATTGTATAAATAATTCTAGGATCGATTCAGCACTAATTACTACTGTAACACTGTAGCACTACTATAACAACGCTATATCTTGTCTATAGTGTGTCTGTTTGGCAGGTGAAGTAAATAGCAACACGTTGTTGATCCGAAATGGTGTTGTTCATAATAGAAGCACTATCATTATGTTGTAATGAAGTTATAATTTGTTTATATCGATGTATAAATATCACTACTGTAAATACTAGAATAAACAGGTAACTTCACTTCATGAGATAGCATATCATGAATGAAGTGAATCATCAGCAGAAAACACTTGTTCTGTAAATGGTTGGCAAATAAAAACCACTGGATCAATCAGTTGGCACACCCACTGGGACAATCAGTTTGTACAAAAAATGTCAACAGTCAAAAAGAAAGTGAACAACTTGATCCCCTTTTTACAAAAGAATAGAAATTCTTATTTACGCTCATAGCTCTTAAGAAAATGGTTCATCCCGTCATGAAAAACATGTAGTGATCAGTGAAGATCACTGCTTTAGTAAAGTCATAATTCATTTATATTGATCAATAAATATCACTGTTGTAACGTCATTGTTGTATCACTACTATAACAACAAGATAATATCACTGTGAAGATAATTCAATTCATAAACAAGGCAATATTACTCCACTAACACCAAGAGAATATCATTGCGGAGATAATTCAACTAAAAAACAAGGCAATATCACCCCTGTAATAACAAGACAATATCACTGTTGCAATTTAGTGTACATCACTAGAAACTACCTGTTGTAGCAGTACAACTCGAGCAGTTACATTTAAGTGTGTTGCAACAATACAAATCCAGTAGTACGAAACCCTTCTCATACTCAAAACAAGTTACAAATCCAGTAGTACAAAACACTATCACATACCCAATTCAAGTTACACAGCAATAGTACTAACACCATCTCAAATTCAACTAAAATTAAAAATTCAGCAGTACACAGGACTTGTGCGCAACTCCATTAGTCTCTTTCTTGCACGCCTGCAATGTAATTACCAACATAAAAAACACATATTAACATTGGATATATCGTAAAAATAGAGTTATGGTATAGTTTCAAAACTACCTGAAATCATAAACTTACATCCATAATCATTGAGCTTTCCTCCTACCTTCTCACACTTAAAACATAGAAACCAGCATAGTTGATCACACAAACATTGCATTAAAAAATCGAGAAAACCTGGTGCAATTTAAACCAAGAATATTCAACTAAAATGGGACAAGATGAAATGGGAAAAGATGAACACATCTGAAGCATCCAAACATAGAAACCAGCGTAAAACAGTGCAATAATAGCGCACAAGTCTAGGAAATTTCTTCCCAATTCAAACCCTAAATGAGAGATAATGATTTGCGAACAATTACAGGAGAGTTCTTCCCCAATTTGGAACTAAACAAAGAATAGACATGTGAAATCATACTGAAAAGGGTTCCTCCCTAATTTCAAGAGATGATGTGTGAATTCGTACAGAGAAAGCCGACAGGGTTGGACAAGTAGTGTCAGTACGATGAGAATCAACAACTATGATCGAAATCCGTTAGGGGCTTCATAGAATTAGAGCTGATCAATGTGTCCACCGACCGTCGACGACCGAAGATATTTGGACATAAAATTACCGATGAAAACGGAACAGAGGTGGGCAAGCCCGGCCCGGCCCGATTTTAGATTATTATATTTTAAAAGTTATCAATATATACAACGATAAGAATGATAGTTACAGGGCTTCGGCAAGTCTGGAAAAACCGGGCCTAGGTGAGCATGAAAAAATCGAAATACGACGGCCTAAATTCCTTGCCCGAACGCCCGCGAATGAGATCATAGAATCGAAACCAAATTCGTATGAAGATGTTGGGTTGTGCGTTTTAGAAGAGCAAGGAGACCATTAGAGCGGGTAAGCATAAGGCCTGTTTGGTCAACATATGTAGGTTAGTCAACGTAGACAGACAAAAACGGAAAATTAAGAAAAAGGATGATGGAAGTAAAATATGTATAACTTATTGGGTGGGAGTGTTAAATTTTAAACTTTAGGGTGGGCAATGTAAATCTCTATAATCTCATGAGTGATCAGTGTAATTTTTCCAAAAATCTTTTTAGTACAGGCTGAAATATAAGAGAAATTGATTGAACTCCCAAGTTTATGTAGTAGCATGTTAAGATCTAGACTCGTCGTTATACATAACCATTTACGAAAGAAGATCTAGCTATTCGATTAGTACTTGAAATTCTAGTACTCAGACGTATATAAACTGCAACAGGATGGTCTTTGCCAACATATGAAATATGTTTAGTAATGACAAATGCTAATAGGATATTGCACAGTGAAAAGCCATTTGTATTATTATTTGTATCACAATGACTCCAAAATATACAATCACGTTTTTTTACATAGTTCTTCTCCTGGTAAGGAACAGGAGAAAAGCAAGAAAAAATGATGGATGACCGTAATCATCACTTAATACCCAGCTGCTTCATCCACAATGACCACTTCACAGCCTCTAAATACTCATCGTTTCGCTCCATTGCACTGATGAGGTTAAGATAAGTTACTTTATCAGGACTTACCCCATTTTTTCTCATTTGTTTAAGCACATTAAGTGCATCATCAACCATCCCAGCAATCCCATACGCCTTTATCAATGTGTTGTAGCTGCACAAGTCAGGTTGCAGTCCACGCTCATTCAACTCTTTTAGCACACCTTCAACTTCTTCAATCCAACCCTGATTCCCATAAATGTTTATCAGTATGTTATACGTGTAGCTGTCAGATTGACAATTTTGGTCCTGTTGCATCCTCTCCAGGACTTCTCTGAACTTCTCTATCTGCCGTTTCTTACCATAGGAATCCAGCATGGAGTTGTAAGCTTCAAGCGACACTGAGAACCCATTAAATTCCATCATCCTCACCGTCGATTTCATCTTCTTGAATCTCTTGCTTCGCCCATAAGCTGCTACCAGAGTGTTGTAAGAAATCACATCCGCTATACGTCGATTTTTAGCCAGTAAAAGTACTTTCCTGGCTTTTGTGAAGAGTCTCGCCTTTCCGTACACGTCAAGCATAACGTTGCAAGTGATTGTATTGGGAGAAAATCCTTTCTGGAGCATCTCGTCAAAGATCCTAGCCAGCTCATCGACGGGTATGGCGTGAGCACAGCAGTTGATGACACAATTGTACATTTCCTGATCCCAAAAGATGTCCATCTTCAAAATTCTGTAATACAGATCCAATAAGTTTTCCAGCTTCTTCAATTGCTGGTATATTCGAAGCATATCCATCAGAAGATAAGCATCCGGAACAATGTTTCCCTGCTGCTCCATTTTTTCTAAGACTGCACACGCATCGTTCAACGATCCAGCTTTGACATACATCCTTACCACAACACTGTAAGCAACCAAATCCATGGCTGCCATCCCTGAAGAAGACTTCATTTTCTGATAAAGGTGTTGTGCCTCGTCAAATTGGTTTATGTTGCTGTAAATGGCTATCATTGTGCTCATCATATGCAAGTCTGGCTTGTTTCCACACTTGACCATGTGGGTGAAAATCTTGACAGCATTTTCAAGGTGACCTGATTCCTTGCAAGAGCATATCAGTAAATGGTACATGTTATCCTCATAAACCTGGTCCTTCCACCGTTTCTCTGACAGGACCTTAATTGCATCATCCACTAAACAGTTCTTCACATAAGCCATCACCAGGATGGAGCAAGCTGTTTGGTTTGCAAGAATGTATTCATACATAGAAGCCTGGACCACCAATGGCAATTTACTGCACCTACCAGCTTTCTCGTATACGGTTAACAGAGTGCTGAGCACAGATGAAGGTTGACAACCAATTCTTACCATCTCATCAAGAGTTTCTACTGCACCCATTTCATCTCCATGTTTAGCTTGCAAGTGTAGCAGAGAGTAGAGATTTGAGGAGTTGGGTGTCAATCCAACACTCCTTAGCTTCTCATAATACCACTTAACCTTCTCATAATTTCCAACCGGGCCCACCCTTCAATCATCGACCTCAGAGTTGTTTCATCAGGCTCCAATCCAACAATCTTCAGGCTGGAAAACAATTTTTCGGCAGCATCCATGTTAGAAAATTACCATGCCCGGTTATCAGTGTGTTGTAAGCTACAATATTGGGTGGAAAACCAGCAGAATTCATTGACTCTAGCACCAATTCAGCTTCCCCTAACTTACCTTGCTGGCTATATGCATTTTCATACCATTACCAACCAGTTCTCAGAGTTCAGAGTAACATCATCCTCATTCAGCAGTAGAATAACTTCCTCAGCTTTAGCATACAGCCCCAAACGTGTGTAAACTGTAATCATTGATGAGTACGCAGATTGGCATTTGACTCTCAACTTTCTCATGATAGAAAATGCAAACTCCGCCTCTTTAACATTCCAATCCTTCTGGTACAAACTCATCAGCATGCCGAAAGTGGCAACATTAGGCTCAACACCATACTCCAACATCAAACGAAACCATCTAGTTCCTACATTCACCAGCCCTCTCTTGGAACAGACATAGATGATTGCATTGAAAGCTCGGTGGTCAAGTTCACAATCGGATTTAAACTTCATTTCGAGAATTAAATTCTCTGCCTCTTCCCAATGGCCATTCCTACCCAACACCCGTAACGCTAGGTTATAAGCAATGACATTTTCTTTCAGCTTCGAATTTCTTCTCATCCAGTTAAAAAACTTCATAGCCTTGAGATCATCGCTTCTCTCAAATTCTTTTAATAGTGAGTTGCATTTCTCCAAGCTCCGGTTAGGACTAATACCCTCAATGTCTACACCAAGCTCACTTTCAGCGTCATTTCTTATATCTGCTGAGCGCTGTTGTTGAAAACTCCTGCGACCAATATTGGGCTTGGGATGCACCTTACCAACCCCAAACTTCGAATTTTTCAATTTAATAGTACGACCCACCTCGCCATCGGGGCGGAAATTCAAATCCTGAAGAATCAACATTTCCCACCGGAATCACTCACGCATTTATATCCAATTAAAGCAAGTAAAAACGGTCTCTGCATCAACACAAAGCAACGTACCAGATCCCGCTCAGCATCATCATCCATTCGGGTAGCCAATCTCCTAGACGTTGCTCTAGCCTAGTCCAAATTTACTAGAGGTAAATTTCCGAGTAAGGAACCAAGTGCCAAGATAGAACAACAACGTAATCAACAGAGACAGCACTAACCATGTTTTGCTCACAGGTAAACCTGGCATCCTCCGGCCCGATAATAGAAAGATGGAGAGCTTGATCATTGTCGCTGGAGCAACTTCCATATCTAGCGGAAAAGGGACGATAGGAATATGAAGAAGATACAAAGAAATGATTGTCGGGACTAGATGGAGCGGCACTCAAGCCAGAGAATGCGTAATGGCTGAGGCTGAAGAGCTTCGGCTCTGCTGAAGAGAGAAATTGAGTTGGCGGGTAAGGCTTCGCACGCGAGAAAGACGGGTTAGGACGGAAGAACTGGCGAGGCCATCCATGGCTGAAGATCAGACTCTTCGCGCACTGGGTGGACGGCACTGGTCGCAGTCCTTAATTCTTATTTTTTGTTAGAAAAACGAGTAATGTCTTATTCGATTTTTTTTTTTTTTTGAACATACTACCTCATTAAATTTTCCTTGTGAAAATCCTTTGAAAATGGTGAGACAGCAATCTAAGTTTAAGAATTTTCTTATTTATACTATTATCTTCTGTTTGCTTTTTGGCACGGTTTCCAGTTTAATATTTAACATATAAGATAAAATAATTTTTAAAAATTAATGTGTACAATATATAGTTTTTCACATAAGGATTTGATTATAACACATAAATTTATAAAATATATATATATGTTAAAATATTGAAGTCAAACCACACGTTCAAATAGTAAAATGGACGCTTTAACGGGACGGAGGGAGTAGTATATTTTATTCCTTTTTCTCACAGTCTCTCTCCTTAAGTGTGTTTGTGTCAGTGTTCTACCAATTTCTTATTGACATAGAAAACAAAAATAAATAAAAAGAAAAGATTGCGTGGAGGAAAGAGGGATACACTGGGGTTCTTAACTAAGAAATGTTTCTTACTGACATATTTTATTTAGAAGAGAGAGTGTGAGAGGAGAGAATAAAATAGAGTAACATATAAGAAAGTTCCTATCGTTTAACTGTTGTGGTTGCTCTAAGAACCCCACACTATACCTCTCTCCTCCACATATTGTTTTATCTTTTCTTTTATTTCTATGTACCCTTAAGCAACTCTACTGCAGATGCTCTTACGAGTAAAAACTAAAACTGGTGTGGGTTGGATTCAGGTGACAATTTTCAATTCGGCTACCTACTTGTACACCTATTGTGTATTTAATATATAAAAAATACACTATCTTCGTTCCATCACTACTGTCTTGTTTACTATTTGGTAAGTTATTTGACTTCAGTATTTAACATATAAAATAAAATAATTTTATAAATCGAAGTTATGTTATTGATTCCTTACTTGATAAGCTATATAGCATGACAACTTTAGTTTTATAAAATTATTTTATCATATCTATCTTATTCACTCGCGGTATTTTTGCAACCCTAATACACCATATGGAACTTACATACTCGATTCTTCAATTCATTCTCTTCTTTTATTTGCGCCTTCGAAACTGGTGATATAATCAAACTTATCTTTTTGTTCTTTGATGATTAAAAAAATAAAAGTTTTAGTTTTTTTCTATTGCACCTTGTGAAGATCGATAATTTTGCAACCTTAAAAGGCGATAAAGAACATACATACTTTGTGGTTGATTTGGGCCTCACTGAAACCTTCCCAAGCAAAACCCAGTGGAAAAAAACTTTAGGAAGAAAAAAGAGTACCCACATGCATCCTATTACAACAAAATCGTCCAAATATAAACAAACAACATAACCAAACAGCACCAAACTGGGACAAGTTTAGACAAACGCAACATACAAAATTACTACTGAATTCCTACTACGCACATATCCTGTCAGCCAATGTCTTGCAGAGCCAAATGCTCCTACTCTGCTATACATTCGTCCCATGATAGCTTGACTTGCATCAAACTCGAAGAACTCAACCAGCTAACTGACTATTTCTTTTTAAAGTATTACATTCAGCTCCATTATAGGGGGTTACCGTACTATTGCTAACATACCTGTTGAGAATCTGGTAACATTGTCGCATCTCACTACTGAAAAGGACGTACATATCACGCACCTGAACATGATTACTCCGGAAAACTTCACGAAAGGTTACTCGTTGTTGTTGGTATTGCTTCAAATACAGAAGGGCAGTAGAATATAGTCTTCTGAACCTGAACAGAGCACCACTTATGTTTGCACAGATCCATACCAACTAGCAACAACATGGTCTCTTCCCCGTAGTCTAGAGGAAGCACAGATCTTCCTTTAAATTATTCGCCTCTACGAAACGTACCACCGGAATTGGCATGTCTGGCCACCAAGGTTTTGTCCATCTCCATATTCTCATTTTGATTTTGCCAACAACTCGATCAACCGTCACCTCCTCACCCGTGAATACTTTGTTATTTCTTACCATCCACTATTGCCAAATGTTGTAGAACAGTGTGGATCGCCAGATTTTACTAGCCTTGCGCCCCATGGATTGTAGCATCCAGTCGTGGAAGATGTCACCAATAGCTTCTTTAAATGCAAAACTAACCCCCCACCAAGCCAGCAGCAAGAACCACACTTTCGCTGGTTCAAGACAAAAATAATAGATGTGTTTGACCGACTCCATACACCGATTGCACAAGGGACACCGGCTCTGGCCAATGGGAAGTTTGTCTTTCTTAAACAGGAAGTCTCTAGTCATTATCATTCGTTGAACGATGAACCACATATACAGTTCTACTTTAGGTTCTGCATACTTACATCATATCATACTCAAATCAAGGATGGAAACAGAATCACCCTTCATCTGGTTGTGCAGACTAACCATCTCCCAGTAGGTGTCTTTTGTAATGAATCGGTTGTCGGGATGTCCCCATACTGTGTCATCCTCTTGATCAATGATAGGGGTAATCGACATTAACTGGGATTTCAATTCCTACAGCATTGTGGATTCGTAGTTGAACAATCTTCTTCTCCAGTTTAGGTTCCGCACCTATCCGTTTGTTGTCCATGCTCCCATATCACACCACCTTTGCTTGTTTCTACATTGATACCTGGAATAGCCGCAGGAATCTCACCATTAGAGGGCCTAGTTCTGTCCAAGCATCTTCCCAAATTTTATTTTATGTCCATTCCCGAAACATACTCTAATCTTGCTTGATATTTGGGTTTTGACCGACAAACTTATATCTATAGCTGCTACTATCAAGGCTCATAAGCCTCTCATTGAATTTTGCCCATCGATTATCACCACCGTATATTTTGTCCTCCAGCTCATATATGCAACATATGGAGTGCTTCCACAAGGCTCTAGTATTTCTCAAGAATTTCCATCACCATTTAGCTAGAAAGCTCAAACTCTCAGTTCTCAGGTTGGTAAATCCAATACCTCTGAATTGCTTTGGCTTTTCAAATTTCTTCCAAGCAACTGGCATGTTTCTGCCACTACCTTTACCCCAGAAGAAGTTTCTTTGTATCCACACTAAATTTTTCCTGACTTTCGCAGGTATCACAAACATACTCGAGTAGTATAGTGGAATGGCTTCCAGTAGTGATCGAATTTCGATTGTATAGCCTTCTATAAGAAGGTAGCCCTCCCTCTAGAATGCTTGTTCTCCACCTTTTCTAGCACCGGTTTCCCGGTTGCATACCTCCTAGGATTCGCCCCGAATGGACACCCCAGATATATGTGATAAGTGTCCAAATGAGCATGTTTTATAGGTGTATTTCATATATAATATTAGCACTTTTCTTGCTCATTTCTCCACTTCAGTTAGTTTTCCTCTAGTTTATGTTTTATTGTTATCTCACAAAGTTATTGTTTAAACATGAGGAAAACCAGGCTGGGAGTAAAGTAGACAAAGAGACAAACGCATAGACGCAAACGGCTCAGAAAACGGAGTCCAAACGAAGAATCTAGAGCCGGTCAAAGTTTGAAGAAAATAGGTCATGACCACACTTGTGTCCGCGTGAGGACAGGCGGACAGGGAGGCGGTCAAGGCTTGTGTCCGCGTGAGGACAGGCGGACAGGGAGGCGGTCAAGACCAGCAACCGCGTCTGGCTAGGCGGACGTCAAGGCGGTCAAGACAGGCAACCGCCTGGGGAAGGGCGGACGCCAAGGCGAACCACATAAGGCAACCGCTTGGTTTCAGGCGGACGCCAAGGCGGACTCCCCTTTGTCCGCATCAACCTAGGCGGACGCCAATGCGGACGTGACTAAAAATCAGTCGCGAACAGTTTTCTTCTTCGCGCCGACTGTCTGCAACTTGCCATATCCATCTACTCCGCCTACCTTAATTCTCTCACGCGTTTCAGCTCTGTCCCCTGCAATTAATGAGCAATCAATGAAGCAATCAATCTGCAATCAATCTCACGGTTCTGCCTCTTCCCTTCCTCTATATAAACCCAGCTCCTGCAACCTTAAACAGGCGTACGGAGAAAACCAGAAAATCAGACCATCGCTCACCTCATTCCATTCTCTTCCAGTAATTCTCTCCCGTACATCACAACACATCATTCAGTCCCCAGAACTCAAACACTCCAAATCACTCATTCCACATACAATAACCTACGTTCATGTTCCACTCTTCGTTCTCTTCATTTCTCCATTCACCATCCACGCCTCCGTATTTTTATTACGTCCAACCTCTGTCTGACTTATTACCAGTTAATATGTCAGGCTAAGGAGGATTTGCTCCGGGCAAAGGTTCATCTGTAGTCTGTTTAATTATGTAATCAGTATTTCTACCGGTTAAAATAAATACAGTTTGTTACGTTTAAAGTTTATCTCTCGCCATTTTAATAAATTACATGAATTTATTAAAATGCTTTTCAAAGTCTATTTTGATCAGACCGGTGATAAATAGACAGGTTAATTAAGCCGTAAATCTGGAGAAAGCTTATTATGATTTAATAGGTTAGTATTTTCAGATGCAATTATAATTCCTCGAATTTAACGTCCGTTACATAAGTATTGCTCGAGCCTTGATTAGACCGAGCATTTTCTGGTAAACGAGTTCTTATGAGTCTATGACTTAGTCCTTAAGATAATAACAGGAATTTTGCCAAACTAATATATTAAACCGGTAGAGATAGCATAATTAATCAGATTATATAAACCTGAACCCGGAGTTCCATTTAATTCATCTGCACTCAGTTATCTTATCTGCTATTTATTTTCTCTAAAACAAGTCAATTAACTTCCCCCCTTTTGTGACAAGCTTAGGAACTATTTTATCTCGCTATAAGTCCCACGGTTTGACCCCGGCCGCTTCTGTCTTACTATACTACTGCGACCGGGTTTTATTTGCAGCCCGACGGATATTTTGAGTTTTAATTTCTTTCTTTTATTAATTACACCAGTTCTAACAACTCACGATATAAACGTTCTGCAATATGGTTGGTAGCTTGCCGGTTTTGCACCCTAAAGTTTCGGCAACCATGATTTCTTCCTCTGGAGTGGCGTTAATACAGAAGGCTAGTTTTAACTCTTTGCTATATCAATAAATTGGCAAAATCCACAATTATCTAAAAACATACATACTTTGTGTCATTTCCTTACATTCTTCCGTTTACTTGCGCCTCTGCAGAATAAATCTGGAACTGCTGCTCGGTGCACACCAGATTGAAGAAGGCAGTTCATTCCAGAACTGGTAATATAATTTAACTTATCTTCTGCTCTTTGGAGATTATAACAATATAAGTTTTTAATTTTTTTTGTCACCCCTTGTGAAGCGATTGATAATTCTGCAACTCTAACTGGTGATATGGAACATACATACTCTACGGCACTTCATTTTCTTCTTCTGTGTGCTTGCGTCTCTACAAAGATAAATATTGAAATGTTGGAAAAAAATTAAATTAGTTCATCCGCATCACCCTATAAATGACAAAAGAAACGGGTGTGGGTGAGGGAATTTCGGGTGAGGGTCGGGTCAGGTGGCGCGAGTGATAACGGGTGCGGGTGAAGCATCACCCGACCCGAACCCGGCCCCATTGCCATCTCAACATATGGTGGTGCTCTATAAAAACATGTAATCCACCCTAGATTATAATCTAAAAATTATAGGGAGAACATTCATACAAATTGTTCACTTTTGATCAAGGAAATAGAATGGTATCATACAACAAGAATGGAGTGGAATGGAAAGTGAATTACTAGTCAATGTAAAAAATTCCCACAAAGAGAGCCACAAACTGATTAACATAGCAGACTTCCTAAACAGTTATTCGTGCAAGAGTGACCAAGTAGAACAAGACAAATTCTTTATTAAATTTGTAGTTATACTGTCACATATCTCACATGATACAAACTTCAATCATGTTGAGAACACTTTCTCAATAGTGAGACAAAGTAAATTACTCTCGCAATGTAACTCTCATTCCTAAGAACTTTAGAAGAGTTTGTGCTCTCACTGAACACAGATTCCCACACGGTTACAACTCTCGATTCCCGATCACAAAGTAAATCCCAATTCGCAATGTAAAAAACACTAGAATAGTGAATTCAATCTCTCTTTTCTCTCGCTTGTAATTGTTAACCTATTACATCTTAATTTTTGACTTTTGTAGATACAACAATTAAATATTTATCTCCTTGATTTTTGCCAGCTTTATTTATCAAAAGGTAGAGCTTATATCTCTATCTTGTAAGTATAATTTGTTGTTGAAGATATAGCCAACTTAGAAGATCCTGATATGAATCTATGTTGAAGATATAACCGACTCTGAAGATTGGAAATATTCACTCGAGGTCCTCACCGCATTCTTTATAGATGATAAAAGATCGTAGACATTTCAAGACTAATCTTTTGAAAACACTCAGTATCATGCTGACATTGTTGATTAATATGTAACCGACTCTATAACTCTTGAACTGCTGAGTGTTACCTCTGAATTTATTACTCAATGGCCTTCTTTCTATGTAGAGTAGATCTTTGCCAAGAATTGAGAAAGTTTCCCCTGAGTTGTTGCTTGTTTCAGACTTTTCATAAACAAAAGTCAGATAGTAAACCATAAGATAAACTTGAGAGAATAATAGCAACATTGTTAGTCTTGCAACATAGTAGTAGTATTAGTATTTAGTACATCAATAGTGAAAGCAGTGATATAGTTCAAGACACAACTAATTTAACCTTTTGCCACATTAGAAAAGGGATCCAAAAACTAAGTTCGAAAGCATAAACCATCCAATAACATTAAAAAAAGTAGAGTAATGTCTTAAGAAAAAGAAATACAACTTGGAACACCACTAGAGTCGATAACATGGAGAATTCAAGATTGATCAGTGTCATTTGAGGACGATTCGGCGGAGGCAGTGAGTTAATCAATTCGTGCTTCGATTACTTGAATCCTATTCATGACACGAGTTTCCATGACAAACACATAGTCCATCAGAGAATGCGTCATAGAATAAAGTATAGAATCTTCACGAGTAGACTGTGTCTTTGTGGTGTCGGGTCGGAACTGTGGTGGTGTTGTTGGAGCTGTTTTAAGGTGCCATCCAAGTTCAATTTTTTTGATGCCCAATTTAGATAGGGTTTGAGATGCCAGATAGTTTGAAGGTTGGATAGTTACAAGAGTAAAATTTTGTAGGGGCACTTGGAATAATTTAAGAACTTTGGTTAGCCAAAGAGATATGGAATAAAGGGTTTTGAGTTATTCACTATGGTCTGAAGAGAGAGATGATAATACGAGGAAGAGACATTTGGTTTTTGTGATCAAGATTCCACATCACGGCCATTTCCACGGAAGTCACCTTGTTCCTCATGTCAGGTCAAGGAACAATGCATTTATATGCTATCAAATGCAGCATGCATGGAAGGACACTAAGATCTTGTTGTTGGAAGTGCTTGAGTCGTGAACTGACACAAGGCAACCCATAATGCTTTGTGATTTCTGCCTGTGTTGCTACTTCAACCTTTTGAGTATTGAACTCATACAGTTGTTGAGCGAAATATAAATGAATATAGTTTGCTAACTAATAGGCAGATAACCCAATCATTGTAGTCCAACAAGGTCATATATATCCATAGGGACTTGGACACTATCCAACTAATTAAAAGTTTTGTAAGTGTGCATAAATATAACAAAAAGGTGCGATAATAAAAATATGGGGTTTTTTTAAGGTTTTTGGTTTGATAAACAAAAAGATAAAGAAAACAATAAAACTAAACTAACTAACCCCGGGATGCATCTTTTCCCCTATCACCCTTTACTACCAACTGTCGATTCTTGAACTCATAGTAAAAAACGGGAATACTTAATTAACTAGCAACCAAACTCTGATCTACTAGTCCTAACCAATTTTGATGGGAACCAATGGAAATTTCAAGTACCCGATTCCATTGGAAGCAATAAGTGTAAGTTCCCCTAAGTTGCAATGCAATTTATCTCACCGACCTTTGATTAATAGCATTGATTTAATCCCCAATGATATAGATTTATACTTTTGTAAACCTGTCAATAGAAACCTCACTAATGCTATGCTAATTGGCAACGTTAAACCAACCAATTCGACATAATGATAACAAATTGAGCAAACCCTAAGCAAACCCTCAATTCCTTGTAGACAAGATTAAAAGCCATAAACACTCAATAATAATCTTTCGTTAAATACAACAACTAAAATAAAGCATTAAACCAAGTTCAAGATTCAACAATGGAGTTTATGGGATTTCTCGACAAAATCCTCACCGCTAGGTACAAGGAGACTACTCATGCATTAGATTATAAAAATGAGAGAATGGAGAATAATTAACCATGGGAGATTGAAGAAGAGTTTCAATGGAGGTGAGACTTCTCCTCCTTTTCCCCTATTTCCCCCTCTTGTCTCTTCTTGTGTCGTGCGCTCTCGCCAATGTCAAACTCCTTCTCATTTTCTTCTTTCTTTGTTATAAATCCCATCACTTTGTTGTGTGTTTGAGGCAGACCCGCACCAGACTGACATGGCTGAGTTTCGGCACTACGTTGGGCGTGTCTGGACATGTGTCCGAACTTGTATGTTCTAATACCTCACAAATGTTGGTCCGAGGGTTTAGGTTCGGACATATACCTGGACCACGCTCCAATATAGGCAGAAACTTCTTTGCTGCTTTGGTCTGAGTATGTTTACCCAAATAGAGACCTAGACTACACTACACTGCTACTTTCAGGACATGTCCGGACATACTTCATATTCTTTGTTTTAGTTCCAAATTTGAGACATGTTTGTGCTCACACGTTGCTCTCTTCGTCTAGTTTGATCCTAGATATGATATTCCCTTTATTTAAGCAATAAATGTGTAAGTGCACCACTAAAACATAAAACTAGAGAAAAAATTAGCTAAAATAAAGAAATAGGAATGGTAAGTGTTGATAAAACATATGAAATACACTTTTAAAGTTTGCTTATTTGTACACTCATCTTACCCCCACACATAGATTTTTGCTTGTCCTCATGCAAAACCAAGAACCCAAGCAAGAAGGAAAAACTTAGAGCTAACAAATACTAGCATGAATTGTAGTATAAAAGAAGCAAAAATGATTAAAACGTTTGAGGAGTGAGAAATATCACAGGGTGGCGGCGAGGATGTGCTTAGAGAAAACTAAAATGTAGAATTTTAGGGTATGATCTAGGGTGCTTTGAAGTTTTGAAATATTAGGTTGAAGAACTTTTCCTGTGGCCAACTTCTCTCAAAAATGCGCATTGAGAAGAAAACACAAGGAAAATAGATATAATTTGTTTCACTTTTGCATAAGAGATGAGGTGACAATTTAGGCATTTTGTCTTTGCATTTAAGAACACTTAACTCTCATTATGTTGGTTACCAATGGTGCCTCACAAGCCCCTTATAGATTTTCGCAAAGAAGCACCCTTTAGCAATCCCTAAAAGAGAAGACCAAAAGAACCCCTAAGTAATAAAAATCCAACCAATTTAGATCACTTGGCCACACCACATGAAAAATGCTCCTCAAAAGCAAATAATAATAAAGTCTTTTAGAATTTATCTCACAATTCATAATAACATTTGTTATCAGTGAGAACAACCCACAACACATGGACACAAGTTTTTGATTTTGGACAAACACAAGATAAGCATAACGATTGAATATTTAAGCACAAATTTTACCTAAAAGGTCACTCTTGGATGCTTATATTGAACAATATTCTTGTTGTTCAGCAGACAAACCAGGGTAGGATTCAGAAGACCTTTTTGAGAAGTAAACCAAAGAGAGAATATAAAAGACTCAAACTAGCAACTAAGCGCAGAAACTATTCCCACTGGTAGATGCAGACAAAAAAAGAGAGATACAAATGGAACTAGTACTCCATTGATAGCGGTGTCGCTTGCATTAAGAAACACCCCCCCCCCCCCCACACACACACACACTTGAGGTTTGTCCTCACAGGAGCGTAGCTTGGTTGTGTAGACACAAAAAATTCTCACCCCATAAAGTAAATTTTAAAAAAATAAAAATTAAATAAGAGGAGTTGTTGTCTTTCTCTTTCAAAAGTTATTAACATGCATGCCAAAATGCAGCCGTCGTTTTATGACAAAAAATTTTAGATCAATTTTCAAGCATTTCATAAAAGATAATCCTTTAAAAATAAACTTCCAACAATAACCCGGTTTCAGTCCTGCTTATTTTCATTTATTTACTTATTTTGCAATCCTTTTTTATTTTATTATATTCTATTTTATTTACATATTTTTTAACAATACTTTCTTCTCTTGTTTTTATTTAGTTATTTCTTGTCTTTTTATCTAATTTATTTTACTTCTACTTAATTCTTATTTCTATCATCATTGCATTTTGTCTATTTTTTTATCCATTTATTCCCATCTACCTCTTTTTACTATTATTATTTATTTCATTATATATTTTGATTTCTTATTTGTTTGTCCATTAAGTTTTCTTTTATTTTTATTTTGTTACTTATTTATTTTATCCTATTTATTGTTACTTTAATTTTCTTCTAGCATTTAATTTTATTTTGTTTATTATTAATTTTAATGTTATTTCTACAATTTTATATGCCTTTTACTATTATTATTCACACAGGTTGCCTCTGTTTGGATCTTTCCACTAAACGCCACAATGTGTCTAGAGATGCTATTCTTAATGAGCAAGAATTTCCTTTTATTTTTTTCCTCCATAAAACACCTCGGATTTTCAGGTACGCACCTACAATCTTGTAACACCCCTCTCGGTTATCTCGTAGAAACAACGCTCGTAGCGTCAAAATAATTACAATCGTCCTTACTCGGGTGTCACATGTCATTACTCACCCATGTGAGTAAAGAAGCAACATATAACTTAACAAACAAATCGATAACTGATATGATGATCCAAGATATTCTACTACTAGTATAAACATAATAAATCCATAAGTCGAATACATAGACCAGTGAGCATTTAAAACATCCCCAACATTTACAACGTAGTGTATAATACAAACTAAAATCTGAAAGGTGTGGGAAGACAAAAGACGACGTCGACTACCCAAAAGACCCGCACTCAGGCTTCATAGCTCGATCATGTTCCTGTAATCGGTTGTCTTATAGGCTCAGCAAAACACTGAATATGCTTAAGCATGATCCTAGACCCGTTTTTACTTAAGTCAATTAGTCATATTGACATAGGATTAATTTCATGCTATTCCGGTTTACAGTTTATATTCAAAGTTGTAAATAACATAAGCAAACACCAAATTATTCAATCAACACATTCACTACATTTCACAAGCAATGATCTGCATAAACGAAAGATATCCAATAAGTGCGATAAAACGCGTAGTCTCCTTTAGCGAACGGTATCCGTATTCGTATTTGGCGTTTAAGGCCCTTCATTAATCATCAGTTGGGTGTCAAGTTAGGGAAACCCGTAATTTACTCTTATCATCACTTGGGCGTCAAGTTAAGACGAGCCGTATTTATCTTTTGATCTACAGTCGTCCCACGTACACACAAAGGTGCTCATTTGCCAAGGATTCGGAGATTCCGGGACTTCCACTTGCCTAATAAGGCATCCATAAAAAGGCCGGAGCCAAGTACCATCAGTTGTACACTCTGACCAACGATCTATGTAGGTTCGTTAGAATTTAACAAGAGTATACCCGATCCGGGTGTTAAACTCTAGTGATTACTATGCACAACCAGTAGTCGAAGTCTAAATTGGATTTCCATCTCATACACCAGCTCTTCATCATATGATTAATTATGTAATCAATTACCTAAAGTATAATCTTAGGTTGGAGAATTCATTTTAATACAACCGCCTTCGAGGTCTTCCGCAAATACCTAGAAGTAGTCTAGGTCATATTCATGTTCGAGATCCAAGCTCTAGAGATCGGTATAGCCGAGTCTCATTCCTAAGTGTTTTACTTAGGTAAATTTTAACTGTAATACTCGTCGTCTTTTGATAAGTAACGACTTAATCATTTTGTTCATATATATATATATATGTAGAGTCTGGTGGACATTCGCGCACAATTAAACGTCGCGAGAAATACGAACAAGTAAATACATTTAATTTCACACATACATACAATCACATATATCGCTCTTAGGCAATTAAACACATAATGTCTGAACCCAAGGAAGCCCTCAGGATATTTAGACCACACTAGTCACATACCTTACACCGTAATAAACGCTAGCGTATTAATTTACTCTCGTCCGGTGCTCCTCGTAGTTCTACGATCTGGAATATACATAACGCTACGCGTTAATTCCTAATATTAACTTACTTCGGTATGTCCGAAAAGACATCATGCCCTGACAGTTAATTCCCCCTTAAACTAATCTAGTTAAGTTTGTTCGGGTTTTTCAACTGTTCGGGATTCGTTTAATTCCTTGTTATCAACTGATAATAAATTGTTAGTAATATCTTACCACTTAGGATTAAACCTGTATAATCCTACCAATTCATTTATAGAATATAAATCTTGATTATATATACATACTCACTTGTGTATTAATTGTACAAATATATATAATATATAATAATATATATATATATTTATATATATATATATATATATAAGTATATATATGTAGTAACATAGTTTCATGATTATATGTTACTCTTGACCTTATAATTGTCATTATCGTTATAAACTCTCATTTAGTATGTAAGTTGGTCAACTTGACCGTTTTGGTCAATTGAGTTGACTTGGTCAATTATGTTGAATTGGTTAGTTTATCCAAGTACATAAATTCATATAATTCATATTTCAATACGTGTATTATATAAATCATTCCCATTTAATACATTATACCTTAACATTAGAACTATCTATCTAATGTGTTATAATTTATCATCCCATCACATTATTAATATTATGTGGTTCCCAACCATATCATATAATCTCATTCAATTCACACATTCTTTTAAATATATATATATATATATATATATATATATAAATATAAATATATATATATATATATATATATATGAATTATAAGAATTATTTATTAAATGATATATATTATCATTTCATGTAAAGTGGTTAATCTTATTTAGGTGTGTTATCTTACACATACTCTTATTAAGATTATGATTATAATGTTATGTAACATTATAGTACATTATTAAACTTTCAAAGTTTATTAATTACCCCACCTTATTTTATTAATCTAACTATTCACCATTAGTCACATTATTTTATGTGAATTATCACACTTATACTAGTTTCGCTTTAATGACATTAATACCATATAATTATTATAACACTTATAACATTATAGACTATAGTCTAAAATTCAACTCTCGCATTCTTATTCTCGCATTAGCCCATACTTTTCATTAAATTACAATTTTACGACATCACTTATAATATGTTACCATTATATTCATATATCATATATTATGTCATTCATACCCTTATAACATTTATGACCTATGGTTATATATATTTTAATAATTACCGAATAGACCCATGGTCTGTCCAGATTTATTCCTCAGCCCGCAAAACTTTATTCAATTACCAAATGACCCCATTTATAATCTATACTTTACACTATCTATATAAAGTATATATTATACATATAGATTAGTATAATTCCAAATAATACCCCACAAATCACCAAAAATTCCTAACAGACCCATAATCTGTTTTAATCACTCTTTCTACCCAGAACTTTCGGAATTCACACTCTTACCCCATACATTTTGAAATTTTTACAATTAACTTATAATCTTATTTTAAAGTCATAATTAAAGAAAGGGAAAATTACATCCCCCACCCATGACGTTTGGCAAAATGACACACCCCACTCACAAGGTTTCAAAAATTACTTTGCCCACCCATGTGGTTTCCACAATTTTACATCCAGCAATTTTCTAATATTTGATCAACTTAAAAGATGGTTAAATGTTGTTCAAAATTGATGAAACTTTACATGGACGATGCTAAGGTGTTATATTTTTGTTCAATGCCAAACCTAAAGTTTTGTTAAGGTCATATATGACCTGTGGGACCCAATGAAACATGAGACACGTTCATCAGGTCCCACAGATCATATATGAGCTTAAAAAACTTTAGATTTCACGTTTTACCAAAATATAACACTTTAATATAGTCCATGTAAAGTTTCATCAATTTTGGATAACATTTAACCATCTTTTAAGTTGATCAAATATTAGAAAAGTTGTTGGATTTAAAATTGTGAAAACCATATGGGTGGGCAAAGTAATTTTTGAAACCTCGTGGGTGGGGTGTGTAATTTCGCCAAACGTCATGGGTGGGGGATGTAACTTCCCCAATTCTGCCTTGACCATTACTTTCAAATATTTACAGTTTTACCCTTAATTTCTTAGAAATTACATTTTTGCCCCAAACTTTGTAAAATCTTACAATTTTTATTTAAACTCATTTTAAGCTCTAGTTTTCGGCTATATTGTCCATAGTCCCCCAAATTTTGTTTATTTATAGTTTTCACCCCCTAAACTTTATAATGTTAATATAAACAACTTTAAATGTTATTTAAGACTTAAATAACATAATTTAAAATGGCTTAAGTACATGGCCTTATTACAAACTTTAACTTATAACATAAATTACATATAAATGCACATTTGAATATTAAACTCTCAGTTTTTTACTAAAACCACCCCAATATTTTTTATAAATTGCATTTTAACCACATTTAATTATTCTTATGACATTATAAGTCATTTTAATACTAAGTAAATTAGCCAAAAGTGTTAAATAACACTTTAACACATATTTTTAAGTCAAATTAACCTAATAACCCACAATTACCTTTTACTTAGCATCAATAATTATGTTAAAGCTTAAATAACATAATATAAGTATACTTACTTGGTAAAAGCCACAAAAAATCAGTCAAACAACACTTATGTGTCACAGCCTAATTAATACTTAGCTTAGGTTGATTTTTGGCTCATGACTTATATGTAAACTTAATTAACATATCACTAAAGTAGTAATTTACTTACTTTACCCAAGGTTGAACTTAAGCTTGTTTTCCTCCCTTTTGATCAGAATAATACCTAAGGTTCAAGGTACCATTTCAACCATATTTTTCAAGGAAATAGAGGTACTAATTAGCTTAATGACTTAAGGCACATAAAGATGTAAAAATGAACTTATAAAGATCATGATTTACCTTGGTTTTCAAATATTTTCAAGAGGTATTGTTGTAACACCCCCAAACACTGGCCTAGGAGTTTGGGGTATTACACGCCGCGTATTATTACATAATAACGCAAGGCTCTAATAAGCAAACTTAAACAGATAATCAAATAAGGCCCAAATGAATACTTAAATGAAGTATAATCAAAGTGATGTTGTAACATCCCAAAAGTATTACAAAACCCACCAAACTAATATCAAAAGCGGAAGCTAACAAAGAGACCCAAAGGCTCAAATTCAAATACAAAGTCTCAAACGAATCAAATAGCATAATGAACTAAACTCCAGAGCTGTAAGTGACCCTCGCTGATCAATCTGCAATGTTAGATAAAGTAGGGGAATGAGCACACAACTATGCCCAGTAGATGACTAACTTCATCAACCAGCATGCTCAAAACATTTATAGAATGTATCAAAACAGAAGAAGTCAAAGGAATCCATGAACATGTCAGAAAGACAGAAACAGAAGTCGACACCATAAGGGACTAAACAAAGCAGAAGCAGACTGAAGCAGAAAACAGAGTGGGACCCTAGTTGATCACAGCATACAGACAGAACAAGCAACCAGCTTGTGAACAGAACGAGGAAACCTCACTCGTAAACAGAACAGACGAAACGCCCGTGAACAGAATGGGGAACATCACCCGTGAAGCAGAAGGATCCTACATAGCGCGCTACGAGACAGCGAAACCAGCCATCCAAAGGCTCAGACACAGAGATAACTAGGTCCCAAAACAGAAGCTTAAAACATTAAGCAAATGTGCAACCATTGCACCAGAGGGCAGCTAGAAAACCGAGAAATCAGACTGAGAAATCAGAAGGGCAATTCAACCCCACAAACCGAAGTTACAGAAATCATAAGCTTGTTGAAGGCTACAAAATCATAGAACACATAACCAAGTGCTCAAACATGCATAAACAGATAGCATTTGGAAAGAGGAATCCAACGCCGCAAACGGCACTCAAAACATAGCTCAAACGAGCAAGTTATAGCGAAAACAGAGAGAGGTCCGAACTTGTGTCATAGCTTCGAAGCTCGGACACAAGCGCAGACTCAAAACAGAGAGCAAAACGAGATGTCCGAACTTCGAAGTTCGGACCAAAGTTCGGACGCGTTTTTCAGAAAAGTTACGTGGTGAAGTCCGAGCTTCGAAGCTCGGTTGTTTTCAGAAAATAGAGGTGTCCGAACTTCAAAGTTCGGACAGAAGTTCGGACACCTCAAAAACTCGAAAAATAAAAGCATAACAGAGACTTGTCCGAACTTCGAAGTTCGGACCAAAGTTCGGACAGGTCACAGAAATCAGCAAACAGAAGCGAATTTAACACGAACAGAGGCACAAAAACCCATTCAATTCAACACACACATTTCCAAAACAACCTTGGGGGTTTAATCCATTGAAATGGCATTAAGTCAGGCATAAATCACACACCAAACACGAAGTCAATACATCGAATTCACTTGTAGAATCCAAACTCCCCAAGGCTGAACACACGGATCGAATCCGAAAGCCACCTACCTCAATTACAGTAGAGAATTCTCTTTGAATCTGAACAACGATCGCTCCAACGCAGACACAGCAGTACGCAGACCCAAAAACGCAATCAGACAGCCACTGAAAACTCACAACGATGCAGAGAACGAACACCACAATCAGAAACTGTCCACCACCCAAAATCTGAAACGAAAACGGAATCACAACCCTCACCTGAATCTGTCTACAGATTGCAGAGCAGTCCACAGCAGTAGAGATTGACGGAGAACGTCAGGAGAAATCACTGATTACAATCAGATTGCAGAGGGAAGAAATTAGGGATTGGAGAAGTTCCCAAACTGATTGCAAAACTAATCATCGAACACCAACCTGAACACGAAGGAAGCAGCAAAACGATGAAGAATTCCCAGCAGCAGTCAAGTCTCCAAACAGCAGCACTTGGACAGGTTGATCAACAGAGAAGAAAGTTTGAGAGAGAAGAGGAAGAAGAACGTCTCTAGGGCTGAACTACTGATCGGGAATGAACGTGCTAATCAGAATGTAATCTGATAATTATTAATAACACCCAATTATTAATAATAATTCCTTACCAAAATTTGAAACAGAAAGGACCACTTCGCCCTTGTCTTCAATCAAAAGGACTTGCACGTCCTGAATCTAGATTGAACTAACCTAAAAAAATTGTGACGAAATAAAATAATAACCAAATCTTGGGTTATAACATCACCTCCCCCTTAAAAGAATTTCATCCTCGAAATTAAAACATACCTACTGCTCGAAAAGGGCGGGGCACTTAGAACGCACTTCGCTTTCGACCTCCCAGGTCGCCTCTTCCTCCAACTAACCCGACCACTGCACCTTCACCAAAGGCATGGTCTTGCTCCTGAGCTTACGAACATCTCGGGCTAGAATCCTCGAAGGAACTGCCTCGAACGTGAAGTCCTCCCTCAACTGAAGCGGACTGAAGTCAATCACATGCGACGGGTCCGGAATATACATCCTCAGCATAGACACATGGAACACACTATGGACACCAGCCAACGACGGCGGCAAGGCTAAACGGTAGGCAACCGGTCCGATCCTCTCTAGGATCTCAAAAGGACCCACAAAGCGAGGGTTAAGCTTGCCTCTCTTCCCAAACCGAACGACTCCTGGCACTGGAGACACCTTCAGATACACATGATCGCCCACCTCAAACTCTAGAGGTCGTCTCCTCTGATCGGCGTAGCTCTTCAGACGACTCTGAGCCACAAGCAAGCGCTCTCTAATAGACTGAATCTTGCCCACAGCATCCTGAACTAAGTCTAGACCGATCACGGCTCTCTCCTTCAGATCATCCCAATAGATGGGTGACCTGCATCTCCTGCCATACAAGGCCTCAAACGGAGCCATCCCGATACTAGTCTGGAAGCTATTATTATACGCAAACTCGATCAATGCAACGTGCTGATCCCAGCTGCCCCCGAAGTCCAACACACACGCTCTGAGCATGTCCTCAAGGACCTGATTCGTCCTCTCTGTCTGACCGTCTGACTGAGGATGGTATGCTAAACTGAAAGACAACTTCGTCCCCATAGCCTGATGCAAACTCTGCCAGAATTGGATACGAAGCACGGATCTCTGTCAAACACAATCGAAGCCGGAACTCCATGCAGACACACAATCTCATCCATATATAACTGAGCCAAGCGATGCAAACTGAAAGTCTTCCTGACAGGCAAGAAGTGAGCGCTCTTCGTGAGCCGGTCCACAATGACCCAAACTGCATCAAAACCCCTCGGAGTCTTAGGCAATCCCATGACAAAGTCCATACCGACGCTCTCCCACTTCCACTCCGGAACGGGAAGAGGCTGAAGCAAACCAGCCGGTCTCTGGTGCTCGGCTTTGACCTGCTGACAGGTCCGACATCTGGATACAAAGTCAGAAATATCCTTCTTCATGTTGCTCCACCAGAATGTCGCACGTAGGTCCCGGTACATCTTCACCCCTCCTGGGTGCACCGAGTAAGGAGCTCCATGAGCCTCCTGCATGATCTCACGTCTCAAAGCGTCGTCTGCCGGCACACATACGCAGTCTCTGAACCTCAGACAGCCATCCTCTGAAACTCTGAACTCAGACTCCTGACCAGCAACAATCTCATCTCTGATCTTACACAAACTGACATCAAGCTCCTGACTGGCCTTGATCCTGTCGATCAAGGTAGGCTGAATCTGCAATGCTGCTAACATCCTAGACCTCTCTGGACGGACGATCCAGACACCCATACGCTGTAACTCGATAGCGGACCTCTGCACACCAGACAAAGTACAAACGGTCCCAGATGGACCCCTCCTACTGAGCGCATCAGCAACTACATTCGCCCTACCAGGATGGTAGAGGATCTCCAGATCATAATCGTGTAGCAACTCCAGCCACCTCCTCTGCCTCAAGTTCAACTCCTTCTGACTGAACAGATACTTGAGGCTCTTATGGTCCGTATAAACTTTGCACGCTGCCCCGTACAGATAGTGCCTCCAAATCTTCAGAGCAAACACCACAGCAGCTAACTCCAGGTCGTGGGTCGGATAGTTCTTCTCATATGGCTTCAACTGACGAGAGCCATATGCTACTACCTTCCCATGCTGCATCAGAACGCACCCAAGTCCCTTATGGGACGCATCACAGAAAACCTCTAGGCCCTCGGTCCCCTCTGGAAGAGTCAGGATCGGCAGTAGTCAGCCTCTTCTTCAGCTCCTGAAAACACTGCTCACAGGCCTCGCTCCACTCAAACTTCACATCTTTTTGCAGTAGACGAGTCAACGGGATCACCAACTTGGAGAAGCCCTCCACAAACTTACGGTAATAGCCCGCCAATCCAAGAAAGCTACGAATATCTCCAACATTAGTAGGCCTGGCCCACTCAGTAATAGCTCGAATCTTCTCCGGGTCCACGGAGATACCATCCTTGGAGACCACATGACCCAAGAATACCACCTGATCCAACTAGAACTCACACTTCTTCAGCTTCGCGTACAGCTCCTTCTCCCTCAGAGTCTGAAGAACGGTCCTCAAATGCTCCTCGTGCTCCTCAGCACTCTTGGAATACACCAAGATGTCATCAATAAATACCACTACGAACTGATCCAAAAACGGCTTGAACACCTGGTTCATCATATCCATAAACACTGAAGGCGCATTCGTCAGACCGAATGGCATCACTAGGAACTCGTAATGTCCATAACGAGTCCTGAAAGCGGACTTAGGCACATCGTCTGCCTTAATCCTCAACTGATGATAACCGGACCTCAGATCGATCTTCGAAAACACTTTAGCTCCTGCTAGTTGGTCAAACAAGTCATCAATGCGCGGGAGAGGATACCTATTCTTGATGGTAACCTTGTTGAGCTCCCTGTAGTCAATGCACAAACGCATGCTACCGTCCTTCTTCTTAACAAATAACACAGGCGCTCCCCAAGGCGACACACTCGGGCGAATGAAGCCCTTGTCCAGCAGCTCCTGCAACTGAACCTTCAACTCCTTGAGCTCAGCAGGCGCCATCCGGTATGGGGCCTTAGAAATGGACTGAGTCTCAGGTGCGAGCTCGATCGAGAACTCCACCTCCCTGACAGGGGGAAGCCTAGGTACGTCATCCTGGAACACATCGGGGAAGTCTCTGACTACTGGTATGTCCTCCAGTTTTGCATCCTTGCGAACCTCAGGGATGTAACACAGATATCCCTGGCATCCTTTCCTCAGAAAGCAGAACACCTGCATGGCTGAAACAACTGGCGGAGAGCACTGAAGTCCATTCCCTGCTACAACTAGGCGAGGCTGACCCGGCTCCTCAAAAGTCACCCTCGAAGCGGCACAATCAATGTGGGCATGGTGCGCAGCAAGCCAATCCATGCCCAGGATCACATCAAAACTAGTCATCTCCATCAGGATGAGGTCAGCACACAGAATCCTATTCTTGACTAGCACAGGACTAGCTTTACAGACAGAATTCAAAAGCATAGAAGAGTCCCTAACCAATGGACTATGCACACACAACTCAACACCCAGAGGCACAACAGGCAAACCGAGCTCACCCACCAACTCAGCAGAAATAAAGGAGTGGGTGGCTCCAGAGTCAAACAAGCAGAAAACAGAACGAGAAGACAGCTGGAGAATACCTGTGACAACTCTGTCGGTCGATCGGTCTCTCTCTCCAGCCATCGCGTATACTCTGGCCTGGCCCTGGGGCTTCTTCTGCTCAGCCCGGTCTCGGTCTCTAGACCCAGATGCAGATCCTCCAGCTCTACCTCCAGAGCTACCTCTGCTCCTCTCGGCCTGAGGGCAGTCAGCTATCCTATGCCCCATAGACCCACACTTGAAGCAGGCTCCAGACTTCCTGTAGCAGTCCTGACCTTTGTGAAACTTGCCACAGACCTGGCACTTCGGAGCAGGAGCTGATGAAGACGAACCACCTCTGTCTCGCGAATGGTCTCCAGGGCGGTCTCCAGCTCGGTCTCCAGTAGACTGCTTCTTCTGAGTAGCAGACTGATCTCTCCTATCACCCTCATCGGACCTCTGCCTCCTCTTCTGGTCCTTCCCTCCAGACTGGCGACCCCTCAGATCAGCCTCTACCAACAGGGCGACATCAGCAACGTCCCTGAAGGTCTTGTGACGCAGCGGCGTCACGGCAGAACGGATATCCGGCCTCAAGCCGCTCTTAAACTTCCTGGCCTTCCTATGCTCGTCCGGCTCAGGTGCAAACTTAGACAGACTGATGAATTTACGCGCGTACTCCTCAACGCTCATGTCCCGACCCTGGCGTAGTCGGTTATACTCCAGAATGCGCTGATCCTTATACACATCGGGGTAGAACTGTTTGTTGAACTCTCCAATAAACTGCTCCCACGTCCAAGGCTGTGGGAATCTCCCCATCACTGACCTCCACCACTCCTTGGCTTCGGCCTTGAAAAGGAAGGTGGCGAAGTCCACCTTCTGCTCCTCCTCAGAGCCCATCACACGCAGCAAGTCCACCACCTCAGACAGCCAATGACTGGCCTCCTGGGGGTCTCCTGCCCCATCGAACGACGACGGCTTCAACTTCATGAACTCCTGAAGCGCCTTCACATTTCTACCTCCAGCATCAGCCCCAGCTGGGCCTGGCCCGCCAACTGGTCCACCACCTGCAGCCATGGTCTGCATGAGCTGCGTCATAAACTGCTGAACAGCATCAGCAACATTTCCTGTAGCCCTTCTTGGCGGCATTCTGAAAGTCCAACAACAAGCAGTTAAACTCAGACACTATCACTGACGTTTCTAACTGACTGGCTAACTTAAAATCCCAGCAGATTAGAACCCAGAGCTCTGATACCACTAAATGTAACACCCCCAAACACTGGCCTAGGAGTTAGGGGTATTACACTATGCGTATTATTACATAATAACGTAAGGCTCTAATAAGCAAACTTAAACAGATAATCAAATAAGGCCCAAACGAATACTTAAATGAAGTATAATCAAAGTGATATTGTAACATCCCAAAAGTATTACAAAACCCACCAAACTAATATCAAAAGCGGAAGCTAACAAAGAGACCCAAAGGCTCAAATTCAAATACAAAGTCTCAAACGAATCAAATAGCATAATGAACTAAACTCCAGAGCTGTAAGTGACTCTCGCTGATCAATCTGCAATGTTAGATAAAGTAGGGGAATGAGCACATAACTATGCCCAGTAGATGACTAACTTCATCAACCAGCATGCTCAAAACATTTATAGAATGTATCAAAACAGAAGAAGTCAAAGGAATCCATGAACATGTCAGAAAGACAGAAACAGAAGTCCACACCATAAGGGACTAAATAAAGTAGAAGTAGACTGAAGCAGAAAACAGAGTGGGACCCTAGTTGATCACAGCATACAGACAGAACAAGCAACCAGCTCGTTAACAGAACGAGGAAACCTCACTCGTAAACAGAACAGACGAAACGCCCGTGAACAGAACGGGGAACATCACCCGTGAAGCAGAAGGATCCTACATAGCGCGCTACGAGACAGCGAAACCAGCCATCCAAAGGCTCAGACACAGAGATAACTAGGTCCCAAAACAGAAGCTTAAAACATTAAGTAAATGTGCAACCATTGCACCAGAGGGCAGATAGAAAACCGAGAAATCAGACTGAGAAATCAGAAGAGCAATTCAACCCCACAAACTGAAGTTACAGAATTCAGAAGCTTGTTGAAGGCTGCAAAATCAGAGAACACATAACCAAGTGCTCAAACATGCATAAACAGATAGCATTTGAAAGAGGAATCCAACGCCACAAACGACACTCAAAACGGAGCTCAAACGAGCAAGTTATAGCGAAAACAGAGAGAGGTCCGAACTTGTGTCCTAGCTTCGAAGCTCGGACACAAGCGCAGACTCAAAACAGAGAGCAAAACGAGATGTCCGAACTTCGAAGTTCGGACCGAAGTTCGGACGCGTTTTTCGGAAAAGTTACGTGGTGAAGTCTGAGCTTCGAAGCTCGGTAGTTTTCAGAAAATAGAGGTGTCCGAACTTCAAAGTTCGGACAGAAGTTCGGACACCTCAAAAACTCGAAAAATAAAAGCGTAACAGAGACTTGTCCGAACTTCGAAGTTCGGACCGAAGTTCGGACAGGTTGTAGAAATCAGCAAACAGAAGCGAATTTAACACGAACAGAGGCACAAAAACCCATTCAAATCAACACACACATTTCCAAAACAACCTAGGGGGTTTAATCCATTGAAATGGAATTAAGTCAGGCATAAATCACACACCAAACACGAAGTCAATACATCGAATTCACTTGTAGAATCCAAACTCCCCAAGGCTGAACACACGGATCGAATCCGAAAGCCACCTACCTCAATTACAGCAGAGAATTCTCTTCGAATCTGAACAACGAACGCTCCAACGCAGACACAGCAGTACGCAGACCCAAAAACGCAATCAGACAGCCACTGAAAACTCACAACGACGCAGAGAACGAACACCACAATCAGAAACTGTCCACCACCCAAAATCTGAAACGAAAACGGAATCACAACCCTCACCTGAATCTGTCTACAGATTTCAGAGCAGTCCACAGCAGTAGAGATTGACGGAGAACGTCTGGAGAAATCACTGATTACAATCAGATTGCAGAGGGAAGAAATTAGGGATTGGAGAAGTTCCCAAACTGATTGCAAAACTAATCATCGAACACCAACCTGAACACGAAGGAAGTAGCAAAACGATGAAGAATTCCCAGCAGCAGTCAAGTCTCTAAACAGCAGCACTTGGACAGGTTGATCAACAGAGAAGAAAGTTTGAGAGAGAAGAGAAAGAAGAACGTCTCTAGGGCTGAACGACTAATCGGGAATGAACGTGCTAATCAGAATGTAATCTGATTATTATTAATAACACCCAACTATTAATAATAATTCCTTACCAAAATTTGAAACACAAAGGACCACTTCGCCCTTGTCTTCAATCAAAAGGACTTCCACGTCCTGAATCAAGATTGAACCAACCTAAAATAAATTGTGACGAAATAAAATAATAACCAAATCTTGGGTTATAACAATTGTAACGCCCCTATTTAGCATAAATGCAGCGGAAAATAAAATACTAAGGTGATTACAGATCATCGGGTTCCAAACACCCGGCACCAAACCTCACCAATTACAACTTATAAAATTACAAATGCTACGGTCTGAACTCGAGAAAAACACAACATAAACATAATACGGGCTAAATATAATAACACTTCACAAATCCTAATTCTCATCCCTATCACTCATACTCTTTGTGGCCACCTGTATAACAATTCATACCTGTAAGATGAAACCAAGCAGTCCACCCCTGGAGGGGTGAGTCAGTTCCCTGGAATGGAACTAGTACAATTCTCCAAAACAACAATTTAAAACATAACACTTAAAATAAACAGTAACTGGAAATCAACTCAAAAAAGACAAAACAGAGGAACTAGGCATTTCAAAATAATTAAGTCAAAGATAACAAAGCAAAGATAGAGATAAACACATAAAAGTAATGTTAGTCAATTAAAAACCACATCCCGAGTTAGTGATCATCCATTGATTCTGTTAGATTGAATTCTAGTTAGGAGTAGAAGGACTCAAGTAGTCACAAGGACTAGGAATGAAAGAGAGATCCAAGAACCAACAACTCAAGAGTGGAATAAAACCAATTGGGAAAGATAGCCCCCACCGCCAGTCAAATGTCCACATGGACGAGGGATATACAGCCCTCTGCTGTCATACACATCCTTTTTGGACAAGGGATATACAGCCCTTCACTGTTACCGACCCGTTCTCAGTCATCGGTGAAGACGCGCGCACTTCACAACAAAAAGACTCAACTCATGGATGAAACGATATCCAGAGTCAAAGGAAGAATTTACCAAGATTGACATTTTCCCATACTCCTAGATACCCCACTAGATCATTAACTGCACAAGTGCAATACCATAATTCTGAGTCCTACAGAGTGCAGAGGCGTAAACCCTTGACAGTTAATATCTAATGAAATAACTAGATAGGAAGAACCAATAACCATGTAAGTTGTACATTCAAGGCTCAGTTAGTCACATCAAGCTGAGTTAGTCACACAAGCAATTTTACTTTTAAAATACATTTAAGCTCAATTAGCGTTTTTTTAAAAAAATGTCTCTTAAGTTTGTTAGCAAAAGTATCTAAGTACGAGAAATCGTACCTGGTATGTGTAGAAGCAGTAACGAACTCGAGTGTGTGATCTCCCACTAATAACCTATAATTGGGGTGTTCCAAGTATTGATTAGTTAAGGAACTTATAACGCTAAACATCTTTTATTCTTACTGGTTTATAGTTTCTGGTTTACAATTACTCTCTCATAAGGATCTGGGCTAGATCTTGTTAATTAAATCTTCATTGGGCTCATTTCATTTAATTTGGAATGATTTAGGGTTTTATCCTGAGAGTGGCCCAAACTCATGTTGAATTGTTTAAGTGGGCTTTTGGAGTTCGTGGACTTAGGCCCAGTAGGTCAGCCCAAGCCCGCGTTATGTAAAGTTTTATTCCATCTTCTTATCCTAGATCAAGATTTAGCTTTCTTTAAAACTCTTAGGTTGTAGTTGATTTATCCATTTAGTATTTGGTTAGGACTCTAAGGTCCATGTTGGATATTCCTATGGCAAGGTCTAATTATAACTTTATTTCATAACAGTAATTAATTTTGTCTAGATGTTGTATTTAAAATCCCCACTATTAGTGTCATGTATATGTTTAGTCGGACTTATTAGTTTCTTCACATTCCATCTTCAATAAGGTATATATTCCTTTTTTGTATTTTGTTATCTATATATTAGGATTTATTTAAAACATTCTTTACGTAGCTTATTGTATTTAATTATTCCTATTAACTTGTACACACATCTACATCCAATATATGGTTTATAATATAAAGTATTTCCCTTTGTTTCAATTCAGTATATTAACTTCGATAGTATATAGTTAACATAAAAGTAAGTTAATTAAATTCCTTGATTTAACCTAATATAATATTTTATTTCTTTTATTTCTTTACTTCACTTAAAAGTTTATACCCACAATATTTATTAACATTTTGTATTAAGTGTTAGTTTAGCCTTCTTATATTACTTCCAACCTATAAAGTTTATGAATCCACTATACTTTAATTTTCATTACATTAAAACCATATATCATAAGATAATTTATGAAAATTTCAGAAATACAATTTTTAGACCTATTTCCTCTTGTCTAAAAATTCTCAAATTTAATATACAGTAATTATGATATTTTAGACATATTATAAAAAATTTATTTCATAAAATTCTCATTGTTAATTATCTAAATAAATCCATAATACTCAGAAATTACATAAATTATAACTTACGTTCAAAAACTCAAAACCCATATTAATTTACATGAAAATAAACTAGATTTTATAAGGAACCTATGGTTACAATTTCGTGTCAAAAAACATTAGGGAAAGCCATTAAATAAATCTAGCAAGATAGAGTATTATTCTGGAATTTATATTAACTTAATATATCACTAATCTTTTATGTTTTAATCTCGGCCGTTCGTTCCTCCTAACTACGATCGGACGGCCCAGAATCGGCGAGTTCATAGAAAAAACTACTACGTTTCGAATGGAAATCCTTTGATTTCTCTCAATCCACAAAACCAAATTTGTTGATTTTTGTTTCATTGGATTCGAAATTAAAAGACGGTTTCAATGGTACCAATTTCATGAATTATAAGGGTTTGTACGGTTTGTGATTCGAATTTCTTCAAATTCTCTCTATACAATGCATTATAGGTTAAATTGGTAGTTGGGTTAGACCGGAAATAAAACAACGAATGACGTAATCGGTGGAATTGATCGGAAACATACCAGAGACGCGCCGGCGAGGAAAATCAAAATTGATTTTCTGGGAAATTGATATTTTATGTGCAGACCAAGTAGGCTACTTCACGGATCAACTCGTGCTAATTGAGGGCGACTTGATCCACGAAATCTATCATAATTTAAAGTAGACATATAACTCTAGAAACGAGTGGAAGAATTATTGAAATTGACGAACTAGAGAGAAAGTTACAGATCTCACTAGATTTGGGTTTACCTAATCGATTTCTGGAAAACCTGGACAAGAACACTGCCGTGATCGAGTTTGGAATTGTAGACGCCTCAATCTTCCACATGATTGAGAATCAGCCTTAGGTGTAAAAAGGAAAGTTGTAGACGAGTTAAAGATCTACAAAATGAGCTATAGAACGTGAATTTTCATTCACGGATGAAGAAGATATGATAAGACGAAGTTTGCCTTATCAAATGGATTTCGGGAAATTCTAGGTTGCAAATTCTCAGGGAGGCAACTTCAGATCGACTTTGTGACGAATGTAGGAGGAATTAGGTCAAGTGTGAGTAATGGTTAGAAATAGACGGTTGAGAAATCGAGGTCTGAAGATAGGGCAACGATCTGGAATGTAACACCCCCGAATAAACTTCCCACAATGCAAACATCGCGCCTAGCCAAATTATGAGTTAATTATGCAGCGGATCATAACTACATCTGGGTGTCACAGACGCCAACCACCCACGTGGTTGACACAACATCTCTATCCTTATCAAGCTACGGTCTGAATGACTGGAAACAACCCTCTATCAAAACCCATATACAACATATAGTACAATTCCGAAGTTCCGAGTATCTACAACAAAATTACCACATCATAGACTAAGAATTACATCTCGGGTTTTATAACAACTCATATATGCCACTACAACTTAACAGTCATGCCCTGATGGACTACCCCCATGGTAGCCATCCCGCCTACGCTCCGTTATCGTCTGGCACAATACCTGAAAAAAAATTGGGTGTAAAGGACTCAGCAAACTACGCTGAGTATGAACGTGTGAAGCCCGTATGTTGCCGGGCCACATGACTACTTGGTCGAATATTATTAAGTCATTTTACACGCTATAGTAAAGCAGTAAAGCACACATCAGCACATCATGATACCATACACACTCATCGGTAGCATAGCAATATCAATAAGCAACCAAGCACGACTTTGCAAGGAGCATAGCAATATCAATAAGCAACAAGCACAATAAGCTGCTAATGTAGCAACAACAATCAAGTAATTCATAGGAGGTGTGCGCAGGTATATTATACCGTCGATCCTCACTATGGGATCAATCAAGAGATTACGTATTGTTTTCTTGTTCTCAATACACATGTTTTTCCTTCCTTCTCTTGCACCGAGTCAGGGGGTGTAGGTTAGATCCCGAGACTTTATTATGTAGATACTATTCATTCGTTGTTTCTTAAATGATCACATTAGTGAATTTCTCTTATTTGCTTGGTCTCATTACACAAGTTTTCCTTTATTCCCATGGTGTGTATTTCCTTTCTCTTTCCTTGCACCAAGTCTGGGGATGTGGGTTAGATCACGTGACCATATAGTATAGGTGCTTATCTTTTCTCACTTCTTTATGGATTATTTGTGAATTCTCTTATTACCGCAAGTTAGAGGACGTCTCCTCCATAGCTCATACCTCCATTCCCGGCGTCATACGTCGAGAAAGAGGGGTCATCTTTAGACCCCAGGTTATGCTCTCCAATTAGCTGATCCTCCAATCCCGACGTCAAGTCGGGAAAGAGGGGTCATCTCTAGACCACAGGTCATGCTTCCCAAATTGCCAATCTTCCAATCCCGGCGTCGTTCGTCGAGAAAGAGGGGTCGTCTTTAGACCCCAAGATGTGCTCCACAATGGTCGGTCGAAGGATCTGATGCAGATACCAACTCCCGAATATATTCAATACCGCGCGGCCCGAGATGTTGTCTTCCCGGGTTATTCTCATGTTCCACCAGTTGATATTTACTTATTATGTGTCTTTCCTTTTTGTTCAGTTTGACACCATTGTGGGTGTCAATGGCAGTCCTCAATAGGGCATTCACTTATCGTAAATAATTTGACACCATAGTGGGCGTCCTTGGGAGTCCTCCATGGTTAGAGAGGAGTTTTCCTTTATATAAGTAGTTTCCTTATTCGTTTGTATTATTCATTAAGTTTCGTCCCGTAGTTTACATCAGCGGGAGTGACTAAGTTACTGTGTGTACGCATGTAAGGTATAACAGGCATAGATCAACCAATACCACAATTTAAATAAGCAATCCACTTCCATGCTTCACACAAGCACACCGCAAGCAAATAAGCAAGATAGACAAACAATCCATTTTCATGCTTTAGTCTTGAGGTCATTGGCAACAAGGCACATAGCACACAAGCCGTGTAACACGGCAACATACGAACCACACATGTCCATACCTTATACAGAAGGAAGAGTCGTCTCACACACAAGGTCCTGGTTGATGTTCGTCACGACCCTAACGTTAATTAAAAACAATGTGTCAGCTTATTATTTTATGTGATGACACTTAATATCGTATGTTATTCCCTAGGTATGTTGTTACATGCTTAGTTTGTATTGACTCCTAGAACTTCACATGCATTAATTCTAGGCTTAACTTACTCCTAGGATACTCATATCTTTATTTACATGTTAACTAAGCCCTTTTTCCTTAGTTAATGTTTTAGAGCGTTGTAAGCGCTAGTTATGTAACAAGTTTGTATAACATAGATATGACTTGTCTAATGTGTATTCCCCCATAAATAAATAGGTGGGTAATGTTTAATTCCTTGCATATTGATAATATAGACCATAAGATACCAGTAAAACCCATTTATACAGCAGTCCAAAATTCACAAAACTGCAACATAATTTTGGCGTCTAATCCCACTTGACCTCTCCCTTAATGTATCAACTGAGGCTTACCTTTCCCCACACGGTTTCATCAACTAGTTAGAGGTATTAGTACTGTTTTGGATCTATCATTTAACTATCATCACACTCTTAATACCCCTGTATACCAACTATACAGAAGCTACTTATTATCGAAATCTGAAACCACAGTTTATATGTTTCTTCTTGGTTCTTGTTTGTCTTTGGTTCCACTGATGTTTAGTCTTCTCAAAAACGGTTTGCTATCCTAGATGCAGTTACTAGATAGGATCTGAGTTTATTTTTAAACCAAACCACCCTTAGACCACCTCTGGAAGTTGACCTTACTGGAACATAAATTTCAGAAAGCTGAAGTAAACAACCTGTGCATCCCTCAATCCCAACTCCTTTTCTGATGTATCTCTTTGGTTTCTATCTTTCACAAGCGTGTATAACCTCAGTTAGGTGTATTAGAGATATTTTAAATTAAAAACCATCTATAAACAACATCGTTAACCCCTCTGTAATGATGTTATACAGACCATACAAGTTGTAGGAACACTGAAATCAGAAACCGATATGACTTGATTTCTATCCTTTCTTTTTGTTACTTAGCTTGACCTCTACCTCTCCTCTCTTTGCTGGGTGATGTAGTTAAGTGCTCTAACACGATCTTAAGCTCCAGACAACCCATGACTTGTAAATCTTACAGAGACTTATGCTGAGACAAGAACCCCAGAGATGAAAACTGAAACTGAAAAAAAACTGGAACTATGAAATCGATACATTATTGTCTCCTGTTTTCTTTCTGTTTTTTTTAATTTGATCTCAGTTCCCCCCAATCTGTTTCCCCTTGGCTAAGTGGTTGTTCCACGATTCTAAATTCAAAAACAGACCCTATGTCTCCTAGACAAATTCTCTAAGAAACTCTTTACACAGAAACTCAATCTGAAAAAAAAACTGTGACATGCTCTGATATAGTTCTAGTCTCTTTTGTCTTTCTGTTTTGTTATTAAGCTGTCTTCCAACCCCTCCCCCATTGATAGCTCACGTGGTTAACTGTTCTATCAAACTTCTAAACCCAACATAACCTGAAGAGCAAGGAACACACCCCCGAGCAGTTCCTTACACTAAAACTGAAACAGAATAAAACAGGAACCACAAACTGTGGCTTAAACATCAGGTCTTTCAGTTCTCTTTTCCTCAAAGTTATTTAGCTTCTTAATTGGGTGTCTTCCTATGGTTCTATCCTCAAGAGAGCCCACAACAACATTGGTTATACCCCTGAGGAACTGATATACAGAAAACACCACATTTCAGAAACTGAAACTGATGCTTCTTTCTTCTGTTTCACTCTTGCTTTTCAATCTCCTTTCAGTTTTTCCCCAGTTGTTCAACTGCTGAGTTAAGATTTGTAGTATAATTTTAACCCCCGAACAACATTGTTATTACTACTGAACTTACCTTTATTGAGACAAAAGGTTTTAGAAACTAACTAACAGAAACATGCAACTGATGAAGATGAAAAACTGAAAATGTGGCTGAACTTCTTGAATTCAGTTTGTTCACCAATTTGATTTCCTGTTTCTCCCACAGGGTTGACACTCTTAGTTAAACCAATTAACATGTTTCCAACTGCATTCTCACCCCTATGTCGCACTCATATATCCCCTGAATTCAATTACCCAGAAGCACATTCCAGAGTTACTCAAAGCAACCAGAACTGTCGCACTTCTCCCCAGTTACTTTTCTGTCTGCTATGGATCTGTCTTTCAGTTTATCTCTGAGTATTTGCTTGCTTGGTCTAATGTTCTAGCCACGTTTTAAATCCAAGGGACAACCCACGCAGCTCGATTAACACTTCTGATGCATTCCTATGTTGAAACACAAGATCTGCAGAACTGATCTTAGAAATGATGAGCTATTCTCTTATTGTTTCATTAGTAATCTGTCCTCTAATTCTGTTCCAAAGTGTGTATAACTTACTTGAGTATATTAGGTATATTTAGATTCGTTTACTCCTCACCTGGTTTATCTTTTTAGTTACGTTCCTAAGACAACCTTAGCTATAATACAGACCCAAGACAGCATAGTTTTGGCTGCTGAAATTGCAACAGATGCAGAAGGTATAAACTGATGCATTTAGTTTTCAGTTATCTAACCCATCTCCCATTCTCCTCAACTTGTTTAGTTACTTAGTTATGTGCTTTTAATACAGTTTTTAATTCTAAAACAACCCAAGGCACAGACTGAAGCTGCAGAAACTCATTCATACTGAAACACAAGTTTCCGAAACCGAAACCCAAATCTGAATACACTTTCCTTGAGTTTCTTTTATTTTTCATAGCTAAAACTGACCTCGAACTCCTAAATATATATATCGACTTAATTCACTCTTTTGGCAGTGTCTTGAGTTCATTTTTAACTTCCTACCACACTCTCATTACCCTTGCAACTCAGGTATACAGGAGCAAGGTTTCAGAAGGGAAAGAAAGATCAAGTTTGGTGCACCATTTTCCTCAACTTCATTTACGTTCTACAACTGAAACTTGACAGATTGTTTTGGTTTCAGATCATGAGATCAGTTTTGACATAGCTTATAGTTTATAGGGTTTATCAGTATAATCTTGAACAGAATGTTACCCATGATCAAGGATAGTTTTAGGATGAGCAGTCTGCATTTGTTTCCGACACCAGCAACAGAAGAGAGATTAAAAATGGAATATGTTCCATGGCTTACCTTGAACTGATGTTCCAACCAGAGTGCTGTTGTTTCTGAATTGATTCTGATCTGATCTTTCGAAAGGAGGTGCAGTGGGTCTCATGCAGGAACAGAAGAGTAGCTGTTACTGACATGTCAAGGAAAGATCAAGGAATCAATGTTACAGATTATGAAGGAAAGATCCAAGAGTTGCAGTGCTAATTTTCGAACGGAATACACCAGAAGAAAAGGAGGAATATGTTCCAGCTTTACCTGGCTCACTTCCTGGACGGGTCTGTTCCAGACTTGAATAAAATCGGTTCAAGATTTACAAGGGGGAAAATCAGGAATGATAGAGCTGTTTTCCTCCTGATCGTGTTGTGCTAGCGAGTAGAAGTTTGAACAAAAGAGCAGTTCTGATGCGTGAAGTTTGGAACATAGCAGATTCTGTTGTGCATGCTGTTGCTTTGGTTATTTCTTACTGAAACTTCACGCAAGAGTGACAACAAGGGTTCAAGTTGGCTACTGCAGGTCGTGGGCATGCAAGTGTGTAGAGAAAGGAGATGGTCTGAGTGTTTTAGTAATCCAGTGGCACAAGGCAAGGGAGATTAAGTGTAGAAAAATCGGGTGACTCTTAGTGGGATGAAGTTCCAATGAGAATTTATGGGAATTCGGTGTGGTCAAACTCTGAGGTGTGGAGGTTTGAGAAAGGGTAGATCGTGACACGCATGTTGGTTTCTTTGAGTATTTTTTTTTTCTGAAATCGAGGGTACCTCAGTTTGTGCTTCTGATTTCATACACAACCAGAAACATGTGTGGGTCTGTTATTATGGTTTTCTTGATCCCCGATGCCACAAAGGGTAGACAGAGGGAATAAGGGAGTTAGTTGGTGAGTGGCGTAACTGACATGCACAGGGACTGAGGGGAAATAATGGTCTCAAATTCCAACAGACTCCACGCTTAGTTAATGTGTTAGGCAAGCAAATCCAGAGTGGATTGTCTCTGTTTACACCAGGTTTCTACGTGCCCTTTACCTGACCATACCTGCGTGAGTGTGCGGGTCTGCAAGCTGGCTTATTTTTTTTTATTCTCGATATCACAGGAACAGGAGGAGAGGATGGAGATAGATAATCGAATCATGAAGAGGTGGTCTCAGGTTAGAAAGAACTGGCGTGGAGAAAAACATAACGCCCTGTCGCCTGGTAGTTGAGAACAAGGGGAATGTCTCCTGATTTTTTTTTGTTTGTTTAGTTCGATTCTGCTGTATCGAGGAAGAAGAAGAAGATAGTTTTCTTCTCTTTTTTTTTTGTATTTAATCTCGTTGATTGACACTAGTTTTAATTCGTGTGGGTTAGATATAGAATATGAGCATAGCTCAACCGGTTAAGCACTTGGGGAAAGTATGGGAGGTCTCGGGTTCGAACCTCAGCGGGAGCGTCTTTGCTCCCTTTTCCTTTTCCCCTTTTTTTTGTAAAAGCTATATACATGTTCATTTATATATATATAAGCGACTATATAATATGTCGCGTTATTAATTTTATACGTCGCTAGTCATTTATACGTACATGTATATTTATATACGCCCCCTATTATTTTGTCGCGTTATAGTTATGTGTAACTATGCGACGTTATTATTATTAATTATTAAATATGACGTTGTAATGTTGTAACGTTACGTATATGTATTTTTATATACGTATATATATATATATGTACGCGACTGTATTAATATGTCACGTTCTCATGTCCTCGGACATATATATGTCCGTACTTAATTTAATTGTTCGTGCATTATCACGTGTCCCGAATTATGTGACACGTTATTCTCGGATAGTCCTCACTCGTTTATGATTTTATGTGTTTATTTGTTTAGGGGTGTTTCAACTTACCCCCCTTAAAAGAGACTTCGTCCCGAAGTCTTTCTTCCTTAACTGGTGTTTTCCATTCTCGTTAATTATTGGGATCAAGTCCCGCATTCATTCATGCTAACCAAGGGATCAAGTCCCATATACCATAATTCTCACTACCCATAAGCACTTTGCCACATTAATGGTTTCTCACCAGTTCTCATAGTGATCCAAGATAGTAGTAATACGTAACCCATGCACGGCTGTAATCAAAAGGCACACAACATTCATTCACGACACAGTGTACATACACGTACATACCATTCACATACACTCAATACAAAACACACAAACCTACTAACCATCAACATGTGGTTGTGGGAATACACCCTAATAAATCAATACACAACCAAAACAAAACGCGCTTACCCCCCTTAAAGGAGGGGAACGCCCCCGTACCCTACACTAAGCCGAAACATCGATGAAAAGATAGGGGTACCTAGTTTTCCTTACCGGATTGATTATATGCCATTGTGTAAACGCCAGATCGGGTTTTCCCGAGTGTGAGGAGGCTTTCTACCTCTCCAGCATTTTCCTACGGATTGAAATGGACCCTAACTAACGAGCCTCACAAACTAACCCGTAACCCCGTTTCTCAAATTTAGGTTTTCCTATACTCGGTACTCCTTTGTTCCAGTCATCAGAGCGCAACTACGCTCTGATACCACTTTCTGTAACACCCCCGAATAAACTTCCCACAATGCAAACATCGCGCCTAGCCAAATTACGAGTTAATTATGCAGCGGATCATAACTACATCTGGGTGTCACAGACGCCAACCACCCACGTGGTTGACACAACATCTCTATCCTTATCAAGCTACGGTCTGAATGACTGGAAACAGCCCTCTATCAAAACCCATATACAACAAATAGTACAATTCCCAAGTTCCGAGTGTCTACAACAAAATTACCACATCATAGACTAAGAATTACATCTTGGGTTTTATAGCAACTCATATATGCCACTACAACTTAACAGTCATGCCCTGATGGACTACCCCCATGGTAGCCATCCCGCCTACGCTCCGTTATCGTCTGACACAATACCTGAAAAAATTGGGTGTAAAGGACTCAGCAAACTACGCTGAGTATGAACGTGTGAAGACCGTATGTTGCCGGGCCACACGACTACTTGGTCGAATATTATTAAGTCATTTTACATGCTATAGTAAAGCAGTAAAGCACACATCAGCACATCATGATACCATACACACTCATCGGTAGCATAGCAATATCAATAAGCAATCAAGCACGACTTTGCAAGGAGCATAGCAATATCAATAAGCAACAAGCACAATAAGCTGCTAATGTAGCAACAACAATCAAGTAATTCATAGGAGGTGTGCGCAGGTATATTATACCGTCGATCCTCACTATGGGATCATTCAAGAGATTACGTCTTGTTTTCTTGTTCTCATTACACATGTTTTTCCTTCCTTCTCTTGCACCGAGTCAGGGGGTGTAGGTTAGATCCCGAGACTTTATTATGTAGGTGTTATTCATTCGTTGTTTCTTAAATGATCACATTAGTGAATTTCTCTTATTTGCTTGGTCTCATTACACAAGTTTTCGTTTATTCCCATGGTGTGTATTTCCTTTCTCTTTCCTTGCACCAAGTCTGGGGATGTGGGTTAGATCCCGTGACCATATAGTATAGGTGCTTATCTTTTCTCACTTCTTTATGGATTATTTGTGAATTCTCTTATTACCGCAAGTTAGAGGACGTCTCCTCCATAGCTCATACCTCCATTCCCGGCGTCATACGTCGAGAAAGAGGGGTCATCTTTAGACCCCAGGTTATGCTCTCCAATTAGCTGATCCTCCAATCCCGACGTCGAGTCGGGAAAGAGGGGTCATCTTTAGACCCCAGGTCATGCTTCCCAAATTGCCAATCTTCCAATCCCGGCGTCGTTCGTCGAGAAAGAGGGGTCGTCTTTAGACCCCAAGATGTGCTCCACAATGGTCGGTCGAAGGATCTGATGCAGATACCAACTCCCGAATATATTCAATACCGCGCGGCCCGAGATGTTGTCTTCCCGGGTTATTCTCATGTTCCACCAGTTGATATTTACTTATTATGTGTCTTTCCTTTTTGTTCAGCTTGACACCATTCTGGGTGTCGATGGCAGTCCTCAATAGGGCATTCACTTATCGTAAATAATTTGACACCATAGTGGGCGTCCTTGGGAGTCCTCCATGGTTAGAGAGGAGTTTTCCTTTATATAAGTAGTTTCCTTATTCGTTTGTATTATTCATTAAGTTTCGTCTCGTAGTTTACATCAACGGGAGTGACTAAGTTACTGTGTGTACGCACGTAAGGTATAACAGGCATAGATCAACCAATACCGCAATTTAAATAAGCAATCAACTTCCATGCTTTACACAAGCACACCGCAAGCAAATAAGCAAGATAGACAAACAATCCATTTTCATGCTTTAGTCTTGAGGTCATTGGCAGACAAGGCACATAGCACACAAGCCTTGTAACACGGCAACATACGAACAACACATGTCCATACCTTATATAGAAGGAAGAGTCGTCTCACACACAAGGTCCTGGTTGATGTTCGTCACGACCCTAACGTTAATTAAAAACAATGTGTCAGCTTATTATTTTATGTGACGACACTTAATATCGTATGTTATTCCCTAGGTATGTTGTTACATGCTTAGTTTGTATTGACTCCTAGAACTTCACATGCATTAATTCTAGGCTTAACTTACTCCTAGGATACTCATATCTTTATTTACATGTTAACTAAGCCCTTTTTCCTTAGTTAATGTTTTAGAGCGTTGTAAGCGCTAGTTATGTAACAAGTTTGTATAACATAGATATGACTTGTCTAATGTGTATTCCCCCTTAAATAAATAGGTGGGTAATGTTTAATTCCTTGCATATTGATAATATAGACCATAAGATACCAGTAAAACCCATTTATACAGCAGTCCAAATTTTGCAAAACTGTAACATAATTTTGGCGTCTAATCCCACTTGACCTCTCCCTTAATGTATCAACTGAGGCTTACCTTTCCCCACACGGTTTCATCAACTAGTTAGAGGTATTAGTACTGTTTTGGATCTATCATTTAACTATCATCACACTCTTAATACCCCTCTATACCAACTATACAGAAGCTACTTATTATCGAAATCCAAAACCACAGTTTATATGTTTCTTCTTGGTTCTTGTTTGTCTTTGGTTCCACTGATGTTTAGTCTTCTCAAAAATGGTTTGCTATCCTAGATGCAGTTACTAGATAGGATATGAGTTTATTTTTAAACCAAACCACCCTTAGACCACCTCTGGAAGTTGACCTTACTGGAACATAAATTTCAGAAAGCTGAAGTAAACAACCTATGCATCCCTCAATCCCAACTCCTTTTCTGATGTATCTCTTTGGTTTCTATCTTTCACAAGCGTGTATAACCTCAGTTAGGTGTATTAGAGATATTTTAAATTAAAAACCATCTATAAACAACATTGTTAACCCCCCTCTGTAATGATGTTATGCAGACCATACAAGTTGTAGGAACACTGAAATCAGAAACCGATATGACTTGATTTCTATCCTTTCTTTCTGTTACTTAGCTTGACCTCTACCTCTCCTCTCTTTGCTGGGTGATGTAGTTAAGTGCTCTAACACGATCTTAAGCTCCAGACAACCCATGACTTGTAAATCTTACAGAGACTTATGCTGAGACAAGAACCCCAGAGATGAAAACTGAAACTGAAAAAAAACTGGAACTATGAAATCGATACATTATTGTCTCCCGTTTTCTTTCTGTTTTTTTAATTTGATCTCAGTTCCCCCCAATCTGTTTCCCCTTGGCTAAGTGGTTGTTCCACGATTCTAAATTCAAAAACAGACCCTATGTCTCCTAGACAAATTCTCTAAGAAACTCTTTACACAGAAACTCAATCTGAAAAAAAAACTGTGACATGCTCTGATATAGTTCTAGTCTCTTTTGTCTTTCTGTTTTGTTATTAAGCTGTCTTCCAACCCCTCCCCCATTGATAGCTCACGTGGTTAACTGTTCTATCAAACTTCTAAACCCAACATAACCTGAAGAGCAAGGAACACACCCCCGAGCAGTTCCTTACACTAAAACTGAAACAGGATAAAACAGGAACCACAAACTGTGGCTTAAACATCAGGTCTTTCAGTTCTCTTTTCCTCAAAGTTATTTAGCTTCTTAATTGGGTGTCTTCCTATGGTTCTATCCTCAAGAGAGCCCACAAACAACATGGTTATACCCCTGAGGAACTGATATACAGAAAACACCACATTTCAGAAACTGAAACTGATGCTTCTTTCTTCTGTTTCACTCTTGCTTCTCAATCTCCTTTCAGTTTTTCCCCAATTGTTCAACTGCTGAGTTAAGAGTTGTAGTATAATTTTAACCCCCGAACAACATTGTTATTACTACTGAACTTACCTTTATTGAGACAAAAGGTTTTAGAAACTAACTAACAGAAACATGCAACTGATGAAGATGAAAAACTGAAAATGTGGCTGAACTTCTTGAATTCAGTTTGTTCACCAATTTGATTTCTTGTTTCTCCCACAGGGTTGACACTCTTAGTTAAACCAATTAACATGTTTCCAACTGCATTCTCACCCCTATGTCGCACTCATATATCCCCTGAATTCAATTACCCAGAAGCACATTCCAGAGTTACTCAAAGCAACCAGAACTGTCGCACTTCTCCCCAGTTACTTTTCTGTCTGCTATGGATCTGTCTTTCAGTTTATCTCTGAGTATTTGCTTGCTTGGTCTAATGTTCTAGCCACGTTTTAAATCCAAGGGACAACCCACACAGCTCGATTAACACTTCTGATGCATTCCTATGTTGAAACACAAGATCTGCAGAACTGATCTTAGAAATGATGAGCTATTCTCTTATTGTTTCATTAGTAATCTGTCCTCTAATTCTGTTCCAAAGTGTGTATAACTTACTTGAGTATATTAGGTATATTTAGATTCGTTTACTCCTCACCTGGTTTATCTTTTTAGTTACGTTCCTAAGACAACCTTAGCTATAATACAGACCCAAGACAGCATAGTTTTGGCTGCTGAAATTGCAACAGATGCAGAAGGTATAAACTGATGCATTTAGTTTTCAGTTATCTAACCCATCTCCCATTCTCCTCAACTTGTTTAGTTACTTAGTTATGTGCTTTTAATACAGTTTTTAATTCTAAAACAACCCAAGGTACAGACTGAAGCCGCAGAAACTCATTCATACTGAAACACAAGTTTCAGAAACCGAAACCCAAATCTGAATACACTTTCCTTGAGTTTCTTTTATTTTTCATAGCTTAAACTGACCTCGAACTCCTAAATATATATATCGACTTAATTCACTCTTTTGGCAGTGTCTTGAGTTCATTTTTAACTTCCTACCACACTCTCATTACCCTTGCAACTCAGGTATACAGGAGCAAGGTTTCAGAAGGGAAAGAAAGATCAAGTTCGGTGCACCATTTTCCTCAACTTCATTTACGTTCTACAACTGAAACTTGACAGATTGTTTTGGTTTCAGATCATGAGATCAGTTTAGACATAGCTTATAGTTTATAGGGTTTATCAGTATAATCTTGAACAGAATGTTACCCATGATCAAGGATAGTTTTAGGATGAGCGGTCTGCATTTGTTTCCGACATCAGCAACAGAAGAGAGATTAAAAATGGAATCTGTTCCATGGCTTACCTTGAACTGATTTTCCAACCAGAGTGCTGCTGTTTCTGAATTGATTCTGGTATGATCTTTCGAAAGGAGGTGCAGTGGGTCTCATGCAGGAACAGAAGAGTAGCTGTTACTGACATGTCAAGGAAAGATCAAGGAATCAATGTTACAGATTATGAAGGAAAGATCCAAGAGTTGCAGTGCTAGTTTTCGAACAGAATACACCAGAGGAAAAGGAGGAATAGAGCTGTTTTCCTCCTGATCGTGTTGTGCTAGCGAGTAGAAGTTTGAACAAAAGAGCAGCTCTGATGCGTGAAGTTTGGAACATAGCAGATTCTGTTGTGCATGCTGTTGCTTTGGTTATTTCTTACTGAAACTTCACGCAAGAGTAACAACAAGGGTTCAAGTTGGCTACTACAGGTCGTGGGCATGCAAGTGTGCAGAGAAAGGAGATGGTCTGAGTGTTGTATTAATCCAGTGGCACAAGGCAAGGGAGATTAAGTGTAGAAAAATCAGGTGACTCTTAGTGGGATGAAGTTCCAATGAGAATTTATGGGAATTCGGTGTGGTCAAAGTGTGGAGGTTTGAGAAAGGGTAGATCGTGACACGCATGTTGGTTTCTTTGAGTATTTTTTTTTCTGAAATCAAGGGTACCTCAGTTTGTGCTTCTGATTTCATATACAACCAGAAACATGTGTGGGTCTGTTATTATGGTTTTCTTGATCCCCGATGCCACAAAGGGTAGACAGAGGGAATAAGGGAGTTAGTTGGTGAGTGGCGTAACTGACATGCACAGGGACTGAGGGGAAATAATGGTCTCAAATTCCAGCAGACTCCACGCTTAGTTAATGTGTTAGGCAAGCAAATCCAGAGTGGATTGTCTCTGTTTACACCAGGTTTCTACGTGCCCTGTACCTGACCATACCTGCGTGAGTGTGCGGGTCTGCAAGCTAGCTAATTTTTTTTATTCTCGATATCACAGGAACAGGAGGAGAGGATGGAGATAGATAATCGAATCATGAAGAGGTGGTCTCAGGTTAGAAAGAACTGGCGTGGAGAAAAACATAACGCCCTGTCGCCTGGTAGTTGAGAACAAGGGGAATGTCTTCTTTTTTTTTTTTAGTTCGATTCTGCTGTATCGAGGAAGAAGAAGAAGAAGATAGTTTTCTTCTCTTTTTTTTGTATTTAATCTCGTTGATTGACACTAGTTTTAATTCGTGTGGGTTAGATACCGAATATGAGCATAGCTCAACCGGTTAAGCACTTGGGGAAAGTATGGGAGGTCTCGGGTTTGAACCTCAGCGGGAGCGTCTTTGCTCCCTTTTCCCCCTTTTTTTTGTAAAAGCTATATACATGTTCATTTATATATATATAAGCGACTATATAATATGTCGCGTTATTAATTTTATACGTCGCTAGTCATTTATACGTACATGTATATTTATATACGCCCCCTTTTATTTTGTCGCGTTATAGTTATGTGTAACTATGCGACGTTATAATGTTGTAATGTTACGTATATGTATTTTTATATACGTATATATATATGTACGCGACTGTATTAATATGTCACGTTCTCATGTCCTCGGACATATATATGTCCGTACTTAATTTAATTGTTCGTGCATTATCACGTGTCCCGAATTATGTGACACGTTATTCTCGGATAGTCCTCACTCGTTTATGATTTTATTTGTTTATTTGTTTATGGGTGTTTCAAGGAAGAGGCTGAGAAGACTTAGCCGATTTTGGGGGAAATCTGGCAATTTGGTGTGGCACTACTCCCGAGGAACACGTGGATGAGTCAGAAAGCCCAAGCCATGTCAGCGACTTTCAAAATTTTGGCTCTAAACTTCATTATATCATAACTTTGGCTAGGATGATTCGTTTTTAACGTTCTTATTATCAATCTTCTTGGTTTTCCATAATATTTTTATTGATATAGATTTCATGGGCTGGTTTGACCATTCTAAAAAAGTCAACCCTAGCAAGGCTTAAGGAGCTTTAAGGTTTCCTTCATTTTTATATTGGCTTTTAAGATTGAAATCAATGCCCCAAATATTTCTAAAATATTTATAATACAATTGGAGTGTTTAGAAATTTTTCCAAGATTGATTAACTTATAAATCTTATTATTAAATTCATAATACCATATAATAATTTAGTGTTTAATAGTACTATTTGGGGTTTAATAAAAGAAATACCCTAACTTAATGTATATTAATTTATGGGGTATTTAAGGTATTTTCAGCTGTATTTTGGAGAACAAAAGGAGTGTTAGTTCTCCTTCAAAGTCATGCTAAATTAGCTGAACAAGACAAGGTAGAAAGCTAGCTTAGTTTACCTTTGTAAAATGCCTTAAGGAATGATTTTAAGCTTGGATACGGCCACCTATTCAAGGTTAAGGAGATGCTACTAATTAAGCATGAAATATGGAAGGAACTGGGTGGAAATACTCATGGAATTCAGCCATTACAAAGATAGAAATGAAGATGAAGTCTTAAAGCACATTTTTACCTTAAGAAGTGATTTTTCCTTTCTTTCCTCTAAGGAATTGATTTCATCCAAAATTATGGTGGATCTTGCAAGAGGAAATCCCACTAGATGAGGGGTGGAAGTGGTTTGATTGTTAGCTCATTGGATAGACAATGAAGAGATGAAGAGAATGGTATATTACATGAATTTAGCGCTTACCTTAAGCCATGGGAGTTGGATTTTGAATGAGATATCTCAAGAACACTATAAGGATAGAAAGGGAGGGTTTGAAGATGAAGAACACGGCTGAATAGGAGGAGATGAAAGAGAAATGCAAATTTTGACTTTTAAGGTAAAGTAAGTCATTAGTGGAATAGTAATAAGATGACTCATCTCTTTGTGAGATATTTTCCTAGCTTAATCAAGCTGTCATCCTCCTCATATTTCCGCCCACTTTGGTGAATTTTATGGTCTTATATTGACCATTGACCAAACTAGGTGATCAAGGCTTAATTTGATACTATTTGGGTACTATTCACATTTTGGTGCCAAACTTTGAATTTTTTTGTAAGCCCTTTGATTCAGGGTTACTAATGTGATACTAAGTAGTACACATGTTGATTAAGGTGTATACAAGGCTCTTTAGCCACACAAAGTCAACTTTTGAACACATTCTTAAAAATGTGTCTTAAGAAGTTTTAGAGCTCCTTTTGTGTTTTAACTTTTTCTAGAGTTTGTTTTTTTTTTGTAATGGTTTTATTATGTTAATGCCTTAATTATAAGGCTTAGGGATCCACTCTGGACCCTAACTAAACTTACAATCCTTAAGGCTTCTTTAGAGCATAATTTGCCTTAAGTGATTTTTAAGCATGTTTTTGCTTGTTTTTGTTTTTGGATTGTTACCCAATATTGTTAAGGCATATGTTAGCCTTAATACATCATTAGTAGATGTTTAAACCATAACTTATTAGTTAGGGGTATTTCAAATCTCCTCATTCCAAATTTGACCTCCCCATCCTTACCTTTAACCACACCAAATCAGTCAAACTTGACCTCCTCCACCAAATCAGTCAAACTTGACCTCCTCCTCCCTACCCTTAACCACACCAAATCAGTCAAATCCTGCTGATGATCCTCATTCCACCTCACCCACCTCTATTTCTACTCAACATGCCTTTGTACCTCCACCAATGACCATAGCCCTTTGCTTATATCCTTACCCCACCCTCCTGACATAAATTATTCTCCAACCACATCAGAAGCCACAATTTGTCCTCCTAACCCACTACTACAGCCTACCCATCCAACACAAACACATTCTACAACCAATTCTCTCAAGCCTCTCCAATGTATTGTTGGTACTATCAATTACCAGTTTCACACCACATAAATTGTTCCTGATTGTCCTACCCTTAAACATGCAATGAAATATTCAGACAAGGTATCTGCCATGAAATAAGAATTTCAGGCTTGGGAAAGAAACAATACTAGGCTGCTAGTCCCCTATCAATCACACATGAAACCTTTTGGAGTTAAATGGGTATTCATAACTAAGAAAATAATAGAATGTCAATTAGATAAAATAAAGGCAAGAATGGTAGCTCAAGGATTTGTCCGAAGTCTTGAATTTGATTACAATGAGACTTTTAGTCTCGTTGTCAAACAATCTACAATTCACTTGGTTCTTTCTATTGCAGTATCTCACAACTGGCCTCTTAAACAAATTGTCATCCAAATTTTCTTTCTACATGATGATTTGGAAGAGGAGGATAATATAAAATAGGTTTTTGGGTTAATGTTGAATTTTCTAATCATGTTTGTAAGCTTCAGCATTCTCTCTATGACCTTAAACAATCTCCCCGTGCTTGGTATGCAAAATTAAGCTCATTTCTGGTGGAGTTGGGGTTTGCTATCTCCCAATCAAATCACTCTTTATTTGTTTTCAACCAGGGGAAGGATATGATTTATGTTCTAGTCTACATTGATGATAGCCTAATTACTGGGTCATTAGCGCAGCTAGTTCAAAAGCTTATCAAGTATGTTGCTTCAAAGTTCCATATTACTGACATTGGAGACCTAAGTTACTTCCTAAGTGTCCTTGTTTCTTGAACTACATAAGGTCTCTATCTTTCCCAACAACAATATATTACAAATTTGTTGCACATAACAAATATGGTCAACTCTAAGTATACTTCTACACGTATGGCAACCACTAAAAAGATTGAGACATATGATTCTTCGACAGTTGTAGATCCTACCTATCATAGAAGTATAGTTGGCAGCCTCCAGTATTTATCATGCACAAGGCTCGACATTACCTTCACAGTCAATCAAGTTTGCAAATACAAGCACCCACCCAAGGAAAATTATTGCAAAACCGTAAAACACATACGAAGGTACCTAAATCATACCCGAAACACAGGGCTTTTCTTCTATGTAAAGCCCTCTGGAACTGTACAAGTCTTCACGAATGTAGAATGGGCTAGGAGTATTACTGATCGTCATTTGATCTCCGATATTATGGTGTTTCTTGGCCACAATCTCATCTATTGGGATCCTGCAAGCAGACCATTGGGTCTCGCTCCACAACGAAGGCAGAATACAAAGCTTTAACAATGGGAGTGGCGGAGGCAAATTGGCTACAACAATTGATGGTGGAATTAGGGTTGCAACTCAACTCTCCTCCCAAGATTTTGTGTGATAATTTGGAGGCCACTTTTCTCTTGTTCAACCCAATATTAAAAAGCAGCGTCAAACACTTGGCCCTCGATTTTCATTTTGTGAGAGAAAGAATCATGAATGGATCTTTGCGGGTTGAACATCTCCCCTTGAAAGAAAAACCAGTAGACTGTTTAACTAAAACCCTAAGTACACCTTTGTTTCATAAATGTTGGTCAATGCTACCTGTGATAGGGAGCTTTGACTCAAGGGGAAGTAAAAGATAAAGGCTCAAGTTGTAATAAGCCCAATAGTATCATGTCTCAATGTATGCGGTTGGGCCTTGTATTAGTTTGAGTAAGTAGTGTGTATTTTGACTGAATAGCAAGGTCCTAAATCAATATAGAATGAGAGATGTCACAATTCTCAAAAACCTTATTCATTAAATTTTTAATGGCATCGATCTGATCTATTGAAATAGCAACTAGCTAAGTCGTTTTTGTTTCAGTTTTTTAGGTAGCAATTAAACTATATAAATAAAATCCTTATAGTTCCATATTCATGTATCTACAACTATTAGTGGACTCATCTCTCCTAATCGAGAAGGCCTTGCTTGCGATTCTCCTCCATCTGTCTCTTTGAAGTACCAACTGGCGACATTCCCAATGTCCCCCATTGGAATACAACTGTTCATCATTACCCTTTGCATGTGGGTTTTTGATCTTTCATCTTCCCCAAAATTGCTCCATCTAACCTACCATTCATCCACTATCTCCTCTTCCTCCCCGCTCTACGCTATTGGTACTCCCTTCGGCTCAACAATGGAACTCCCATTCAAACGATCAAGTCAATGATATTGTCACCCGATGTGTTAAGCTCTCACTTATGACAATGGAAGGCTTCTTTATGAATCTTGATGACCTGTTGGGACAGGTTGGCCACCAAAATTATGACTGTTGCATCTTGGGTAAGTTGTTCACTTCTCGAATCACTGGTGTTCGGGTTTTGGAAGGGGCCTTTGATAAGGCTTGGAAATTGCATGGACAGATCAAGGTTAAAAGTGTTGGCAAAAACCTCTTTATGTTCAAACTACGCAGCGATGGAAACGTCACTGAGATCCTCAGCGAGGGCCATGGACTTTTGATAGTTCCCTTCTAGTCTTGCAGCAGGGCCACCCGCGGAGAGCACCTAAAGATCATGATTTTAATTTTATCCCGTTTTGGATTTGGATCCATAATTTCCCTTCATCCTCCGTCATAAGTTATTTTGTTAGCACCTTGATTCGAGCCTTGGGACTTTCTTTGACGATGAAGAAGATGAGGGTCACTTTGGAGGAGAATTCACAAGGATAAAGGTTAAGCACGATATATTTAAGCTGATTTCGTGTTATATATCCTTTACTCTGGAGGGTTCTCCCTCGCTCCTCGACTATCCTATGAAAAGATGCCTCAATATGCTTTAAGTGTGGTTTATTCACCCACGCTACCAAAGACTGTCCAAGGTTCAAGGACTTCAGTGAAAGTCCCCCTCCTATGGGCCATGGTTGAAAGCATTGTGTCTTCGAATTGGGCATAAGTGCAGACAGGATAATGTGAGTGGTTGGAACTGGTGTATTTAAAACAATTGAGAAAGAAATTAATAACACAAAATATTTGTCGGGCTGCAAACAAATCCCGGTCACAGTAGTATAGTAAGATAGAAGCGGCCGGGTATCGAACCGTGGGACTTAAAGTGAAATAATATAGTACCTAAGCTTTGTCACAAAAATGGGGGAATTAATTGACTTGTTTTTATAAAGTAAAATAGCAGATAAAATTTACTGAGTGGAAGATAAATTAAACGGGACTCTGGGTTCATGTTTATATAATGTGACTAATTATGCTATCTCTACCGGTTTTATTATAATAGTTTGGCAAAATTCCTGTTATTATCTTGAGGACTAAATCAGACTCAAACGAACTTGTTTACCAGAACATGCTCAGTCTAATCCAGATTCGAGCAAAACACATGTAAACGGATTAAGTATGAGAAATTGTATTTGCGTCTGAAAATACTAACTCATTAAATCATAATAAGATTTCCACAGATTTACGGCTTAATTAACCTGTCTATTTATCATGAATCTGATCAAATAGACTTTGTAAAGCATTTTAATAAATTCATGAAATTTATTAAAAAGGCGAGAGATAAGCTTTAATCGTAACAAACTGTATTTAATTAAACCGGTAAAAACATAATTACATAATTAAACAGACTCTAAATTAACCTTCACCCGGAGTATATCCTCTTAGCCCAACATAGTTAAAAAGAAGACAGAATAAGAAGTAAAAGAAATCATCTGGAAAAGATAATTAATTCAGCTCCACTATTTTGACTACTAATATTTTAGACAGAGGTTGGACAGAATAATGGTATGGAAATGGAATGTTTTATGGGATGAGGTGCTGTGTGGATTTTACGAGGACATTATGTAGATGAGATGTATGATTTTTGGAGAGGTAATGGTAATTTTGTCGAGGAAAATGGCATAAGTTTGGGGGTGGAATGAGATATATATTAATGGAGGGTTATAGGTATATTTATAGTGATAATGGGGTAAAAAGGAAGGGTAAGTCGGTGGAAGAGGCGTGTGAAAAGATAAAATTGATTTATCTTTTCACACCATGTCGATGCAGCTCTGTTTGCTGAATTTACCGATGTGTCCGAACATGCGTCCGAACCTGCATGTTCGGACATGTCGACGCTGTGCGGAGCTTGCTTCCACGTGTTGCTTCTGGACCTGCATGTCTGGGCACAGGTCCGGACGAGAATTGTTTTCCCTCTAAAACCTTCGTTTGAACTCCGATTTAATCCCCGTTTGTTGCGTTGAAATCCTCATGAGTAAATCTACTTAATTACATGGCTTTTTCCTACATTGAACATATAAAATACATTAGTTCATGTCAAAACATAAATCTTAGGAAAAAACACATAATAAGTGGGAAACATGTGCTTCAGATATTACAATTCATAAGGTATTTAAACCCTAAAAGTCTATATGTTTTGCACTTATCAATAAGGCTACGGACAAAGATAGTGATGGGTTCTGGAAGGCTGTGGAGGATGCTTGTAAAAGCCCAAGCTCAGGGGCTGATGGTCTGTCCCCTACCAATCAAGAGGAGGTGGGTAGAGAGGAACCCTGTCAGCATAGTCCTAATCTAGAAGTTCGGAGATGCTCCCCATGACTATCTTCTGATGAGTAAGAAGATGATGTAGATGTTGGTGGAGGTTAGGATCTTCTAATTCTTGAACGAAAACTGGTCTGGGTAAATGTAGTCGTGATATAAAATCTACCCCTTTGTTTGTTCAGAGCCTAAATAATTTGACGCATGAATAGGTTAATCAAGATTATCCAGTACTGGTACAAACTGAAGTTTCGGTGGAGCTTTTGTGTGGAAGGAAGAGAAATCTGGATAAATTTCTTGATTGCAGTTCTCTGAAAGATGTTTGAAGACATCACAAGAATAGGCCAAATATAAAGAAGAGGAAACCCTTCAGCCCCAAACAATGACCTTCGTGTCTCTGATCATTGACTTAAGCTTTAGTTGGAATGATGGAATTAACTCGTGTGGGCCAACTTTTGGATCTTCCACGGGTTGCCATGAGTGATGGATCTATGGCGAACCGGCTGCAGGAGGGAGCGGGCGCACCTGATAGTCATGTTTCGGTCCTCTACCCCTGCTTTGTTTGACTCATTTCGTTTATGTCTTTTAATTTGTACTGTTGGTTTGACTGCTCTTTCTTAATTACTTAGATTTTTGTTTACTTATGGCCGTCATAGGTTGCAGTAATCACCTTATTTATCATACTACCCGGTCGAATTGTCCAATGTTATTGGTCACCTTTTAATCTGCAATATAGCTATATTTACTAAGGAAAAAAAGCTTTATAGTTCCTAAAAATGTACAACTTGCTACTATATATCTGTAAACGTATTAAAGTATTTCTAACTTTATATATCGAATTAAGGAATTAAGAAAACCATCACATTCAATGTAACTCCAAAATACCATAAAACTATCTCTCATATTCTCTTGTATAACATCCTCCTATTCCTACTGTTCTTCATTACCACCGGAGTAATGATATTGATGACAAGACCAGGGAACACGTCATCCGGGTCTTGAACGTGCGGGTTACGCTCCACAATAAACGGGTCGCCGCATTTCTCTCCAATAGTCTGTAGTGTCTCCCCTTCATTTACCACGTAGATCTCCTGGCACGGCCTTTCCAGCAGCCCAAATCCCCTCATCTCCGTCTGTTTCAATCCTGTTAACGACGTCGTCTTTGAATCCACCAAGAGCGGCGACTCTCTGGCCCCTGCAGAGCGAGCAGACGGAGTGTCGTCGTAGTTGTAAACGTCATCGTCATCGTAACTGTACGTAAGACTGAGGAGAACAAGCGCCACTATGAAGATGGAGCAGTACAAGGAGGCCGCGACATCGGATACCACTACTGCCGCTCTGATAGATGACGATGACGACCCAGATTCAGTTGACGACATCTTCGTGTCCAGGAGGTGCTAGCGGCCGGGTAGAAATATATTCTAAAAAATAAAGTTGTATTACTTCTTGTTAAAGCTCTACGTAGAAGTCAAGAAGGAGATTATTATATAGTTTTATAGACAGAGAGAGCGATAAATATTGTGAGGAGGTTTGGTTTGGCTATTAATTGGGAAGACGGAAGGAAGTGGGTGCGGCGCGCGTCGACGTCTAAGAAGAAAAGTGAAGGAGGAAACTTTCAACGACGAGCGCCCAATTTGAGTTTTGGTGTGGTGCTGTTGTCGTCGTAGACTAGTAGTCTTGGGAGGAAAGGAAAGGAAGATGGAAGAAAAAGAGAGGAAGAGCAATAGTGGGTCTCCATGTAGGCGGCCCGAATAGTCAATAATAAAAACACAAAATTAAGAAAAGTGATACTAGGAAGGAAGGTGAACGTTGACGGCGGCATCAAACTTTAATCAGATTAATTGACTATTTCATCCAGGAAAAAAACATAAGTGTCACGGAAAATTATGATAAACTTTTTAACTACTAACCCTTATTTTTATGGTAAATACGAGACTTTTTGCTAGAAAAGGTTTGTAAGTTGACTTCTTTTCTTTTCTAATGTTTTATAGGAATATATCCCTCGAGTTAGTAATATAGGAGCTCATATGTTAGCTAATATTAGTAGAGGTAGTACTGAGGAAGGATGCTGGATTAGTAATGTACCTGAAAATATTGTACATCTTTATAATAGTTAATGAAATATTAGTTTTTCTTAAAAAAAAAAAGTAAATAAGAGGCGGAGCTAGAAATATATGTTGAGTGTGTTATGAACAAAACTACAGGGGTGTCGTTGTAAAAAATTATATATATTAAGTTGGGTGTTATTGTAAAAATTATAAAAAAAATTGTGTTTACTCAATACTTTGAGTAATTTAAGAAAGTTAGACGTTGTAAAGAGAAAATATTTGACCTTGAATGCAAAAAAAACATGTCGTTCTTCTATTTTTTTTCTCTCTTTTATAGGTAATAAAGGTTGTCCCACCTATAACGTTTTCTCTTTTGGATAAGCCTATTATTTGTGGAAAAGCAATGAAGGCCACGTCCAAGAAAATTTTTGTCATTTTATTGGAGTTACGGTTCTTCGCTTGTGACAGATGGAAAAAAAAATAGTGATTTAGAAATAGTGACCGATAATAAGAATAGATTTGTGGGAGTGGATTTGTGATAAGTGTCGTTTGGTGTGACAAAACGACATAGTGATGTGGCTAAGTCAGTAAGACTTAACATCTAAACAAACACGACCATCATACTTTGAAGGGATAAAAAATATATTATTAATTTGAGGGTGTTAAATTGTAACGAAGTTATTTATTTTGTGCTTATTTTCATTTGTCTTTAGAGTTTTTCTACAATATTTAAGAGTTGTAATATCGAGTAATTGAGCATACTAGAAATTTTGAGTCCGTAAAACGAAAATTCATCATTGTCAGATTTATTGGTGCCCTCGGCAACAATTGTCCGGTTCTCAATCTAGTGGCAATCGTCCATTTATTTATTTTTTTTGTTTATTATTTTGTATTTCAGTGTTTTTCAAAATAGTACAATATTTCAAAAAAAAAAAAAATATTTGAATCCATAATCGACAATTTATTTTGGACCATATACTAATCATTATTTTTTGAACGCATATACTAATTATTATTACTAATACGGTATGTATAGTATGATTTTTAGAATTTTATTGTTGGATAGATAGCGAAGTGGTTATTTTTTTGTATAAATAGGAAAATGGTTATTCTCCTACTCCATTGTGTTCTTTTGCTATATATAAAATATATATATTTCAATATAAATCTTCACTTTCATGAGAGAGTTGTACGTATATGAACGCACTTGCGTAAAAATTAAGCAGAGCAGCGGTAACAAAACCAACCAGATATAAACTCATGCCTTGTACCAAAGGATTATCCTTAGTGCTGAATGATTTATTCGAAACTGTTCATCTCAACAGCATCATACTTTTCCCCATGGTACATTCCATGCATGTTAGTTCTGCACCAATGTGTCTATATAGACCGGTGATGAAAACCCCTTAAATATCATACAATATGACTATCTATAGAGAGATAGAATTATTATTCATCTTTTGTCAATACTTGCACCTCCATCTAAACCCATAATTTTGTTATATTAATACTGTAGAATATTAAAGTATGTCATAATTTTACTTTCATCAAAGGATTACCGAGTTTGATATTTTGAGCTTCAAAATATTTTCTTATGGCGGGTAAAAAATTCTACTGTTGCTAAAAAAAAAAAAGGAATGAGTAGATGATTGTAAAGTATAATCACGTACAGAAACGGGAGCCGAGCGGAAGAGGCGTAGCTAATCTTTATATGATGCTAATAAATAATCTCCGGCCCCTTAAGTTCCCACATCATTGTTTAGAGGGAAAGCAAGAAGAACATAGCGAGTATATAGGGAGAGGACGATTGTAGTTTGTAACCATCTTTGCGCTTGGGGCAATGACGCAGCTAGTGAGGTAATAACCGAGGCGCGTCAATTGCTGGTTGAAAACTATTTCCAACCCCCTCTTCGGCTTTTACGAGCCGTCGAGAATTTTGGAAGGGCTCCTGTTTTCGAATGGGTAAAGCCCTACGATTAAGTGTTGAAATTTTGGTAGGCTGGGCCAATGAAACGTCTTACAATCGGGCCAATTATCAATCAATTGCAGATGCAGTTTTTGGTTCTAACTACGTTGTTTGAATGAACTTGAAAATTAGGCGAAAGTATTGTGACTGGTCATTGGGTCCCCACATGGGTCCCACAGGTCACATGTGAGCTTAAAAAATTTTAATTTGATATTGACCAAAATATAACACTTTAGCATTGTCTATGTAAAGTTTCATCAATTTTGGACAACATTTATGCATGTTTAAAGTTAAATTACTAAAATCACAGAATATTGTGAATACGAAGAAAACAGAGTATCTCGTGAATTTTCCAAAATATTTATTATTGTCATTATTAACTGTGTTATATGGATCGCAATCGCCCTGTCGGGGATGAATGAATTCGTTTCCAATTTGCATTCCTTCTATATAAAAATGATCGAGTCCGGCAGATGGGAATTCATGAGTTCTCCAGGGCTTACTTAGTTCGAAGTATTATTGCTTTTGATCAGTTAATGTTAGGCCCATTTGTAATAGGATAAACTGTGTTGGGCCCATTTGTAAAAATCAGTCCAGACATTGCCAATTTAAAGATGCATTTGCGTGACGAATTTCGCTTACAGAATTTCGTGGGCAAGGGGCACTAGACCAAAAATTAAGAACTCTCTTCATCGGTACAATAACAACAGTAGGAATGGGATGTGGCCGGATCCCGAATCAAAAGATGGTTGTGGATGACCAATAGTGATGATTTTTATAGAATTTTCAACTTCGCAATGGGACAGGGAGGAGTAACTTCTATGAAGGGTGACGGGAGGATGACTCGGCAGAAATTGATGCTAAAATGTTCTACCACCTTGTTTTGTCCACTCTCCCGATCATTTAGTAGTAGTATATTGGACCACGAACATAAGTGGCATGTGCAGCACGGTGCATGTAATGATTTATTATCACTATACATTTAGATGTTTAAAAAACCAATCTAACAAATATTACAAAAAATAATAATTTTGAATGTGAAGGAATCGGAAACACAGGGATTAGTTTAGAGCTCTAGCTAGAAGGGTATGAAAACAGCAGTGTTGTTTTTTAGTCCTTTCAGTATTTGGTTTGGCGCCCTTTACTCGATCGTCAGCAAAAGGAAAACACACAAGGTAAGGTAACACAAGTTTTCATTTGTCAATTACATGAACATATAACCTTTAACCTTATTCACTTGACTTTATCTTCATGTCCTTTCCATATCTTGATGAGCATTACTTTTGTTTTAAATAAAGTTATACATACACATATACAACTCAAATACATAGTAATAAACTATTTTTTCATACATATAAAATTTGTTATATAAAACATAATTAACATCGGGTAAGAATTAACTTGTATGCTGAATTAAACCATGTACATGAACTTGATCTCAGTTTGAACAGATCTAGCTATATATATAAGTTCGACTGGTACGTACGTACGTAAACGCACATGGGCTTCAGCTCCGTGTCCTATGGAACCTTCATTAAAGATCTGATTTATATAAAAAGTACTACTCCCTCCGTCCCTAATTGACCTTCCTCTTCACTATTTGGGCTTGTCGCTTGACTTCATATTTAACATATAAGATAACATAATTTTATAAATCTAAGTATTGCAATGGAATCTATATGTGAAAACTATATGTTGTACAACTTTTTTTATAAAATTATTTTATCTTATATGTTTAATATTGAGGTGGAAAAACGTGTTATAAAAGCAAACAAAAGGTCAATTAGGGACGGAGGGAGTACTTGATATTTTAAAATTATATATATAGTTGTTTGATATGTCCTCTGATTATCAAATTAAACTGCATAGATAAAAAAACGACTCCTTGAACTCAAAAATTGAGAAGACAGAAACAAAAATATGCTTTGACGAAAATATTGAAAAATACCTGTCAAGGACAGTGAGGGAAACGCAATCTGATCTGTAATGAGTCTGGATGCATTATTGAAAGAAATTGTTTTATCAGGTCGTGAAGAATATCCAGCGTGGAATAAGCTTGGTACCAAGAGAAAACTCCTATCCTATGCACGTCTTGTGATCATGATCATGAGTGTTTGCTTTTTCGGAGCTGTCTTTCTGCTTTTCTTCGATCCATCGTTTCATCCTAAAAAAGAATTACTAGTACAGTAATCATGGAGGGGCAATTCATATCACTATACTAACCATGCATAGCATAATTCCCCATTAAGTCGAATCAAAAAGAGGTTAATATTTTATTGTGCCAGATCATGCTAACCCATTAATAGTAACATATTATTTCCTTATTGATAAAACCTAATCTCTCCCTTAGTGGGGTTAATGATTCACCCTGGCCGACCACGATTCCTATTTAAATGTCTAATGGAAGAAGATTAAAGCATCCGGCAAAAGCATATATGGTTGTACTCCCTCCGTCCTGAATTGACCGTCCTGTTTGCTTTAGCACGTTTTCCACAATATTAAGCATATAAGATAAAATAATTTTATAAAATTAACTTTGTAACTTATAGTTTATCATGTAAGGAATTATATGCAACTTTAAATTTTCAAAATTAATTTATCTTATATGTAAAAATTGAAGTCAAAACGACATGTCCAAATAGTAAACAGGACGGTCAATTAGGACGGAGGGAGAGTATATATGTTTTCTTTTTTTTTAATCAAATTGTTTTCCATTATACTCATTTAAAATTCGCTATCAAAAAAAGTGGACCAGAAGTTTTAGTAATCCCGCCGGATGGAGTGGTTGTTTGTAGCCTGTTCCATCCAATGGACAGTATGTAATTTTAAAAGGCATTATTTTTTTCTCAGTTTTAATGTGATCGATGTTATTTACGACTCGATCGATAAGAAAAATGAAATATGATCTCACCGGATGCGAAAAGATATAAAACGAACACATTTATTCTCTGCTTCATTTATACGCGAGTTTTACTAAATTAGTAATAATTGTTTATTTTATAGTATATTGCTGTAGTGATTTGGAATCTGCCATCTTACTATGATCCCAAACTAAGATGTAGAATGCCTTAAACCAATATCAAAATATGACAACTTGCATGGTTGTGGCCGATCACCAGTGTTTTAACAAACTGGGTTGGGTTTGGAGTTAACTAAAAGGAGTCATTATGAAAATATATAATCATAATTTTAGAATACTCAGTTACCAATATGTAGATAGTATTCTGCAGTTCACCGATTATCTTTTTACATTTTAAGCTCATATTTAGATCTAAATTATTCGTAAAATTATTCAAACAATCAAGCTGTAATAAACTTTTTTTTAAAACTTTGAAATGAACTAAACTAATTATGACTAGAAATCCTAAAAAAGCTAAACTCTTTTTTTTTAATAATTACTGTATCAAGTAAAAGTCTAACCACAAAAACAAACATTTTTCAAGAAAAGTCTGATTATAAGATCACTTGCAACATGTACGTCTAATCAGATTTAAAGTGAGCTACTATGTGATTCTCAACTCAGGTCGCCGGTGCGCTTTTCCAGTAAATTAATGATTTTAGTCAAACAAAAACTATCGTGAAACTCTATTTCCAAAGATAAACTACCGAAACAAAAGTTGAAGAAACCTAGCACCCAAACGGGACCTTCAAAGTTGCTGCCTGCCTATAGCCTAAAAAAAAAAAAGAATAAAGAAAGAAGAAAGAAAATGAAAAATTAGTAATTTAAAAAGTCTCCAACGACGCAGTGCAGGTGATCTGATATCCACTCTTTTTTCTCTCTTATAAAAAGATCTATACACTCCGATGTGGTCCATATTCACAACACGACATCCTCCTACATGACAAATCTCACGGCGAAAAGTAAGCCTCGTGTCAGTGCCGTTGTTTATACAGTACTTGTAGTTGTATTTTTCCTCTGTGTCTCGTAGTTTGATTTTTCTTTTCTTTTTGTCAATGTAAAAAGGAGTTTGTAGTAGTCCTCACCTCTTCTAGATGGAGTAGTTTTTAACGTTTTACCATCCGATATTAATTACTCCCTCAGTCCTGAATTGACCGTCCTGTTACTATTGGACATGTCGTTTGACTTCAATTTTTAACATATAAGATAAATTATTTTGAAAATTTAAGTTTTGCATATGATTCCTTTCATGATAAACTATATGTTACAAAATTTAGTTTTATAAAATTATTATCTTATATGCTATTGAAGTGGAAAAAACGTGCCATAAAGCAACAGGACGGTCACTCAGGACGAGGGAGTACTACTATAGTACCATCAAAACGCATGTCAGAACTCAAAACGGGTGAAATAATAAAATACTCTCGAGTCGAGTTGGCCTCAAATTCTCTCTCTTCAAACAAACCTAAAAAACCAGAGATAAGAAGCAGAGAGCCCACTTCTCCACGCTCCTCTTACTCTTCTATCACTCTCTTTCTTTTTCTCTATCTTCCAGACCCTCTCCCTTCACCGGAGCACAAATCCAAAAAAAGATGGAGACAGTCGCTCTCCTCTGCACAGGTGGGCTAGTTCTAGCCGGAACCCTGTATTGGTTCGTATGCATCTTAGGATCAGCCGAACAGAAAGGGAAGCGAGCTATGGATTTAAGTGGTGGTTCAATCTCATCTGAAAAGGTTAGTGACAAATACAAACAATATTGGTCATTCTTCCTTCGTCCGAAAGAAATCGAGAAAACCATCTCAAGTCCCTGACTTTGTTGATACATTCTACAACTTGGTTACGGATATTACGAGTGGGGATGGGGACAGTCGTTCCATTTTTCACCTTCAATCCCTGGTAAATCTCATCGTGAGGCTACTCGTCTTCATGAAGAGATGGCTGTGGATCTCATCCGTGGTAAACCTGGTCAAAAAATACTTGATGTTGGTTGTTGTGTTGGTGGTCCAATGCGTGCAATCGCTGCTCATTCACGTGCGAATGTAACGGGTATCACCATTAATGAGTATCAAGTGAGTAGAGCTCGTGCTCATAATAAGAAAGCTGGTCTTGACAATTTATGTGAAGTTGTTCAAGGTAATTTTCTTGAGATGCCATTTGGTGATTCATCTTTTGATGGTGCGTATTCGATTGAAGCAACTTGTCACGCACCGAAACTTGAGGAAGTTTATTCAGAGATCTATCGAGTATTGAAACCTGGAGGTTTATATGTTTCGTATGAGTGGGTTACAACAGATAAGTTTATGGTGAAGATGATGAACATGTGGAAGTTATTCAAGGGATTGAAAGAGGTGATGCGTTGCCAGGTTAAGAAGTATGATGAAATAGCTGCTACAGCAAGGAAAGTTGGATTTGAAGTAGTTGAAGAACGAGATCTGGCGAAACCACCAGCTGGTGCTTGGTGGAGTAGACTGAAAATGGGAAGAATTGCTTACTGGAGAAACCATGTGGTTGTTACTGTGTTAGCGGCGATTGGTGTTGCTCCTAAAGGTACGGTTGAGGTTCACGAGATGCTGTTTAAGACTGCTGATTATCTGACACGTGGTGGAGAGAGTGGGATCTTTAGTCCTATGCATATGATACTTTGCAGAAAACCCGTGAACCAGACGACGTCATAGATTGTTGTGATTGTTGCTTCTTCTGGCTAGTATGATTGAGTTCGTCGTTCGTTCGTTCATTCTGGAGATGTGGTGGATGATCGTGACCGTTCATCATTCAGAGGTAGAGCGAGCCTAGAAGCACTAGGGGAAATGTAAAAGAGGAGGAAAAATTGTCTGTTTAACAATTCCGCACTATCTATCTCTCTACTCTAATTACTACCCATTTTACTTTTTTTTTTGTTGACTTTTTTGTACTCCTTTTCTTTTCTTTTTCGTCTGTTATGCTAATTTTTTATTGTATTTTATTAGGCCCTTTTTTTCGTTTTAATCTGTATTCTGATTTGTTTTTAATATGGGGTTGGATTTGGAATCTTTTGCTTGTTTAATCAAAATGAAAATTGGATCGTTCGAGTCTCTCGAATCGATTCGATTCCCGTGTCTGTTGGTTCATATATATACACCCACCCTACTGCTTTGTTATTAAGCAAGTAGTGGGTGACGCCAGTTTTGTAATGATAAAAGAGTTGTATGAATAAATTGTAGCCGTGGGATGAGTTGGTGTGGGAATCGATCGTCGGTTGAACTTGAGAGCGAAACAGAAAAGGGGGTGTACCCGGTATAGGTAGCGTGATGGTCTAATCTCGTTGGGGGGCATCCACCTGTGGCACGTGAGAGAGAGTGTGTGTTGTTAGCGCGGGTGAGAAGTGGGGACAAAGGACAGGATGCTGTAAGCCTATGGAGAGACAAGCAAGAGAGAGGAAGCACATGGGCACAAGAAGGTACTACTAAAAAAAACATCTGTGCTGAGCTGTGGTATGGTAGGAGGAGTATGGAGATCTGTGTTATGTGATGATGTGTTTGGGGAAGTGTCAGCCAATTTGTCGTCTGCTCCACTGCCATTTCTGTGTGTGATTACCATACTTTGTCTGCGACTCACTCTTATCTGTTTTGATCGACATGTTTCATTGTTATCACTTAGTGAAACAACGCCTTTGGGCAGGAAAAGAGTGATTCAGTCATGAATGTTCAAGGTTTCTAATCTGCAACATTCAAGAACCGTAAACACAAGACCATTCATTAATGAGCTCGTTTGGGGAACAGCTTCAGCAGCATAGTTCTCAATTTCTAAAATCAGCAGGGTTCACCATAACATCCCAAAACAGTGTGACCTTCTGCAAAATCATCAGAAGGACAGTTCTCAATTTTCAGAGCAGGATCAATAATTGTCTCTGCTTTTTAAAACCTCAAAGAAGTTCCACCAAAACAACACATAGCAGATGACGCGTCTATAAAACCATCACATGAACTTCTCAATTTCCAGCAGCAGGACCCAAAGCAGCCCCCAGCAGCTGTCCCAAACGAACCCAATGTCATTGGTGTCAGCTAGCTACTCCTCCATCCCTAATTGACCTTCCTGTTTGTTTTTTGGCACGTTTTCCACTCCAATATTAAACATATACTCCCTCGTCTGAATTGACCGTCCTGTTTACTATTGGCATGTCGTTTGACTTCAATTTTTAACATATAAGATAAAATAATTTTTAAAATTTAAATTTTGTATATGATTCTTAACATGTTAAACTATATATTACAAATTTTAGTTTTATAAATTATGTTATTTTATATGCTTAATATTGAAGAAAAAACGTGCCATAAAGCAAACAAGAAAGGCAATTCAATCAGGACGGAGGGAGTAAGATAAAATAATTTTAAAACAAATTTTCTACAAGCATATTTTTTCACATAAGGATTCTATTGCAATACTTAGATTTATAATAAAATCATGTCATCTTACTTGTTAAATATTGAAGTCAAATGACATACCTAAATAGTGAAGAAGAAGGTCAATTAGGGACGGAGGGAGTATTTTATTGTTGTCTTGGACACAAAATTCACGTAGATTGGAAGACGCCTTGAACCCATATCCAATAAATCGAGGTTAAACTGTAGCCTGTGTAAATCAGAAATCAGTCCCTTATGGTATCTCTTACTTTGAAATAAGTCTGTTCTGGTCTAGTTGTTATAAAGTGAAAAAATGACATAAAATTGATGATACTATTAAATTAGTATTTGAGTGCAGCGTTTGAATATATGTTACTTTAATATAAGTCTGTTTGTGGTCAGTTAAAAAAAAAGTAGTTGTTATAAACTAGAAAAAATGACACTGAAATTGATGATAATTACTCCTTTGTCCTGATTTGACCGTTTGTGTTTCTATTTGGACATGTTTGATTTCGATGTTTAACATATAAGATAAAATAATTTTAAGAATTTAAGTTCTGCATATGAATCCTTAGATGATAAACTATATGTTATAAAATTTAGTTTTATAAAATTATTTAATCTTATATGCTTAATATTGAAGTGGAAAAACCTGTCATAAAGCAAACAGGACAGTCAAATCAGGACAGAGTTAGTATTAGATTAGTACTCCCTCGTTCAAAATAAATATTATTTTAGACATCTTCACACTTTTTAAGAAAGAGTTTAAAATGACTAGTGTGTTCTTACTTTTTGTATGAAAAGAATAAAAACCAAGTTTTATGGTAAGAAAAAAAATAGAATTTAATGGTTAATTTTCAAACAAAAAAGAAATAATTGAAAAAGTGAAAAGGGTAAAAGTGGAAAGTAAGATAAAAAAGTCTAAAATAATAAATAATTTGAACATAAATCATAAGCCTAAAACAACATTTATTTATTGAAAGGGGGAGTATTTGAGTGTAAGTTTGCATAAAGTTAGAGGAAATTGATGAAACTATAAATTTAAAACACTATTTTAACATTGGAGCGGTTACAGTCTTCAGACCGCAAATACTCCTCTTTTTGGTTATAAACCATAATGACAATGAGAGAAGATAGGATAACCTCTTTCATCTTAATTCATCTGCTCTGTCTGTTCAGGAATAAATTACACTAAAATGTACTACAACTCTTAAATAACAGGTTGGTTTCTTCTGAATCCACATGGTTTAGTTAATCTTTGTCTGTACTAGACTTTTAAAAAAATTAAAGCAGCTGTTTTTGTTGATGACCGCAAAAAAAGAAAATGATGACAAGTAAAACCGATCATGTCAGACTTTACTGATCTGCTTATTAACCTAGTTTTTTGGCACGTTTTTCCACTTCAATATTAAACATATAAGGTAAAATAATTTTATAAAACTAAATTTTGTATTATATAGTTTATCATGTAAGGAATCATATGCAAAACTTAAATTTTCAAAATTAATTTATCTTATATGTTAAAAATTGAAATCAAACGACATATCCAAATAATAAATAGGACGTCAAGGTGGGACGGAGGGAGTATTTTACTACAGTTTTCCATTATTATTATTATTATTATTATATTAGTAAGAGACTGCAGAGTACAACGTGGTTGCCTCACATCTTCACTTGTCATTTTTTGCCTTTCCTCGTTGCTCCCTCATCATGAATTGAGATGGTCGCTTTTTGATGACACATTTTTTATTCAATATTAAATATAAAAAATATAATAATTTTATAAAATTAAATTTTATATATAATTTATCATGTAAATTATAAAATTATTTTATCTAGTATATTAAATATTAAAATTAAATGATATGTCTAAATAATGTAAAAGATGGTCAATTTAGGGGAGGAGTGAGTATTATTTTTATGTCCTCATCGCATCGATCTTATATGGTTTGTCTAATTAGAAATGTTTTCTGATCAGAAGTGAGTAACACGTTCCAATCTTCTTGTTGATTGCTCAGACTCATCTCGCTAATTTGTCCATCCCTTCACACAAAATTATGCCCAGAAGCTTTCTGAGCACATGTAAAGCGACATGCATGCCCGATCCACAAGATCAAGAAAGGATCGATGGATCAATCGATGCCCCGTCGTCCTCTACTACTATAGTACTATACGTAAAATACAACTAAATCAGATACAACAACAACAATAGAGATTTCCTCTGCCATACTACTAAACATAATTAGAGATAAGAACTGAATCATAACCAAACCCTCTTAAACAACAAAAACATGGCTTTTGAAGGGGTGAAATATGAAAATTTTGGACATGTAGAGGGTATTAAGATGGAAAAATTATAAGTGGAAATTTATCTATACTTTATGTGTAAATTGTCTACTATTTTAGAAGAATATGTGTTAAGTCTCTCGCTTAGTGTTTAATTATGTTAAAAATGTTAAGAACATCCTCCACATGCGATTTTATTGCTGATATATGTTAAAGTGATGAAGGAGAGGTCTAGAAGTGTGTATCTAGAATTTAAGGATCAAATCTGGGTAAAACGAGAGTCAAAACACTCTTCTGGTGGCATTTTAGAGCTAATCTGGACCTCTGTCCGGCCTTACGAGTCCGGACCATCCTCAAGAGCAATCTACTAGATTAATTTGGGTGTGGTCCGGGACCATCCTCAAGAGCAATCTCTGTCCGGCCATACAAGTCCAGCCATACATAGTAAATATAAGGACCAAATATATGTTGCTTAATGCAAAGGAAATTAATTTGGGGAGCTGGGTAATATTGGAGCCGAGAGTTGGGTATTAATTTGTAAATAATGGAAGTTATAAACTTAAATCAAGTTTTGGGAGTTAATTATAAAAATTATAAAAGTTGTGGGCCAATTCGTGATTTATGGAAAATAATGAGGAGTTTAGAATAAACTTGGTCAATCCTAGTTGGAGATAATTGTAAGGATTACAAAACATATGTGGTCAAACCACAAATATGGGAAAGGTTGTAGAAACCAAAATGACATTAGGGTATGTTTGGTAATTGCCGAAAGTATAAGGAAGAGTTTGGAATTTATTAAAGAAAGGATTTTAAATTAGAGGATAATTGAATTGGTGGTAATTGTTAAGATTAGAAAGATTGTGGGGCCAAACCATAAATAAAGTAAAATCTGGGTAGGATTCGAGTTATAGAAAGATTAGGTGCTGTTTGATTATTGGAAGGAATTTGAAGTGAAACTTAGGAATATTTAAGTGGGGAATTAAAACTATAGTTTATATAAGTATAAAGGAGCTAAATTGTAAACTTTGGATGATATCTAGGGAAACAATGTAATAAACAAGACATTGAAGTATATGAATATGAAGTGTGTGACATATTAGAGGAATATCAAAAGAACTAGTAAAGTTGTTATGTCACATTTTGGATGGATAATAAACATACCATATAAATAACTATAAGTGTATGTATATATGGATTATAACATAAACTAAGAGGATTAATATAATATAAGTGTGACATTGGAAATCAAGTGAATAAACTCATATATATATATATAAATTAGAAGATTGGAATTGTGGAACAATCAAATAAGAGATTGCAGATATAAGATTGAGGTTGAATTGTAAGCTGGAATTAATTACTTGAAGGATTAATATAATGTTATTGATGATATTAGCACTTATAAGCACAACAGTGACTATATAAGTATATAAAGGTCAAGAAGAGGGTAAATGTAACATTAATGTGACATTTCAAACTTGGATCATCCCAGAGTCAAATCATTGACTCGGTGTCCTTGGTTTCAGATCATTGACGGGGGAAAATTTGATAATGTCATTATGACGGAGTTGTTGTTGAGTTACTCAATCTGGATAGGGTTTGAAAATACCCGACTTAACATTCGTCATACTGACAGTTATTAATTTGAGAGTTCGATACTCGCCTAACAGGGTTCATACATACCCAAACACAATTGATAATTGAATTCGGAAAGTGGCAACCCCTTTGAGGGTTGTTTGAGAATAAATTGATTAAGGTCGTATTCGAGATTCCAAAAATAATCTCAAGATCCAGGAGATAAAAAGAATGACTCATTGTATCTGAACTTTTTGATGTTTTGATCCTAATATGTTAAATGTTTATTGCACTTTTACATGTATTATATAATAATCAATCGTATGTTCACTCGACAATTAGTTGTGTGTATCTCGGTAGCTTGTGGATTACATATTTCATACTCAGCAAGTTGTGTTGAGTCCGTCGTGGCCTAACCATTTCCAGGTACACAGCGGAAGGCATCATTGGAGTGCGGGATTTGGGTAGTCAACATATACTACTCTTTTGGTTTATTATTTGGGATTGTAGTCCCGTTTATATTATTTGGGTTAAACTAGATTGCTCACATGTATATTGTATAAGGTTTGTAAATTATGGAATTACTATCTCTTGGTTATCACATCGTTTGTGTGTATATTTAATTGGAAGCCTTGTTACTCACATGGGTGAGTAACAGTGTGTTGTAATTAATTTTAATTGGACGGTTAAGTATCATAAAGATCGAATTGAGTCTAGATTACGAGTAGGGGTGTTACAAAAATAGAAAAAAATGGGGGGAGAACAAGACAACGAAGAAGGGACACATGATTCTAACAAGTTTCAAGAAACCGCTAAACTAAAAAAAGGCAAGATGGTTAAGGAACTAAAAGCATGAGGCGGTGACACCGAAAAGGCAAATAGTTTCCGCCGAGGGGAGAGAGTAAAAGAGTTGTCAATCATTTCCAGTTCTCTTTTATTTTCTCTTTTTGGTATTGTTTTTTTTAAAACAACCATATGCATTCATTCACCAAGCGCAGTTTACAAGGAGATATAAGCCAACATAAAAGCTAGAATTAGACCAAGGTTACTACTATTTGCAACCGAATCCCATTGGGATGTTGTGTGAGTAGCCAAGATGCTCAACAACAAGTTTTTATTTAGAGACCTAGATCATCACGTGCTAATCAACTTAACCATTACTAATTATAGACTTGACAAGTTAATACCTAAGCCAACACCGACTCTAAAGAACTATATATAAAAAAACATGTACCAAATACAATTGTAGATCTTTAGAGGTAACCTAAACACATTTTAACACAAACACAAGCAGAAACAAACCATCAAAACCAGGGATCAAGATTATGCTAGAGCAAACAGAAGCCAATCCTCCAAAATGCATGATGCACAACTCCCACCATAAAACATAGGCAAGGCTAACAAAAGAGGTCAGACTGCAAACTACAACCTCAATACTAACATTTCATTTATCTGAACGACTTCCCTCACCAGAGGTTTCCGTGTCATCTTGGTCTTGGGAGTGAGTTCGCTTGTCCGAGGATGAGGGATAAGATCAAAAATAACAAAACATTTGTGGGTTTTACACCGGCTAACCCTTCTTTGTGTATGGCCCTGTATGTGAAAGATGCCAAACCACCTCTAGCGTGCCTTCATGAATGTGGCGATCAAAGCCTCTCTTCCCATATACGTCGATGGATCTTCAATTGTCATAATGACATGATGACTATCTGGAAGCTCTTTCTCATCCCTAACACACATCTAGACAGTTAAAGGCAAGGGAATCTAGCGGTTTGGAGACATCAACGTTCTCCGTCTTATTTTTATTATCAGCATTAGCTTCACCTTTACTAAGTGGCCGACCACCTAATTGGATCGCTTCCCACTAGACCCATATATACAACAAAAATTCGTTATATTCATCATCAGACCCCTGACGACGAAAGCGGAGCCACGGGCCATAGGGATTCAATTCACGATGCAATTCACTCACTTAACAAACAAATACTATGTTATATTTTTTTGTTATTTCATGTGGCTAGCCAAAACCGTCCAACAAACAAGTGTCACAAAAAGGACGGAACGGGAACATCACATAGTAATCAATCAATAACCCCCCAAAAAAAAATCTCCTTTTTGAATCATTGAAGTTTAGAAACTTCAGATGTGGATCGTAAATCGGACCGAGATGATGAATCTTCAGATGTGGATCTTAAATTGGACAAATAAGGCAGGAAGAGGACCTTACAGTTTGGGTAATTATTTAAAAATTATCCACCTGATCCAATCTTAAAAAAAAACCCTAAATCGATCTGTCTGTAAGTATCTGCTCGATCCAAAGTCGATCAAATTCCAAAATTGTATACATGTGTGTAATAAACATAACTAGTTTTTTTTTTTCTTTTAACGTTGAACTAAGAGGAAATGCACTACAACCTCTATATCTGCCCAAGTTGAAATCTCATACCACCATGATATATAGTGTTCGATGTCATACAACTTATCATAAACTTGAATACAAGCTTTTTTTAAAGTTAGGTGTATTAGCTAATAATAGTTTGCCATGTGTACTAAACTTTTGTGGCATGGTTATAGATACACCCAATTAAAATATACACTTGTTCTACTTTTTTAAAAGCACATTAATCTCCTAAATGCCCAACCGAACGGACCATAATTATGTAATGATCAATCTAATTATATTTTTACTTAGTCACTCTGAAAGGTGAACTAACTGTTGAAGGTAAGTTTGTGTATTTTAAAAGAATTTATAACTTGAGGTGTATGTTTAGGCCAGTTAGATCTTTTCAGATATTCAAGTGTTGTTACCCCACCAGACATTGAAGAACAGATCTAATCCATCATGCAAATGGATCAAGAGTTAAACTCAGACCCCATACATAACTAGATTGATTTTCAGTTTCACTAAAATTATAAAGTTTAGACCAAAACAATTGTAACACGTATCTACATATATGTATCTTGGGTGGGTCCCAATTCTAAACCCTAATACTTGAGTCAATAATTTACAGAGTTCAGTTTCGAGCAGATAGTTTCTAACTTTCTATAATCTCTTCTACTTGATGAGAAGAATGCTTGAACCAAGAGAACATCTTCAATCCATATCCAATCATTTTAGGGTATCTAGTCTTATAATTCTGGATTGACTTTTCTGTCTTGTGCTAGCCTACTACCTAATTGAGAAGTGAGGTTCCTTTTCATCTCACTCCGACTGACATGTGTTGCTTAGTTGTCATATTTTCGTAGGCTATTTTGTTTTGGCCCCCTCCTAGAACCAACTATCTTAGCAACTTTCCCTGTATTGGTTCCGTGTTTCGATTAAAAAACTTTCAGATAGCGGCCATGGGCTATGAGTATCTCCATGAGGCGGGCGGCAGGCCCAATATATACTAGGCATTATTAATGATGAGGCGATGCGGCCTGTGGGGGCATTGTTGATATTTTGTGGAAGTAAGAAAGTGAAACACGTCAATCTGATCCAAATATCAAAATGAGTGGTCATCAAAATGAGTCGACAATCTGATATTTTGTTTTGTTTGTGTTCAGATTATTTCCATCCCCATTATTATATCTCGGTTGCATTTTCCACTTCCTCGTCTTTTCGAGGTGAGGTGATCTTTCCATCAACACATTCCACCACACTTATCTGAATATCTCCTCCCACCTCACCATATCTACTTTCTTTCTTTCGTTTCTCGGAGAATTCCCTCCCCCAACAAAACCATTCGATTCAATCCACCTTCAAATCGATTCAATGGCAACTTTCACAAACTTGTTACCCAAACCACTCACTTCTTCTTTACAACTACTTCTTCCCGCCAGATTCGCACCGCATCTCCCATCACTTCCGCCTTCTCTGCCGCCATCTTCACCAGACCTGTCACTTCCCTAATCAACCGGACCAAACAACAACACCTCATCGCTACTCGTGCAACACCATCAGGCAACACAACAACCACCACCACCACCACTTCCCCGACTCACCTCCATCTAAGTCCGACTCCGCCGACCGAGTCAAACGAATCCACAACATCGATGAGTTCGACGAAGCACTCCGACTCGCTAAGAACAAACTAGTCGTAGTCGAATACGCCACAGCCAAATCAATCAAAACCGAGAAGATTTACCCATTCATGGTCGAACTATCCCGAACTTGCAACGACGTCGTATTCCTCTTAGTTGTCGGTGATGAGTCAGATCGAACCATAGCAATCTGCAAACGGGAGAAAGTTCAACATTCCCCACACTTCACTTTCTACAAAAACTCTGTCAAGATTCACGAAGAGGAAGCGATTGAACCGGATGAATTAGTCGGTGATGTCCTTTACTACGGTGATAGTCACTCTAAAGTCATCCAGATCCATAGCGGCGAGGAAGTTGAGCAGCTGATTTCGGATCATAAAGTGGATGGGAAGCTGATTGTGTTGGATGTGGGTTTGAAGCATTGTGGACCATGTGTGAAAGTGTACCCAACCGTGATTAAGCTGTCAAGACAGATGGAGGATACTGTGGTTTTCGCTAGAATGAATGGTGATGAGAATGAGAGTTGTATGAAGTTTTTGAAGGATATGGATGTTATTCAAGTCCCGACTTTCTTGTTTATAAGGGAAGGTCAGATCGTTGGAGGTATGTTGGGAGTGGTAAAGGTGAACTTATTGGTGAGATACTTAGATACCAGGGTGTGCGTGTTACCTATTAATTGATGATTGATGACTATTGAATGTATCCTTGTTCAAAAGCTATAGTTTAAAAAAAAAAGCTTTAGTTAGATCATTTCAAAAAAAAAAGTTATAGTTAGATCAGAAAGTGTTACTGTTATATATGAATGTTGTGATCGACTATAATTTTATTATACAGAGTCAGGGGTGATTATTATAAATACATGAGAATTGAGATATCAATTTATCATGGTTCATTCATCATGGCTTATTGCGACTTACTGAAAATACACGCCAAATTTGCCCTATCCGTACATATCGCTCTCCGGGAGGTGATTTTAGAGGCGATATTGTTTCGTTCTCTCTGGTTCTCTTCTGTGTCAACAGAGAGATTGTGGGGTGTCGTTCTCATCCTCCCTATCGGAAAACTGTCGTTTCCCCATCTCGATCTCCAGCTCTAGGTGGTGGTTGCCCCTTCCTTCGAGCGTCGGAGTTTGGGGTCCTTCTTTTCCGGCGGTTTTTAGAATCCCGTTGTGTCACGGTGGTGAGGTTTTGTCCCGTGGCTGCTTTATCAGTTTTTTCCTTTTCTGCCGATTAGTTAGGGTTGCGTTTGGTGTCTCCTGGGAGGTTCTCCTTCAGAGGTGTTGTTTGGCTTCTTCAGTCCGACGTCTGGTTTGTTTGTTCAGAAGGGGCTAGTTTGGAGTTGTCTCTTCGATTTAGTGAGGATTTGACCGAGTTGGATAGGTCTGATTTCGAGTGCTTTTTGTACCTCTAGTGTGTTAGGTGCGCTTCGTGTTGGTGATTTGGGTGGAGTTTCTATGCCCTCTTCGTCTCCCAGGTTCTGAATCGTCTAGATTGGGGTCTGTGTCGATCAGCTGCGGCGAGTTGCATTGGGTTCTGTTTGTTTCTTTGAAGCTCTCTGCCGGATGTTGTAATCGTCTGGGTGTTTTGTGTCTGATTCTTTGGGTGTAGTCCGGTTTTGGGCGTGTTCCCGAACTCCGCTTTGATCTGCTTGAGTTCTTCGAACTCGATTCAGGTTTTGTTGTCTGGTTCAAGGCTCTGGGGTTGTCGGTCCAGGGGGCTGGGTTCATTGCCCCTGTTTGGGTCCCTCGGCAGTGGTTCTTTTCTTGGTCCGCTTGTCGGTATTGTTTTTGTTCTGTGCGTTTGGGTCGGAGGTTAGTGTTGGGTTGCCACAGGTTTTCGAGGCGATCCCGAAGGTCTTCTTTCAGATGAGCTGTTTAACTCTCAATTGCAGGGGGTTAGGTTAATCCAAGGCTGTCTATTGGGTTAAGAGTTTGATCCTTAAACTCAATCCCGATATCATCTTCCTCAGTGAGACCCATAAGTCTGATAGTGATATGGAGTTATTCTTTGGGATGTTCCCTCTGTATATTGGGCATGCGGTTTCTAGCAGAGGAAGGAGTGGAGGTCTTTGCCTTATGTGGAAAAGTCTCTTTGGATGTTCGATGATTTCTCAATCTAGGCAGCACATGTCAGCTAGTATGTCAATGCCGGGCGATCTCCAATTTGTCTTCACGGGTTTTACGGGTGGTCTAATTGGACGCTTAAGCACTTGTCGTGGAAACTTCTTCACATTCTTAGTAAGCAAGTTTGCCTGCCCTGGGTGATAGTTGGGGACTTTAACCAGATTCTCCATGCTTCCGAGAAGATCAGGGGCAGAATCAGGCAAGAAATTCACATGGCTCCGTTTAGAGAGGCCATTTCAGATTGTGACCTCCATGATACCGGCTTCTTTGGAGAGAGTTCTACTTTCACCAACTGTCAGGACGAGGACTTTCATTCTCATAGTAGATTGGATAGAGTGTTTTGCTCCTCTGCTGGTCTACAAGCCTTCCCCAATATTTCTGTGAAACATTTACCCAGGAAGCTTCTAACCATTGTCCTTTTTTTATCAGGTTCTTTGGTAACCACAAAATAGCGGCAAAAGTTTTAGGTTCGAAAATGGTTGGTGTTTGGATCCCAAGTTTGCGAAGATAATTACGGATGTCTGGAGTAATAATTTCCCCAATATTACTACGTCTCTGGAGTTGTGCGCTCAGAAGCTAAGTGAGTGGAAGGGTGGTCTATTTCCAAGATTAAATGGAAGATCATCAATAAGAAAAAAGAGCTAGGTAACATGTCTATTAGTGATAGCTCTTTGGGAGCTATTAACAATAGAAAGAGGCTCCTTTTGGAAATTGAGTTACTTTCTTCCGGGGGGAAATATGGTGGAAGCAACGATCCGGAGCTAAGTGGATCAAAGAAGGAGATAAGAATACGGGTTATTTCCATGCTAGGGCTTCTTCTATTAAAAGATCCAAAGAGATCTTGGGTCTCCTGGATTCCGGGAACACTATGCAATATTCTTGGCAAAATATTGAATTCATTGCTAGAGAGTATTTCAAAACCTCTTTTCTTCTTCCTAACCCCAGGTGGATAGGGATTTCTTGGGTGCTGTGGAGGGTCGGCTAAATGATAGCTTTATTTCTGAGATGAGCAGGCCATATACCAGAGAGGAAATCATTTCCACTGTGAAACAATTAGAAGCCAACAAGCTCCTGGGCCGGATGGCTTCAACGGTAAATTTTATATCACCTTTTGGCATATAATTGGGAATCAAATTATTGATGCAGTCATGCCTATCCTTAGAGGCCAGCCCCTCCCTGATTCCTTGAATGAGTACTTCATCACTCTTATCCCAAAGATGACCGGGGCGACGGAGATTGATAAATTCAGACCGATCGCTCTCTGCAATTTGCATATAAGATTGCTTCCAAGACCTTGGCTAATAGGGTTCAACATATGCTCCCGCATCTCATCTCCCACAATCAATCACGGTTCGTGAAAGGAAGACTTATTACCGACAATATTATTCTTGCAGGCGAGCTCCAACATTTTTTAGAGAAGAACTAAGCTGTTAAAAATGGTTTCTTTGCCCTCAAGTTGGACTTTAGCAAGGCATATGACAGATTAGAGTGGAGCTTCCTCCAAGATGTTCTCCTTTCCATGGGTTTCCCTTCTCATTGGATTACTCCAGTTATGAACTGTGTCTGCTCAGTCAGATGTGCTATCCTCATCAACGACAAGCTAGGTAACTCTTTCAACCAGTCTAGGGGCATTAGACAAGGAGACCCTCTTTCTCCCTTCCTATTCATTTTGGCTCAGGAAGCTTTGTCTAGTTTCCTTAATAAGTCCGATATTAATGGATACTTTCATGGTATCAAGCTCTCTCCCCTCTGCCCGTCTATATCTCACCTAGCCTTCGCTGATGACCTTCTTCTTTTTGGCAAATCCAATCCCACTAATATTTCCCGCCTGAACCATATTCTCACAAAATTCCTTCAAGCCTCTGACCACCTAATCAACCATCTCAAATCTGAATTGGTGTTTAGAAAAAGATTATCTCTCTCCATTAAAGACAATCTCTCCAGCCTTCTGAATGTCCAAGAGGTGCCTTGCTTCTCCAAATACCTGGGCCTTCCCCTCAAGATAGGTAGGAGAAAACATGATCTCTTTACCTATCTTATCGAATCAGTTCACAAAAGGGTTGCCAGTTGGACAAAACCTATGGCACAAGCAGCTAGATCCATCATGGTGTCTAGTGTTCTCCAGTCTATTCCCAACTACACCATGTCCCTATTTGCTCTTCCCAAGGGTATTATTGCGAAACTCAATTCAGCCTTCTCCTCTTTCTGGTGGAGTGGGAAAGTCGATAAAAGAGCTCTCCACTGGACTAAATGGTCTAAGGTTTGTGACACGGCGGACCAAGGAGGCCTTGGTTTCAGAGAAGTGGAAAATTTCAACAAAGCTCTTTTGGTTAAATAGCTTTGGAGATTACTTTCTTGTCCGGGTCTTTAGTAGCCCAAGTTATGAAACAGCTCTATTACCCTGACATCAATATGAGTGAGTGCCACCCTTCTAATAAAGGTAGCTCCATCTGGAAGTCCATCTCTTCGGTTTTGGATATGCTCAGAGAAGGAGCTCGGCTCCTACCTTCTGTGGGGGATGGGCTTCTGTCTCTTCCTTCACAAGATTTGGATAGTCCTAATCAGTGGACCTGGGTCCTCTCCAAAGATACCAAGTTCTCCGTCAAACCAGCTTATATCTTTCTGGTAAAAGAAATAGGTGAGGAGAGCTCCTCCAATCCGTCCCACTTCATTGGTAGGATTGGGAAGAAGCTTACCATTCCATTTGCTGCCCCAGAGTTAAACTTAATCTCTGGAAGTTTTTGGGAAATATTATCCCTTGTCAGGATAATCTGGCTAGACGGATCGGGGGTGATTCCAAGTGCATCTTCTGTGGGGCTAAGGATAACTTGGCTCATTGTTTCTTCTATTGTTGCGCAGTTAGAGATATATGAAGGGGCTTGGTGGATGTGAATGAAATTCCTAACAATGTGGATGGTATGTTGGACTGGTTTTTTCGGATGTCTGAGGTGTGGAGTGTGAAGAAGCTATCTCTTATAGCTAACAAGCTTTGGGTCATATATGCTTCGAGGAATAAAGTCAAGCATAATTCAGAGCTTTCTTGGTGGAAAGAAGTCGAGGTAAACAACTCCTTTACTGAAGCTATCTTTCGGTGATGAAGGTCTCCTCTCATCTCTATCTCCTAGGATTTGGCATCCTCCACCGACGGGTTATCATAACATTTGTACGGGTACGCTTGCTAGTCGTTATGGGGATCAGATCATAGCTGGTCTCATCCAAGATGATCGCGGTTTGCCTATTGTAGTTTTCAATCGAAGAATTTCCAGCACCAGTAATGTGCAGTATGCTGATATCAAAGCAAAAAGAATTGCCATGGAGCTTGCTATCTCGGTGGGTATCCATAGCATTTGCATTGAATCAGTTGATAAATATTTCGAGGATATCCTACTTTTGGGAGATATCAGAAGACCCAATGCCAGTTGGGATGATATCTTGATGGTGAGAGGATTAATATCTAATTTTGCTAGTATTATTAGAAGTGATACTCTTATGTATGATAACTATCTGACGAAGATTATCTGTAATTTGGGGAATCCTCTTTTGAGAGTAATCGGGTGTGTTAGGGGAGCATGTTCCCCCAAATATCCGTATGGCTTGTAAGCTAGATATGGATCTAGCATGACATGAGGGTCTTTTCCCCTTGTGCTTGCTATGTATTATAATATATGGTCACAATGTTCTTAAAAAAAACACGCCGAAGATATTGCGTTCATTAGGTCAAAAGAAGAGCCAGACAAGTATTTTTATTTGTAAACGGGTCTATCAATCTAATATATCACTAGGTTAGCTCGTATACAACCTTCTCTACTCACTCTCCCACCATCCACTTCACCTCACAACCCTCTTTATCACTCTCCCATTTCGGTTTATCTCTCTCCCATTTCGGTCTTTCTAATTTCAGCGTGGGTGAGATTTTCCCTCTTCACTGCGGGCTTTTGGTCTCTCAGCAGGTGCAACGGCTGTGAGTTGCGGACGATCGGTGCATGCAGTTTGGTAGGTTTCGAAGCTATTGAATCTGAAAGTGAGATCGATTGTTGTTTTCACCGAGATCGTTTGCTGCTGTCACCGGGATCACTTACTGTTGTTCACCAGGATGACAAGCACAGGACAATTTCATTATTTCTTGATGTGATTTGTGACAACCAGGACGAAGATGGTATGAGCAACAAAAAATTCTCCAAAGATGTTCCAGGTTGTCTGTCACACATTTTAGTTTTTACGTTGCATGTGGTTTTTGGATTTGCTTGTGGCTTTTGGATTTTGCTTGTGGCTTTTGGCTTTTGGATTTTGGTTGTCTACTTTCCAAGGTTGGCGGCCTGGTTTTATTCAGCTACTAATGCATCAACCCATGAGCCTTTGTTGCTACAGTAGTTTTGCCTTCTCTCAAGGCTTGATTGAAGGTTTAGATGGATGTCTGTAGCTACTCAGTTGTAAGGAAGATCTGAAAGTAATTGAAGTCTTTAGTATTCATTAGTTGCAGTAGTAATGAACTTATGTTAAACTACATAACATTGTAAGGAACATAATGAATTATATTGCAAACAGTCAAGTTGCTTCAGCAGTAGCCAAAATTATCCTTAGAACCCAGCATGGAAACAGATAATGATTTATTAAGTAATGTATGTTGTGATTGGCGGACAAACCTATACCCATTGGGCCACACGGAGTCAAGATATGGCTCATACGGGAAGGTAGTCCAACTAATATACAAGAAAAGTCCAAAGTTTCCCCGGAGATCTCACAGTGGAGAAGATACAGTTCTAGGAAAGGCGTAAGTGTGAAGATGTTGTTACTAATCACACAATCCACATTAGGGGAAAAAAAGGTTGAGCGAAAAACGGTGATGTAGACACCAAAAATTCTCACCCCGTAAAGCAAATTTCGAAATAATAAGAGGGTCGTCGCCTTTCTTTTTCAAAACATACTAGCGTGCGTGCCATAACGAAACCGTCATTTTATAACCTTTTTCAAAGCATTTCATAAAAACACGATTTCCAAAAATGAGTTTTCAACAATAATTCCGGTTTTAAACCCCGGTCCGGGCTGAAACTTTAGTATTATTTTCTCTCGTGAAGATATTGATTTCCGACTCAGCATAGCCGGTTAGCATACTCTCCATGTAACCCAATGGTTCTGGGTTCGATCCCTAGCTACGGTGCTTTTTTTTATTTCTCGTTTAGCTTGCAATTCGACTTTTGTTTCACTATCTACGGTTATCTACTGAAATTTTCTACAGCTCAACTGGTTAAGTATGCAGGAGTGGTGTGGGGAATACCGAGTTCGAATCCTAGTAGTAGCAGTAATCATTTTTTTATACCACCTGTGTATGGCCTTTACTCTTTCTTTTTATTTCACTTCTGTTTTGTTGTTTGTCTCGGTCCACTGCTCCACTCCAGTCTCGATGAACATTTACAAAAAAAAAGGGGAACATGCAGTATGGGGTTGGTTCTTGAGAGAACCGATTAATTCCCCCAATCTTCTCTCGCTGGCTCCTCGGTACTTCAAACCGGCAGTCATTTTGAAGGCCTCGAACTCCATTAACAATCCGGGCACGCCTTCATCCTTCCAGGGGGAATGGCGACTGCGAATCTTGTCTCCGACCATCCTCTAATGCCCATCCTTTTGCTTTCTTTCTCAAAAGAAAAACCTTAGAGGAGCCAGCCGACACACTTCACAAAAGATGAGCAAACCCCCGACTGTTCGTTCTCCCGCCCAAGAATTCAACCTTCTTCTGGCCCCCTTCATCTCTAAAATCCAGGACCGGAGTATCTCTCAGAAAAAGGAGTACCTTGATTCACACTCGCGAAGCGACCAGGGAAAAAAACTCTTTTCTGCGGTGGTTTTTTTTCCATCACATTCGACGTTTGTGCAGTGTAAGTTAGCTTCCAATTGACCTTTCCGGCAAAAACGGTTTTGAATTCCCTTTCCGTCCCTCTCTCGATTTCGGCTTTCTCTTTTGTTTGCGATTTTTTTAGCCAAATGAACTCTACCGATGATGGCCAATGAAAAAGGGGAAGGAAGGACGTTGCTCTTTCGGAAACCAGTTTCTGAAACAGGAACCCTATACGAGAACGATGATTCGGAGAACGACTCCGTTAGATTCCGATGCAAGCGTCGTATTTCTTCTCCCCCTCCTGCTCCTCTTTTCTCTACATTTAGAGAGGTTTCCTGTGTTGATGCTGGCGCTGATAAGATTGAGTTGATTTCTCATTTCTCTCGCATTTGTGTTTAATCTCTGTTGTACATATAAGCACCGATTGAACCTGGGACTGCTACGGTACAAGCGTTGTTTTGAATCATTGTGATAGAAGCAAAGAGGCATATGGGGATCTATGTTCTATGCCTTTCATACTTCCTATCCTTTTCCGTTTGTTCAGCGACTCACTTCTGGTGGTATCTGTTATCTGCATATGTTGTGATTTTAGGTTGAAACTTGTGAACTCTCGGGCCCTAGTCGAAGAGAGTAGCTCAAATCTGTAGTTCTTTATTTTAGTCTTGCATTTTCCTTGTTCCCACCTATTTGAGCCACAATCTAAACGTCTGCCATGTTTGTTCTATCTCTGATTCTTTGCAAGAGCTCTTACTGATTCCATTCCGATGATCAACACCCAGAAAAAGTGCCCCTCATTCAGGATGGTTAAAATCAGACGGTTTGGTTCGAATTCAGGCATACAAGGAATCGATATTATGCTATTTTTTTTCTATGAGCGTAGAGATCTGGAGGTGTCAATCACCCGGGCAGAGTTTTCCATAGTCTATCCTTCATGTTTCTTTCTTTTGACTCTTCGATTAAACGGACTAACTAATGTGTTTGGTCGTTTGTATGTTCTCTCTCTTGTGTTGTTCCTTGCAGAGATAGCTTTTCTTCATCCTGGGTATTAATCTTCACCCAAGTAGCATCAATATTTACTTAATGATTGTATTTGAATGCCCTTTTAAACGTGCCTGATATCTGTGGGAATATGCACTGTTTTGTGAAGTTGTGGTGAATTTGAAATCTCTTCGGTCATTTAGGCATTGCAAGCACCCTGTACTTCTTGAATGTTTATCTGTTTATGTGTGCAAGCGAAAGAGGAGGATCTTTTCATTAGTCAGTGACGTTTGGGGATTAGTAGTTAGAACAAGTCTATTATTTTTAGTTCAAATCAGTTTGTTCCTGGTTTTGACTAATCTTCCCTCCGTTAAGCACCTGGTGTGGGCCGTTCCTTTTGTATTGACATAACTCGATAATAACCATGTAGGGCGTAGGACATAGATTGACCATGATCGGTTAGTTTGGATTAGCAAGGTTGTACTTAGGCTGCAGTATTCTTAATTTATTCAAAAATTTTTTTATCATAATCTAAAGTAAAAAAAAAAATCAAGAATAGAAAATGTGTTTTGAGCCAAACAACTTTTTGATACTCTTAACAAATTAATTAGCAACCATACACTTTAGGATTCATTGTACATACTCTACTTTGTCATTGAAGTTCACGGTGGTTGGCTTGGTTGTTTATATTTCATTTCAAATTCATAATTATCTGTCTTATATGCTCATGTTGTAGATTAGCTTGGCAATTGTTGGACCTAGTCCAGTATAGAGGCCCAATACCTAGGAAGCTCTAATTAGCCCATAGGTCACCCATTTTTAGAAAAGCTCTAGGTTTGGGTATCCTCAATGCATACGGGTCCCAGACACGGTCCATGTGAGTAATACCTATTTTCCTTAAAATTTTCCAAATCATCCTCTAATGTCAACATAAATTCACAACCAACAACAATCAAATTCAAAATCCAAAGTCAAATTTCACTTCACAATCAGCCCAAAACCCAACCCACTATGGCCCAATGTTCGGCCCAATCTCAAAACAGGCCCATAGGCCAATTCGGCCCCAAGCCTAGTCAAGCCCAAGGCCCATTTCAGCCCAAAATAATCTTCAACTCAAATAAAAAGGCCCAAGGCCTAAATCAAAACCCAAAGTCAAGTCAAACCCAACTTGGCCCATCCGTCCACCTTGGCCCAAAAGCTCATCAGGTCCAAATCAGGCCCAAAAGCTCATCAGCTCAAAAGCCTATTTTGGCTCACATCTTCAAAGCCCAAAAAAAAAAGAACCCAAGTCAATAAAAAGCCCAAATACAAAAAAAAGAGGCCCAAGGTTAGGGTAAGGCCCAAACCCATTTCAAGGCCCAAGCCCCATTTCGAGGCCCAAGCCCATTTGAGGCCCAAGCCCATTTTGAGGCCCCAGCTCATTTTGAGGCCCAAGCCCATTTCAAGGCCCAAGCCCATTTCAAGGCCCAAGCCCGTTTTAGCCTAAAAGCCCAAACGAAGTCCGAGTTTGACCCAAACGTTGACCTTGACCCAAATGTGGACTTTGACCCAAACGTTGACCTTGGCCTAATTTTGACCTGAACTGTTTTCCAAGCTGATTCAAATCAATCCAATTCAAACTCAATCCCATTCAAACCCAAATTTGTAGATTCCATCCAAACTCCCAAAAATCCAAAAAACATTCTCATTATTCAGCTTTATTCAAAAATCCTGAAAATCTCTTTTCTCAAATTTTCAAACAATCATTTTATTCAAACTTCATCAAGTTTTCAAAAGAAACCATTTTGTGGAATTTTAATGGAAAAACTCTTCTCACATCACAGAAAACTCTTCTCAAATGCAGAAAGTTCTTCTCACATATACAGAAAGTTTTCTCCTAAAAACATTTCTCAAAATCAGTGGTCCTATATCGAGAATTCCGACAACTTTTAAAGTGTTCCAACTTAAATTTCAAACTTAAACCAAACGTTTTCAGGAATAAGAGATGTTTAACATTTTCAAAACATTTTCTCCCTAGTTAGACGTCATTGTCTCCCTTCCAAATAAAAATCCGAGGCGGGCACTGGGGTCACAACCTCCCTTGTCGCAGTCTGGATCTCTTTAGGCGGAGCATTAGGGTGACAAACCTCCCCCAATTGCAGCCTAGATTTCTACAAGGCGGGGCGCTAGGGAAGTAACGGCCTTCCTAGTTGCAGCCGGGATTTTAGAATCGTCTAACTCCCTTCACTCGATTTCAATGTTTTGATTTTTAATGTTTTAAAACCCGGGAGTTAGAGATGTTATTAGGGTTCGACCGAGAACATCTCCTTCATGGTGTTTCTCTCTGAACCCTACTTTCCGACATAAATTCATTGCCCCATCTTTCGAGCCTCGGGCACTTACTATCAGTTAAGCGTCGTGTTCGAGGGGGTACATAGGGTAATCCCTCGGGATTATCCGCCCTTTTACAACAAAAATGATTTTCAGTTTTAAAATTTAAGAGAGACAATTCTGAACAAATCAATCCCAATCCTTTCATTAGAGCTTTAACCCATAGGCATTCCCTGATCCTTTCTAAGCAAACTTGGAGTCACAAGTCCCACAAACACATGACCCTTCATTCTTAGATGCTCCTGAACAACCGTAGTCATCAGAAACCTGAAAACATCTTCAAAACCCGAACACCTGTAAACCAAAAATCCTCTTTCACACTCCATCAACACTCTCGACTTCCTAAAACACCTCAAGATTTGACCATTCTAAATCCAAACTTTATAAACACGAAATACTCCTCAAAATTCCACCAAAGAGTTCGGACACCTCTTAACTTCACAAAATGACCAAAATACCCCTAAACTATGAAAAGTGACCAAAATACCCCTTGGCTTCACAAAATGACCAAAATACCCCTCGGCTCTACAAAATGACCAAAATACCCCTCAACTCTACGAAATGACCAAAATACCCCTCAGCTCTACAAAATGACCAAAATACCCCTTGACTCTACAAAATGACCAAATACCCCTCAACTCTATGAAATGACCGAAATACCCCTCAGCTCTATGAAATGACCAAAATACCCCTAAGCTCTACAAAATGACCAAAATACCCTAAGCTCTATAATAACCAAAAGCCCTTTTGCTCCTCAAAACTCTCAGTATCCTTTTAACCTCATGAAAGTCGAAACAACCTCAAATCCCTCACATTCAAACCAACTTCATCGACCAATATCTCAGACCAGCCTTTTCCTGGAACTCTTCTAACTCATCTACTCCTCAATCCGCACTCAATCCTATCCTTTGGCTTAAAAATGAATCTCTCTAAAAGGTTTTGAAAAAGGGTAATCCCGACAATTGGAGACCGAGGTTTCCTCGGGCACCAATCCGAAGTCGTGGTCGTTGCCACTTCTAAGGGGTGTAACCTAGTACGAACCCACAATAGAATCTCTGCAAATGACCGGATAAGTCCTATCCATAAGGAACAACCTCAGAATCATTATCGGTTCTTAGAACCCCCTTCTCTTCCTTTCGTAGTTCTTAGGTCAAACTAGGTGGCGACTCTAGTCAATTCCGCCTTATAGAGGCATAAGTTCGCGTGGAGCCCATTGAGAGCGGGTGTAGTGCACACTTGCACTCCCCTTTATGCTTTCTGAAAGAGGACGATTTAGTAGGTATTTGAGGGATGCCATGAACAACAGGTTTTCACCCTCCACAAAATGGCAATTTGTAGGATCTAGACCAGTCAGACCATATTTTAATAGACCCCCCTCATACCGAAAAATCACCCTCCACAGTGAAATGTGCAATGAGAGGAATATAACATAGATAATAGGCGTGAGTACTCGAACTGACAAGAAACTAATGAAGTTCAATATGACAAAGCTCTTAGAAAATCTCTTTAAAGACCCACAATTTCTTCAAGGCTTTGAACCTAGGGAGTCGCGGAATTATGCCTAGAGAATCATGAATATGTTGCCGAGGAAGACTTGGTTCATTGGAAGTTTCCGAACCTAGACGACCTCAAAACAAAGGTGAAAAATGAAGCAAGGGAAATGATGAATTCTTCAAAAGTCAAAGTCCAAGATAAAGACTAACAGTAGAAAAAAACTAAGGTAAACTACTTAGAATAAAATAATCAATATCTCTGATGCTAATAGAGGAGAAGGCGGTGAAGATAGAAAATGATGTAGTGTCTCATAAGTCTAGTACTCAAGATGGCGTTAGACAATATAACATTTCCATTCCTTTAGTGTTTTTCCTTGGCCATAGCATAGCCTACGTCACACAATTGTCCTAGGAGATTATATTTTGCTAATCTTTGGTATGTAGCTAAATTTCGAATTCGATGCTCTATTTTGTTCTCTAGCTTCAAGTGCACATCTTCCAACCCTAGATCATCACCATCTTCTTATTACCAATAGTAACCCGACAGAGATTTTCTAACTTGCAAATGCGCCTAAATCTTTGCGCGTATGCTTGGAGGCAGTGGAATCGAGGACCCACAACTTTGGATCTTCTGATATCTTGGACCATTATTAATAGCCATGAGCACATCACCATGTGTGTATTGCTCGCAACATCTTCATCTTCCACATTGGTTTTACCTTTCTCTCTTAAACTCTTGAACTCCTTCATGTCTTCCATGAGCATACGACAATAAGCTTGGATATGGCCCACCTTGTCACAATAGCAACAATTATTGCAACCCAATCGTGAAGTAGATCTCCCCTGGACCCACCTCATCTTCTTTGATTTTGACCATGTTCTTCGGTAGCAGCCAAGGCTTGATCATCATTCATTGATGTATTTTTATTAAGCGTATGCTCATTGTCTTGAACAATGGCAATGACCTCCTACAAATTCAATGTGCTCCTCCCAACCACGACCATCTACACAAGAGCTTGTATGATTTTGGGAATTGAGCCTAAAAAAAAAGAACGACTGCTCTTGTGGCTCAATCTTCTCATCAACATTGATCGGTTGATTCAGTAACTCTTTATATGTATTGATGTTCTTATTACGAGACCCACCTTCTTCCAACTTGAGGCCATAATGCTCCATCTTTAAACATTTTATTTGTTAAGGACTTTCAAAGCATAGATGTTTGCCAGCTTATCCCACAACGTTATTGGAGTCAAGTTTGTCATGATATTGTATTCCATCTTTGGGGCACCTTTTTAGGTGATTCATCCACTCTACCGGTTGCATTCCTGTTGGCATCGTCTCCTTCCAGGCATGGTCAAGGCCTTGTTGCACTAAGAAGTCTTCGATTCCATTTTTCTATATGGTAACATTTATCTTTTTGTCGTACAAAGGGATTACAAACTTTACTTCATTCCATCCATGTTATGATACAAGTTACAACAGAGATTCATATGTTGATATTCCTTGTTCATGGAGCTCAGTTGACATATAGATATTGGGGTTTGGCTCGTTAGTTAGCAAGTTGGAGCAGTTTTGGTTTTAGTTTGTTGTGTATAAAATAGCAATGCTACATATTCTGTGTCTGGTTATACGATAAAGATGCTAATACTTCGCTGTAATACAAAGACTAATAAAAGTTTTTTCCCTTTTGTTGGTCAAGTTTAGTTTTTCCCGCTAATTCAAACAATTGTATCAACAGTAGGTATGATATCACTTGCTATGAATTCACGGGGTATAAATATGAATTCAACACACCTAAATATAAAAAATGGAAATAAAGCAATTCATAAAAAATTAGTGGAAAACCCTTCAATTCATAATAAAACCTTGGGACCGCAACATTGTCCAAGCTTTCACTATAATATTGAGAGACTATAGAAGAGACTCTCAATCCTCACGAATTTTCTAACTCTAACCCAAAGCGAGCTCACAACTTGATGTAAAATACTACAAATTATTTTTTTACATTCATAAAGTCAAATACAAAGCTCCTTTATCACCTAACTCTCTCAATGCTAGATCTATTGTTGGATGCTGCAAATCAACCAAAGATGCCTTATATTATATAGTGGTAGAGACAAGCCGCCTTAAAAAAACTCAAAAACAAACTAGTACAAAAATCCCTATTTCAAACCGCCGAAATAGGTGTCTGTCAAAATAATAATAAAAAATCACACCTATTTTGATGGTTCCTAGCTAACAACCGTAGATTTTTTTAATGTTCAACCCCGTCTTCAGTCTGTTGTGCGGTGCAGTTTCTAGTCCCGTCTTCAATGTGTCACACCTTACAAAGCAAACAATAAGCATTATTTCAAGAATCCAAAATCCAGAAACAAGTATAAGCTTTGGAGTACACTTATAGAGTAGTAATGGTGTTCCCCTCAACCAAATAATCACGAGAGAGAAAAGATAAGTTCGAGTATATTACTGATTCCGGAATGAACTGTCATCATCTTATCTTCAATTTGGTAATGCAGCTATTTATGTGATATATCATTGAGAGAGGCGTATACACATAAGAAGAAAGTGAAGAATAGTCAAACACAAGAAGAAAGGAGGAGGTGTAGAGCATGCATGTTCTCCAGTTAGGGTTATGAAATTACCGTGAGCAAAGGGATGAAGAGAGGCCCGCAGAGCAAGTATGTTCTCCATTTAGGGTTGTGAAACTACCGAGAGAGGAGGATGAAGAGAGCCGTGTAGAGCATGTATGTTTACCAGTTAGAGCTGTGAAATTACCGTAAGAGAAGAGGATGAACAGACGCGCACTAAACATGTAAGTTCACAGTTAGGGTTGCAAAAGTACCACGAGAGAAGAGGATGAAGAGAGGCGCCCAGAGTATGTACGTTCGCCAGTTAGGGTTGCTAAATTACCGGGAGAGAAGAGGATGAAGAGAGGCGCCTAGAGTATGTATGTTCACCAGTTAGAGTTGCTAAATGAGAGAGGCGCGTAGAGCTTGTATGTTCGCCTGATAAAAGAGGATGAAGAGAGGAGGCGCGTAGAGCATGTTTTTCGCTTAAGAGAAGAGGATGAAGAGAGGAGCCGTGAAGAGCTTGTATGTCGCCTAAGAGAAGAGGATGAAGAGAGGAGGCGCACCGAACATGTATGTTCGCTTGAGATAAGAGAATTGTGGGTTTTGGTTGGAGGCCATGGCTAAGGGTCGAGGAGATGCTGTGTTGAGAGATGATCAGAGGAAGATAGGAAGACGATGTAGGCTTAGGGCAGGATGGAGAGAATAGGATGAAAAAGGAGTGATTTTAAAAAGAGATAGCGTGTGTAATTGGATTTCTGGATTGTTAGGGGGGTGTTATGATTGGGAAAAAAATTGCAACTGGATCGACAAAAAAATAGTGCGGGTTGATTTCGCTTTTGTTGTGTGAAAAATACATTTGCTCTAGTGCTCTTTTTTGGACAATCGTACTACTTTAGCAGACATACTCATGCACCTTATACTGATAAGAGGCATAAGGGAGAATGTGATACTACCTTAGCTACGTTGCACGAGTCATCCCAAGTTGAGAACGCAGAAACTCAAATGGACCTCTTTGAACTGGCTTAGTAAATATGTCTGCAAGTTGATCAGTAGTTGGGACATACTCTAACTGCACCGATTTTTTTTCCATGCAATCTTGCAAAAAGTGATGACGAATTTCAGTAGACAAATCTATGGCACTGTTATCATCACAAAATATGATGGTGTAAGAAGTAGGTATTAAATAATCATGAAGTTGTTGAATCCATAGGATTTGTGCACAGTAAGCAGCCACAGAGACGTATTCGGCCTCAACAGATGATAGTGAAACTGTGTTTTGTTTCTTTGAACTCCACGCGACGAGACATAATCCTAGAAATTAGGCAGTTGTAGAGGTGTTTTTCCTGTCTAACAAAGAGCTTGCAAAATCAGAGTCACTGAGAGAGGCGCATACACATAAGAAGAAAGTGAAGAACAGTCAAACACAAGAAGAATGGAGGAGGCGTAGAGCATGTATGTTCGCCAATTACAGTGGCGGACCTATGTTGTAGCCTGTGGGGGCACGCGCCCCCACAGGTTTTTAGAAAAATATAAGTATATATGTGTGTATATATGTAAAAATAAATAATAAATGTTAGATAACTAAATAGTGTAGTCCCACTAGTAGAAAAAAGATTTTAAATGACGCACTTTAAACCACGGTTAAATCTTTAACCGTCGTTTAAATATTTTAAACCACGGTTTTTAAGCAAACCGTCATATATAGTGCACGCCTCATTACATAAATGACGGTTCTCCATATACCGTCATATATAGTTCGTCCGCTTTGAAGATAAAACGACGGTTCAGTACTAACCGTCGTATAAAGAGTTTATAAACCACGGTTTGTTTGCAACCGTCGTTTAAAGTTTTACCAAAGAATTATAAACCACGGTTTTTTACAAAACCGTCGTTTATTTGTCCAGTCACATACGTCTTTAACGACGGTTCCTTGATTAACCGCCGTTTTAAAGTCTTTTAATAATAAAAACCCGACCTTCCTTCTTCTTCCTCCTCCCCCTCTCTCTGTTTCCCCTGCGATTTCTCGACGATTTTCCACCGCCCCGTCTCCCCGCCGTCGAGCTTGTGCCCGTCCTCCTCCTCCTCCGGCGCCATCGAGCTTGTGCCCGTCTTCCTCCGCCGTCGACTGTGTTGTGCCGTCCTCCTCTGTCCTCTGCCCGCGTCGCCATTCTCGGCCGCCTCACCAACCGCCCCCCTCGCCTGAAGTCTCGACCTCATCAGCGCACCACGGTGCCCCAAGGTAAACCCTAAACTATCTTCGTTTTTTTATTGTATGGGGTGTATATATGATCGAGTGGGTCTACGACTGAGAGTGATAAACCGTGGAAAAGATTCTTGCGATGGAGGTTTTGTAGATTGGTTTGCGATGGTGGTTTTGTAGATTGACATGGATAAGCTCTGTGGTGAACGAGAAATGGTAAGTGGAGGAAGTGGAAGTGGGGATTCGTCTGTGAGTAAGGAGGCTGTTGATTTGATATGGGTAGAAAGTAAGAAAGAACAAACGAAATCGAGTTTGATTTGGGTAGCTGGTTTTGTTCATTAATGAAACAGCTTTGTGATTAGTTTTCCTAGGGATTGATAGCAAAGAGTTGGGATTTTGGATCTTTCAATTTATGGGTTTCATCCAAAAGACATTAATCTTTCACTTATCTTCACTCAATGTAGAATATATATATATATATATGCAATGGTTTTGAATATCGAATCGATCTCTCCGGTTGAATGCGTGGGATTTCCAATGGTGTCTGATAGCTATGGTGGACTGATGTGTTAATTGTTTATGTCTTCTTTGTTTTGGTTGTTTTGATTTTCTAGTGTCGGTTGAGATATTATTTTTCTGTCACATTATGATTATTATTGTTGTTGTTATTGCGATCGAGGGAGGGAGAGAGAGTCGTACGACGTATGTTTATGCAGGGAAAAAAAGAATGAAAACAATTCTCTACAGTTCTCTTAAATGTTTGTTTATGCAGGGGAAAATGAAATGGTTTTCGTAGTAGTCTTTCTGATGTTGGTACTATGTTTGTTTCTGCCTTAAAAAATGTGGAGTATATAAAAATACGCAAAGGTCATGCAATTTTTTTCCAGAATTTACCTTATTATAATTTTATTGAATAGGTGTTTCTACGGTTGAACAATCCCTCTTCCTTCCCATTTGTGACTTGATCATCCTTATTCATCATTAGGTTAGTTTTTTAAAAATGTTATGGTTTATTCAAATATATCTGTTTGTTAATTTGTTCAATTATTCATATATTTTTCAAATTAAAACCTTGTATTCTAATTTCATTGTATTCACTACACACAGTCGGATTGTCTACTTGTCGCACTATCTGCTGCTGTCAACCTCTGCCACCGGTTTGCCTGATCAGAACCCACGGTAAATCACTTGCATTTCTGATTATACTTTTAGAAACAAATACTAATATAAATGTATATATATATATGTACATATATATATATATATATAATATTGTCACAAATAGACGTTATACTAAATTCTACTTGTATTCTGCAATCATTAGAATATGTATTTGCATAGTGTGGTTGAAATGTGATGATGGGGTTGAAATGGGGTGGATGTTTTTGTTCATTGATCATATATATATATATATTATACATTTACTATATGCATACTTGTCTGTCTGATAATAATTCGTATGGTTTGCCGAGAGTTAATGTTGCTGCTATGTTTGTTTCTGCCTTAAAAAAAATGTGGAGTGTCTAAAAATCGCAAAGGTCATGCCAAATTTTTTCCAGATTTAAGCTATGTTCGTTTGTTTAATATGATCAATTATTCAAGTTTTTATAAAATTAAAACCTTATTCTAATTTCATTGAATAGGTGTTATATACTACGCGCAAGAGCATTTGCCTACTTCTCTTCTTCTGTGCTGTTCGCGCTAGCTGACCATCCAGTACTCATCAGGTTGGTATTTAAAATGTTTCAATTTATTTTTGTTTTTCTATTAAACAATGGAAAATCAATTCAAACATAGAATTCCTGTCTGAGATTTACCTGATAGAGGTATGTCTTAGATAGTCCCTGTTGGGACTGTCCAATGGCCTTTGATCTCACCATCTAGGTTGTGAATGAGTTAATAATATACAGTAGTTCAGTGATAATTTCAGCAGCATTACCCTAGTGTTCTTCTAGTGTACATATATATATGTGAATTGAAACGATTCATATATATATATCTACACTAGGAGAACTGTAGGGTAATGCTGTCGAAATTATCACTGAACTACTGTATATTATTAACTTGTTCCTATGTGAGATCGAAGGTGATTGGATAGGTTTAGGTTGTTAAATCTGTAAATAAAAAAAGAGGAGATCAATGGAACGAGTTCACGACATCTGGTGTGTGTTGAAAAAGGAGATGGAGCGCTCAGTGATGTACAGTGACAGATTGGACATCAAGTACCTAGAAGGGGTCAATAAATTTTGCAAAGTCCTTGTTGACAATCTGAAACCAAGGGATAAGGGATATATTCGATGTCCTTGTGTCGATTGCAAGAACGACTTCAAACCGAGGTGTGGACAAGATTAAGGATCATCTGATTCGCAGAGGGTTTACAGAAGATTATGAAGCCATAACAATACTGCATGGTCACATTCAGTACAAGTGTTTGAATGTGCTGATCATACGTCGTTGCAGAACAATCAGAAATGGATGCTTCACAGGATTTTGGGGATACTCAAGATGATTCACTAGGTAGTGATTCAGATGATCAGGAGGACCTTAATGCAATGATGGAATGTTGAACAACATTTTTCCAACAAACCCAAATCATTCGAAAATCTGATGCAAGCATCAAAGGAACCGTTGTACAGTGGATGTGAAACGCAAACACAAAACAAATTGAGCGTTGTCCTAAAACTATTCAATCTAAAGGCGAGACGTGGATGGAGTGATGTCAGTTTTACAGATCTTTTACAACTGCTGAAGAATGTACTACCAAAGGACAATGTGATACCCACAACAACTTATGAGGCAAAGAAGTTAATGTGTCCGATGGGTATGGAATATAAAAAATACATGCTTGTCCAAATGGGTGTATGTTGTATTGGAAGGAGAATGAGTTGGATGACCATTGTTCTGAATGTGGGGAATCACGCTATGTAAAAAGGGTGACAGAAACCACATAAGCACTAAAGTGGGCTCTCCTGCAAAGGTGTTGTGGTATCTACCGATAATTCCCCGATTCAAACGTTTGTTTGCAGATCAAAAAGATGCTGAGAACCTCCGATGGCATGCTACCCCATAGAAGGGATGATGGTAAATTGAGACATCCAGCCGATTCACCACAATGGAGAAACATTGGCAGAATATACCCTCAATTCGGTACAGACCCAAGGAACTTAAGACTTGGTTTATGCACTGATGGGATGAACCCTTATGGCACTTTGAGCAGTATACACAGTACTTGGCCTGTTTTATTGACAATATACAATCTTCCACCATGGTTTGTATGAAACCCAGACATATTCTCCTCTCTCTGTTGATATCGGGTCCAAAACAACCGGGAAACAAATTGATGGTGTTTTTTTGCAACCACTTATTGACGATTTAAAATTGTTGTGGAATGAAGGTGCGACGGTGTATGATTCATACGGTATGGAAAACTTCACGCTCCGGGCTATGTTGTTTTGTACGATCAATGATTTCCCTGCATACGGTAAACTCTCGGGATACACAATTAAAGGAGCTCTAGCGTGCCCTATATGTGGAGATAGAACTTGCAGTATACGGTTAAAACACAGTGGAAAAAATGTGTACATGGGCCATCGGAAATTCCTTCCTAAAGGGCACAAATACCGTAAGATGACAAAAGAGTTCGATGGAAAAACGGATCATGCAGTCGCTCGACCACCACTATCTGGCTGAGACTTACAATTAGTTGAAGAATGTTGTGAACAACTTCGGTCCACCAACGAAAGCCAATGAAAAGAGCATCTGGAAGAAAAAATCAATATTTTGGGAACTTGAATATTGGCAACATTTAGAGGTGAGACATTGCATTGATGCTATGCATGTGGAGAAAAACATTGGTGAAAGTGTATCTGCGACACTACTAAACGTGAAAGGAAAGACAAAAGACCATTTAAAGGGTAGAAAAGATCTGGTTGAATTGGGTATACGAGAAGAACTCGCGCCACAACAAAGAGGGAAAAGAACATTCTTGCCTCCCGCTTGTCATACATTATCCAAAGAAGAGAAAATAAGTTTTTGTAGTTCTCTTCGTCATATTAAAGTGCCATCCGGTTACTCCTCGAACATATCAGTTTGGTATCAATGTCTGATCTTAAATTGGTAGGGATGAAGTCTCACGACTATCATGTTCTGATGCAGCACTTACTTCCGGTTGCTCTCCGTGGAATCCTTCCAGCTGATGTCAGGAAAACTATTACAAATTTATGTGTTTTCTTCAAAGGAATTTCGTGTAAAGTGCTTGATGTGGAGACGCTGGATAACTACATAATGACCTTGTGATCACCATGTGTCAGTTGGAAATGTATTTTCCTCCTTCGTTTTTTGATATTATGGTGCATCTACTTGTTCATCTTGTTAGAGAGATCAAACATTGTGGTCCGTTATACCTTCGATACATGTATCCGTTTGAGAGATATATGGTTATACTGAAAAAGAAAATGAAAAACCGTCGGCGTCCAGAGGGAAGCATAATTAAAGGGACAGTAACAGAGGAAGTAGTTGACTTCTGCACTCATTACTTAGACGGTGTTGATGTTATTGGATTACCGAAAGCAAGACATGATGGCAGGCTTAAAGGGGTTGGTACCTGTGGGAAAAAAATATGCAGAGTTGATATTGATACATTGAACAAGGAACATCTGGTTGTGTTGAATCATTCTGAAGTTGTTGAACCGTATTTCGATGCACACCTAGCCTACCTCAAAACAAAACACCCAACGTTGAGTAATGCCAAATTAAAACAAGAGCAGAATGCAACATTTGTTAAGTGGTTCAGACAGAAGGTGTTGTATGAAGATTCAAGGAGCGTGGATGAAATGATCCAGTTGTTGGCACTTGGTCCAAATCTCGATGTGTTGTCTTATGAAGGATATGATGTAAATGGATTTTCTTTTTACACTGCACGTCAAGATTGTAAATCGACAAACCAGAACAGTGGTGTGCATCTTATCGCTTCACAAGACATTTTCACAGGCACAAGTCGTAATACACTGAAGAACGAATATTATGGTGTTATTGAGGATATTTGGGTCTTGAATTACACTAGTTATGAAACTTGCGTATTTCGTTGCAAATGGGTGGACAACAAACAGGGATATCGTGAGGAGGATCATGGTATGGAGCTAGTTGATTTAACGACAGCGGCTCCTACTGATGAACCATTTATTGTTGCATCAAAGGCAAAACAAGTATTCTACTGTCGTGATCAGTCTAATCCCAGATGGTCTATTGTAATGCAGAGTAAAAGATCAATAGTTGGGATTGATAATATTGTTGATGAGGATGAATACGACTGTGAAGATGAAACAGATGTACCTATTCGGTTGTCGATGGAGGTAGATAATGTAACTAATTTTGAATATCGAAGGTCCGACCACAATGAAGGATTGTGGATTGAACGATGAAATTTATTTTGTAAGTGTGTGGTTGACATATTATATTATTTAATTTTTGTCATGTTTCAATATTTGATTCAGTAGATGTTCGTATTAACCTTGTTAATTGTTGATTATTTTTCAGATTATGGACCTGACGATAGAGTCGAAGAGGACTTACTGTTGGGGCTGGATGATATTGACGATGACGTCCCTACTGAAGAACCACCAGCTGCATCTACTTCGCAGCCCCCTCGGAAGGGACGTGGACCGACCCGTGGGTTGAAGGAGAAGAAAGATTCTCCCATCGATTTGATCTGGGACAAGTACCTCCGACATCGTGGTGGGTCGAAGCAGAAGTTTGCTTCCTTCTTGGGATTGATGGTAAAATCCCATTGCTCGATTAATAAGGACTGGAAAGATCAAGAAAAGGCAGACAAAGACATCATATGGCAGATGGTGTAGAAGAAGTACAAGGTCGCGGATGAACTTCGGACGAAGATTGAATCACTTCTAGCGACATCACTGCGACAGTTCAAGCATCGGTTGGTAGTGGCTGGATTAACAAACCGGGCTCCAAGAGGTCACCGCCGTGGGTAGTGTACGATGGTATGATCACGGAGGAGGACTGGAAGATATTCAACGACCATCGCCAGACTGAAGAGTTTAAGGTACTTTTACAATTATTCTTCTTAATTATTTAAGAAATAAAATTTAACAAATATTTTTTTTATTATGTATAACTTACAAATATACAAAATTTGTAACAGTTACGTCAAGAACAAGCGAGACGTAACCGGGCGAAGAATATCTACAAGCACTTCATGGGGCGAGCTGGATACCCGGGGCGGTTGGAGAAGTGGAAGAGCGAGGGCTTACTGACTAAAACTAATAAAGACGGCACTCAGTCAGTTATTGATGATGTTGACGATGCAAGTAGAGTGCAGACATTTATGCTGGGTCGAATGGTGAAAAATGACGAGGGGGTATATGTGTCCCGCAGAGCGAGACTGCTGAGTTGGCGTCCAAGATTGTAAGTATATATATTTAAAAGTTGTTGTTTACTATTAATAAGTTCATTTCTAATATTTTTGTTAATTTAAAATAGTCTGGCTCGACTGAGCGATGGGAGATGGTTCCGGCCCCTCCGTCTCAGTTGTTCCATGGCCATATTCTCTCATTGATGTCAGTAGTGACAAGGTAACTATTTAATTACATGCTTACTGTTTAGTTTTTAACTTGACTGTTGACTGATATGTTTATTATTTAAATTTTGTATACTATTAGATTGATAAGGAATTAAGACCGGTTAAGAAGAGGAAAGTGGATAAGGGGAAGGAAGTTGTGAAATCAAGTGAGGAGAGTCAGAGGGTGAGAAAGGAAGTGGTGAAACCTTTCGATATGACTCCTAGGAGATCCCCCATTCTGACACCCAAGTATCTGAAGAAGTTGACAGTCAAACAAAAATGTTGTATGACTTTTTCATGACGAGGCCGCAGTCTGTCACCAACTTCAACATGAAAGTGTCTAAGCATGTTTTCCACTCCTCTGAGCCCAGAGATCTGATGATTACCGTGAGCGATCTACGAGAATTTTTGATGGGAGATCTGCTTAACATCTCTGTGATTCAGGCCTATTGTGTGTAAGTATCTTTGAAATTATACATTATCTTCATTTTTTAAGCTATTAACATATCTTATGAAAAAATGTTGTTTAGGTGTTTGACTAGTAGACTGCTAGCGAGCAAGAGATTATTTGCCCTCTCTTTCTTGTGTCCGCAATTGATGTCAGCAATCATAGGCCGCACTGGCTGAGGAAGAATGTGTAGAGCATGTGAGGCAGGGATTTTGTACTACGGTGCGAAGAAGAAGCAAATATTTGCTGATCCCATATCATCAGATGTAAGTACACAATAACTGGAATTTTTTGCTTCCTAATTGTGATATTTAATAATTGTTCTACAAAGCATACTTTGTTTATCTGTGGCAGCAATCATTGGATGTTGTTGGTGTTTTGTATCGACACCTCATGCTTATTGATACTAGACCCATTGGGCGGCCCTAATGACCTTCGAGAATTGGCTGTAGAGAAATATTTGAAGGAGTGAGTATTCAAAATTTTAAGGCATTTTGTATTTATTTTAACCTTGTCCTAGATTATTGACAATAAATGACTTCATTTTAAAATGCTGTATTTATGCAGGGTCATAAGCTTGGTTTAAGTGATGAAAAGAAACCATTCTCCATCTTGGACTTCCACTACATACGTGTAATCATTTAATTTATGCATTTTTGTATTAAAGCTAAACGTTTAATTTTTTGATCTGTCTAAAGTTGGTAATCCATGGATGGTGTGATGACAGTGTCCTCAACAGCCTGATTCAAAAAGCTGTGGCTATTAGTGATGCGGTACATGTTCGAGATGGTACAAAATATTGACACGCTTACGGATGATGACAAGTAATACCAATCAAAGTTTCAGTTAAAGTTATTGCATTTTAAATAAAATTGTGTACTAATGATGATCAGTTTCTTTTTATGGACATATCGTTTCTTATTTCACACAAGCAGGGAGCACGTATTCCAAAGGGGATCTCGACTTTGTAAGAGATCATTTATCGCAGTTTTGGTGTAAAATTACTTGAGTGTTTCTTAGATCTTATATCCTAGTGTACGTAGTTAGACTTAGACTTTTGTTTTTGCTGAAGCAACTCTCAAAGTTTGTAAAAGTTCAACTCTCTCTTATTTTTGAAAGTTTGAATGGTTTGTTTGCAATTCGTTTTCAATGTTGCAATTCAAACTGGTAACTTGGTTATGGTCATAGTGTGGTTGGTTATCAAAGGGAAATACCAGTTGGATGCCCTGTACAGGTTGTATATACCATTGTAAATGGGTTGTGTTGGAAAACATATGTGGTAGATGCTAAAAAAACAAAAAAAAACTAAAAAAAATAAAATAAAAAAACCACGGTTCCCTTAAAACCGTGGTTTAAAAGTCAATGGAACGACGAGTATAAACCACGGTTTATTGTAGAACCGTCGTAAAGTAGTCATATACCACGGTTAATTATCCTAACCGTCGTATAAAACGCAATGGAACGACATTATATACCACGGTTTCCGTCCCAACCGTGGTATAAGTCGCCTGATTCCCACGCCACAACGGGCTTTAACGACGTTTTTACGAACCGTGGTTTATAATGCGTCTTTTAAACGACGGTTTTACGAACCGTGGTTTATAATGCGTCTTTTAAACGACGGTTTCGAACCGTGGTTTATTTGAATTTTCCATATACCACGCGAGTATAAAACCACGGTTCCTAACCGTGGCATATGGGCTTTTTAACCGTGGTTAAAAACATTTTCTGCACTAGTGTCCAAATATGATGTTTTGACATTTAAATGCTGTATGTTCAAAACTTGGGTTGATTTTATCAGTTATTACAATTATAGTTGAAAAAACATCTCCACTCATGAAACTTATTAAAATGAAAGATGAACTTGTTGGTGATAGAATCAGATATATTTAAGTTCATTAACAACATTATTATTATGTATCATTTTCAAATGATAAAGATACTATAGAGCAATTGTAATTTAAATATTAAATATTATTTTAAAATTTGGTTTAGTCAGATTTCTATTCCATAAAAAATGCCCCACAGGTCTTAATTTCTGGTTCGCCACTGGCCAGTTAAGTTATGAAATTGCTGCGAGCAAAGAGATGAAGAGAGGCCCGCAAAGCATGTATGTTTGCAATTTAGGGTTGTAAAACTACCGTGAGAGAAGAGGATGAAGAGAGCCGTGCAAAGCATGTATGTTTACCATTTAGGGTTGTGAAATTACCATGAGAGAAGAGGATGAAGAGACGCGTGCAGAGCATGTACGTTCACCAGTCAGGGTTGCAAAAGTACTGTGAGAGAAGAGGATGCAGAGAGGATCCCAGAGTATGTACGCTCGCCAGTTAGCGTTATGAAATTACCGTGAGTGAGAGGATGAATAGAGGCGCCCAGAGTATGTATATTCGTCAGTTAGGGTGACAAAATTACCATAGAGAAGAGGATGGAGAAAGGTGCCCAGAGTATGTATGTTCGCCAGTTAGGGTTGCGAAATCAGAGAGGCGTGTTGAGTATGTATGTTCACCTAAGAAAGAGGATGAAGAGAGGAGGCGCGTAGAGCATGTGTAACGACCCCAAAACCACCCTAGTTGAGAGACCGTTACACGCCACGCGCTTATTACCTAAGACACGCAAGGCTACACTAGCGAATTCCCGAAACACAACTGAAACTCATATATTGATCAAATAAACGATTACAACATGTCTTTACAATACACAGGCGGAAGCCAACTGAAATACAAAGCACAATCTAAATACAACTGGGCACTATGGCCAAACAAGCTGAATACAAAACTCAAATGCCAAACGAAAAGGAAAAGCTGAATCTTCAAGCACGAACTAAAACCTGCAAATTAGACGGAGATAGGGGTGAGCAAAACTATTGCTCAGCAGGTGATAAACTTCATCAGCTGAGCACGCTCAAAACATAGTCTGAACATACCAATATAAACGTACGTAAAGGTGCTTACCCAGAACAAAATCAGAGACAAACAGAAGTCTTCTAAAGAGACAGAAGTCTAAACAGAAGGGGCTAAGCAGTGGTCAAAACAGATACTCAACAGCAGAAGGTAACTGAAGCTAATGCTTGACGAAATCAGAAGCTTAGCAAACTCAAAAGCTTAAACATAATCAGAAGTTTAGCAAAATCAGAAGCTTAGCAGAAGGCGATAAGCACACAGCAGACCGTCTCAAATCAAATACAGACAGAGCAAAAGAAGTAGAGCACTTACAAAATCAGAAACCCTCAACAGACAGGAAGCACACAGCAGCCTATCTGAGTTGCAAACAGACAGAGCAGGCGGAAGCAGTACAAACAAACAGAGGTGTTCAAAGGACAGAAAGCACGCAGCAGTCTGTCAAATACAAAAGTAGAGAAAATAGACAGAAGCTGAAGAACAGAACACAAAACAGAAGTGGGACACAGCATTCAAGCATACAGACAGAAACGAGCAACAACTCGTGAAAAGAACGAGGAAACCTCACTCGTACACAGAAAGGTGGAACAACTTGAACAGACGGGAACATCACCCATGAAACAGAAGGATGTCCTACATAGCAACTCTAACTAGTATAGCTAAACCACCTCCACGGTTTCAGATACAAGAAGACTAGGTCCCCAAAACAGAAGCTCTCAGAAACAGATCACAGCTTTATACATAACAGGACAGAAGTCCTTGTCAGATCAGAGCAGAAAAGCAAAAGCTTAACAAAATCAGAGTAGAAGCTTACTAACGGAAAGCCTTAGCAAAACAGAAGTCGTAACCCGACTAGTAAATACAAAAGCAAACTGAAGTCAGAGTTGAATCACATTTTCAGAGCATAACAGAGATCAAAGGCTATCAGAGACCTTAAAATCAGGAAACACTTAAGCACATGATAAACACAATGAAAACAGATATACTTAGAAAGAGGAATCCAACACCCGAAAACGGCACTCAAAACGGAGCTCAAACGAAGAAGTTATGGTCAAAACAGAGAGCTGTCCGAACTTGTGTCCTAACTTCGAAGTTCGGACACAAGTCGATTTGAAAACAGAAGGGAAATTTAGAGTGTCCGAACATCGAAGTTCGGACGGTTTACGGAAATAGTAACGTGGTGAAGTCCGAGCTTCGAAGTTCGGTATTTTCAGAAAACAGAGGTGTCCGAACTTCCAAGTTTGGACGGAAGTTCGGACACACTGGAAAACTCGGAAAACCTAGGCGCAACAGAGCGTGTCCGAACTTCCAAGTTTGGACGGAAGTTCAGACACACACCGAAAAATGCAGTTTACAGAAGCGATTCTCACACACGAACAGAGGCACAAAATCCATCTGTTTGCAGAATAAAGTCAGAGATACTTTTAAGCCACAACTATGGTAGTTTTTAGAAGATCAAAACTAAGACAAATCAGACAGAGATCGGTCCCACAACACAGAAGCAATTTAACAACCCAAACTCTTAAATCAGAATCACTCAGAGTTCACAAAACAGAAGGGAATCACAGAGGTAGATTCACCATTGTCAAAATACTACTTACATATCAAAATACGCAAAAAAAAATACAAATCCCACGGGGTTGTAACGCATCAAAACGTAAATCCGGAACACACACAAAATTACACAAATCAGAAACCACACAAACATATACGGAAAATAACGGAACCAAAACCCCCGTGGGAGAACGCACACAACCGAATCCTTCTACCACCTACCTCACATCCGTAGCTAAGCCATCTCTGCGGACTCTACGAATCATCTTCCCAATCTCCAATCGAATGACAATCCCTCGAATTGAACCACTCCCAAAATACAAAATCAGAATTAGAAAATAGAAGAGGAAGCCTTATGGAGAAGAGAACCAATCTACAATCCAACCTGATTGACGACTGCCGACGAACACAATTCCATCTACAGACCTCCAGCTATTACAATTGAAAGAATTGAAGAGGGATGGAGAGGAGATTGAGCAAAGGGAGGAGAACTTGAACGCGTAGAGAATGTCGAGAGAACTGTCAATGAGAGAGATGAAGGAAGGGGAATAATTAAACGTGAATTAGAAATTTAGAGAGAGAGTTAGGAAATAGTTTAATAAATCTCTCCCTTAAAATTAATAAATAACAAAAGGAATAAGACAATTGTAACCCTCCTTCCTCAAGCTAACATATTAACATTAGAAGAATGTCATAGACTTTCTAATATAAGATCAAATTAATATAGACTCCCTTTACGAATCAGAAAGAAAATTTAAAAAAAATCGGGGGCATAACAATATACCCCCCTTAAAAGAATTTCGTCCTCGAAATTCGACGAAACCCAGAATGTGAACAAATGCACTTCTAGTGCCAGAATACAATGAACACTCACAAGGCCAACACTCAGGACTCACTGCTGATTGACTGACAGAAGACAAACAGAAGATTACTAACACATAGCTTTGAGGCACAATAGGTTACATGATAAGTGTCCAATGAGCATGTTTTATGGGTGTATTTCATATATATATTAGCACTTTTTTGCTCATTTCTCCACTTTGTTAGTTTTCCTCTAGTTTATTTTTTATTGTTATATTACAGATTTATTGGTTAAACATGAGGAAAACCAAGCTAGGAGCAAAGTAGACGAAGAGACGAACGCATAAGCGCAAACGGATCTTAAATCGGAGCTGAAACGAATATTTTAGGAGCAAACTAATTTTCGTCCGAACCACTGTCCGAAACATCGACCTGTCCGAACCAGACTGGTCCGGACACTGGTTCGGACGCGCCAAAATCTGCACATGTCCGTGAAAAAAGGCCGGACAAGACAGACAAGGACATAAGCTCTGTCCGTGGAAATAAGGGAGGACAAGGCATAAGCTGCCCGTGGAAATAAGACCGGACAGTATAGAGAGGCTTGTGAGCGTCCGTGTAAAAATGACCGGACAAGAGGTAGAGACGCCCGCCCAAATATCCAAGGACACGAACAAGCAGCAACCCAGATCTAGCCAGATCCAGAAATCAACGCGACAGATTTCTTTCGGCGCTGTCTATCCGATTGTCTTCTTCATTTGCGGTACCTGCAAACATATCTATCTACTCTATCAGCGATATCAGGCGCCGCCCCACTCCACTCCGTAAATCTCTCACGCGTTGTTCCAGCCTGTCTTCTTCCTCCTCCTTTCTTCTATAAAACCCACACGCTCCTCTAATCTTCTTCAATCATCCCTTCCTCAGAATCCAAAGACCACCGTTCATGATCCATCGTTCACAACAGAATCGACCACAACACAAACCACACCTACGATCCATTCCATCCACTTATCCCACTTTCTTCATTTTATTTTTTATTCTTCATTCCACCACTTCAGCAAAGCAGGATAGAAGAAAGAAGAGAAGCAGCTGGAGCAAGAGCGAGCCGCACTCCCGTCTCCTCCAGCAGTCTCCAAAATAATGGCTACTTCTATCTTTATTTTATTTTCATTCGTGTTTATGTCTGAGTAATTTTATATTTGTGTTTAGGATGGGTGTTTAACCCCAAAGAATTCAGACTTATTTATAATACCAAGTTTGCTTATAATATTTGTTTTGTCTCTCTAATTATTAAATGCTTAAGAACTGATCATTTTATGCATTTACGGTTTCTCTTATTTCAATGATTTTGTAAATCTGAGAATAGACCACAAAGAGAAGCAAACGTTAGATATTATCTCCTTGATTAGCAGATGAAATCCATCGCTGTTATTAAAAGAATTCTTGCTTAATGCTAATTAATGATTTTAGACTTTTTCTGATTGTAAAAAGTCTATTGAATTAATTAAGAGTTGTCCTTATCTATGATTTAGGAAGGCCACAAGATAAATTCTTAAACAGACAATAGAGCAAATTAGGATTATAATTAATGTCTGAAATACACTTGGGCGATTCCACCATCCTTAGCACACTTTCCATCCATTCAATACATTACAGTTTTATTTAAGCTTTTAGTTATTTTTATTTTCCTAACACCAAGATTGCCACTGGCTAAACCCCCAATTTACATTTTATGCACTTTTATTTATCTTCTTGTACATTTACTAACTTGATAATTAATTAGATAGTTGCGAAGTCTCTGTGGATACGACCTTGTTGTACTATAATGATTGGGTTCACTGCTCATAAGTAGCAAGATAGTTTAACTACTATTTTCCCCAACAAGTTTATGGCGCCGTTGCCGGGGACTTCGGTCCAACTATCTGGTTTATTATCTGTTTAGTTTTTTTTATTTCCGTTATTTGCCCCTTTTGTGTATAAATTTTTGTTTCTTTTTTTTAAGGGTACTTAATTCTAATGGATGGTCACTACGATCAAGCAGGAAGTTGGTACGGTTACCCCTATGGCACAGAGAACTACAATCAATGAAGTATATGTCAAAGGTGCGGAGAGTACCATGAAAGCCCCCAATGTTCAGACCCAAATGCTGAATTGAGAGATCTCTTGGAGGATTTCAAGTCATCTCTCAAGCCTATCCCCATCTTTGTGTGCCGAGAGTGTGGAGGAGACCATGAAAGTTCCCATTGTCCTATGGTTGCAATGGAGAGAGACAACGCCATTTTAATGGAAATGATGGCAAATTTTACCTCAAAGTTTGGAACCTCTGAAATGATCCAGCAAAGAACGCTAGATCAGGTAGAACACATGGAACAACCGGTTCAACAACTGAATGAAGTGGTTCACGAGGTGGAACAACCTGCTGAGGACTTAAGCTACTCTCCACCTCCTCCCCTATTCGAATCAGATAATCCATCACCAAACAACCATCAACTTGATTATGAAGACAACTCCTCAGAAGAGAGTTTCTCCTTAGACTTCATGGAGTCTCCTCCCCCTGAAATCAACTACTATTTCCCTTCCTTCTCCGTGCTCTACCCAGAAGATGAGGGTGGATACATCCTCAACCTTGAGAAGGAGGAGATGCCGCCTCCCTCCGAGCTATCAGAAGAGAGTGATATAATCAATTTCAAGGAGCCACTTCCCTCTGAAGTTGATTTCCATCAAGGCTCTTCCTATAAGCCTCAACAACAAGAGGAGGATTTTTACATCTTCCAATTTGAGGAAGCAAAGCCAATCACACCTGGTCTCCTGTTAGAACTACGCTACCGGCAGTACCTCCTCAAACACCAGGTTTTGTGGAGTATTCATTTTCCTATTATATTTGCCGAAGTAACGTTTTGTTTTGATCCATGTGGTTTGCTTTTAATTACTGCCAACTTCGTTTTCCTAGCAAAGCTGTTGTCTACTTCTATTTTTGATCCAGGATAACGAAACGGGAGTCTGGCCAAAGACTAAAATAAAAAGAAGGGTAGCTTTCCGGGAGGCAAACCGGATGAACTTTTATTTTATTTTGCTTTTATGCTCTTATAATTTTCAGGTTCTCTTTAAATTTTGTTTTTGCTAACTCTTAACCCCGTACGTAGTATGGTTGCTTCTAGTGTCTTATGCAGGTGCAACTTCATGTCTACACTGCAACCAAGCTACGCTACTTGAGGCTGAAGCTCAAGTGTGGAGGAACTCCTATAACGCTAGCAAAAATAATCTCAGGGGAGTACTAGTTTCTTTAATAATGCTTTTATTTTGCAAATTCTGCTCTGGAGAGCTCCTATGCTAAAATGTCTATTTGTGACCTTTATATTTTTCTCTATTTTATCTACTTACCGAAAAGGTCTTCTTAAATTTTCCATTGTTTTTCTGGTGAACAATGAGGACACTGTTTAATTTAAGTGTGGGGGAGTGCCTTTTCGGTGAAATTTTGTGCTAAAATGTTTAATCTCTCTACTTATCTTACGTTTGTCCAAAATTTAAATTATGGACCCTACTGATGTGGGTTGTTCTCTTTAAGAACAAATACTGTTATGAATTGTGGGATAAATGGTACAAAATTTTAAATTTTGATTACTTTAGAGGAGCATTTTTATGCGGTGTGACCAAATGATCTGCAATGGTTGGATTTATTGCTCAGGGGTTCCTTCTATCTTCTTTCTTAGGGATTGCTAAGGGGTGCTTCTCTGTAAAAAAAAAAGAAAAAATAATAAACAAGGGACTTGTGAGACGCCATTGGTAACCAACAAATGAGAGTTGAGTGTTCTTAAATACAAAGGCTTGATGCCTTAATATTACCTTCTCATCTCTTATGCAAAAGTGAAACAAATGCATACTTCTATTTTTCCTTTTGTTTTCTCCTCAATGCCCATTCTTGAGAGAAGTTGGCCGTGGTAAAAGTTCTCAAAGTCACCAAAACTGAAAAGCATTGAAGTACTACTCCGGATCATACCCTGAAACTCTATATTTTGTTTTTTTTACCTAAGCACCCTGTGCCACCAGTAGTTGATCGATCACACTACTCGAAAAGTTTGAGATCATGAGCTCTTCACCTCTTTATCCTACCCTTCATAATAATATTTGTTAGTATTGAGCATTCCCTACTTACTTGGGTACATGGTTTTGCTTGAGGACAAGCAAAAAGATAAGTGTGGGGGTGTGATAAGTGTCCAAATGAGCATGTTTTATGGGTGTATTTCATATATATATTAGCACTTTTCTTGCTCATTTCTCCACTTTGGTTATTTTTCCTCTAGTTTATGTTTATTGGTTATATTACAGATTTATTGGTTAAACATGAGGAAAACCAATCTAGGAGCAAAGTAGACGAAGAGACGAACGCATAGGAGCAAACAAATCTTAAATCGGAGCTGAAACGAATATTTTAGGAGCAAACTAATTTTCGTCCGAACCACTGTCCGAAACATCGACCTGTCCGAACCAGACTGGTTCGGACACTGGTTCGGACGCGCCAAAATCTGCACCTGTCCGTGGAAAAAAGGCCGGACAAGACAGACAAGGACATAAGCTCTGTCCGTGGAAATAAGGGCGGACAAGGCATAAGCTGTCCGTGGAAATAAGACCGGACAGAATAGAGAGGCTTGTGTGACGTCCGTGTAAAAATGACCGGACAAGAGATAGAGACGTCCGCCCAAATATCCAAGGACACGAACAAGTAGCAACCCAGATCCAGCCAGATCCAGAAATCAACGCGACATATTTCTTTCGGCGCTGTCTATCCGATTGTCTTCTTCATTTGCGGCACCTGCAAACATATCTATCTACTCTATCAGCGATATCAGGCGCCGCCCCACTCCACTCCGTAATCCCTCCCTCACGCGTTGTTCCAGCCTGTCTTCTTCCTCCTCCTTTCTTCTATAAAACCCACGCTCCTCCAATCTTCTTCAATCATCCCTTCCTCAGAATCCAAAGACCACCGTTCATGATCCATCGTTCACAACAGAATCGACCACACCACAAACCACGCCTACGATCCATTCCATCCTCTTATCCCCACTTGTCCATTTTATTTTTATTCTTCATTCCACCACTCAGCAGAAGCAGGATAAGAAGAAGAGAAGAGAAGCAGCTGGAGCAAGAGCGAGCCGCACTCCCGTCTCCTCCAGCAGTCTCCAAAATAATGGCTACTTCTATCTTTATTTTATTTTCATTCATGTTTATGTCTGAGTAATTTTATATTTGTTTTTAGGATGGGTGTTTAACCCAAAGAATTCAGACTTATTTATAATACCAAGTTTGCTTATAAATATTTGTTTTGTTTCTTTAAATTATTAAATGCTTAAGAACTGATCATTTTTACGCATTTACGGTTTCTCTTATTTCAATGATTTTGTAAATCTGAGAATAGACCACAAAGAGAAGCAAACGTTAGATATTATCTCCTTGATTAGCAGATGAAATCGATCGCTGTTATTAAAAGAATTCTTGCTTAATGCTAATTAATGATTTTAGACTTTTTCTGATTGTAAAAAGTCTATTGAATTAATTAAGAGTTGTCCTTATCTATGATTTAGGAAGGCCACAAGATAAATTCTTAAACAGACAAATAGAGCAAATTAGGATTATAATTAATGTCTGAAATACACTTGGGCGATTCCACCATCCTTAGCACACTTTCCCTCAATTCAATACATTACAGTTTTATTTAAGCTTTTAATTATTTTTATTTTCCCAACACCAAGATTGCCACTGGCTAAACCCCCAATTTACATTTTATGCACTTTTATTTATCTTCTTGTACATTTACTAACTTGATAATTAATTAGATAGTTGCGAAGTCTCTGTGGATACGACCTTGTTGTACTACAATGATTGGGTTCACTGCTCATAAGTAGCAAGATAGTTTAACCACTATTTTGCCCAACATTACACTCACAAAGATAACACTTAGAATACATTGGCTTACTCGCTGACAGAGGAAACAAAGTAGGTAATCATTAATGCTTAGCACAAGGCACAGAAAGAACACTCACTCATTTCAGAAGCTCTAACCTCGAAGAGCTAACACACAAGTTTACTGGTTGACTTACTGACAAAAGAGGCGGAACAGAAGATCAGAAACTCTCAGCCCAAAAGCCCAGGAATTCTCAGAAGTCGTCCTTACCCAAGGATTAAACACACTCACAAGCTCACGCTAGAACACGACCTAGAACATACAAGCCAAGCACATAAACCAAGCCCACAACCGAAGCACACATCACTGGCAAACCAGAACTCACATTCTATCATCCTTTCCCAAAGGACCCGACTCCCTCAGACCCAGACTCAGACATGAACATAGCAAATACACAGACAGACACTACGCTTCGCTGCGCTACTCTGATAGTGGACAACCACAGAGCAGACGCACTCAACAGACTCCAAGCGTCCATCCAATCAAGTAGTAGACAACAGACAATTCACGCAGCTGATAACACATAGCACAACACAAGCAATGACACGGAAGCGTAGACATGCAGACACCCAACAAATTCCAACGACAGAAGGTAAACTGAAGCTAAATGCTTGACGAAATCAGAAGCTTAACAAACTCAAAAGCTTAAACATAATCAGAAGTTTAGCAAAATCAGAAGCTTAGCAGAAGACGATAAGCACACAGCAGACTGTCTCAAATCAAATACAGACAGAGCAAACGAAGTAGAGCACTTACAAAATCAGAAACCCTCAACATCCAGGAAGCACACAGCAGCATATCTGAGTTTGCAAACAGACAGAGCAGGCGGAAGCAGTACAGACAAACAGAGGTGTTCAAAGGACAGAGAGCACGCATCAGTCTGTCAAATACAAAAGCAGAGAAAATAGACAGAAGCTGAACAGAACACAACAGAAGTGGGACACTAGCATTCAAAGCATACAGACAGAGCGAGCAAACAACTCGTGAACAGAACGAGGAAACCTCACTCGTAAACAGAACAGGTGGAACACCTGTGAACAGAACGGGGAACATCACCCGTGAAACAGAAGGACGTCCTACATAGCGCGCTACAAGATAGCTAAACCAGCCATCCTCGGTTCCGATACAGAGAAGACTAGGTCCCAAAACAGAAGCTCTCAACAGATCAAAGCTTTATACAGAACAGGACAAAAGTCCTTGTCAGCTCAGAGCAGAAAGCAGAAGCTTAAAAAATCAGGGCAGAAGCTTACTAACAGGAAGCCTTACATAACAGAAGTCGTAACCCGACTACTAAATACGAAAGCAAATTCGAAGTTAGAGGTTGAATCACATTTTCAGAGCATAACAGAGATCAAAGGCTTATCAGAGACCTTAAAATCAGGAAACACTTAAGCACATGCTAAAACACATTAAATCAGATAGTACTCGGAAAGAGGAATCCAACGCCGAAAACGGCACTCAAAACGGAGCTCAAACGAAGAAGTTATGGTCAAACAGAGAGCTGTCGGAACTTGTGTCCTAACTTCGAAGTTCGGACACAAGTCGATTTGAAAACAGAAGAGAAATTTAGAGTGTCCGAACATCGAAGTTCGGACTGATGTTCGGACAGTTTTACGGAAATAGTAACGTGGTGAAGTCCGAGCTTCGAAGTTCGGTTTATTTCAGAAAACAGAGGTGTCCGAACTTCCAAGTTCGGATGGAAGTTCGGACACACTAGAAAACTCGGAAAAACCTAGGCGCAACAGAGCGTGTCCGAACTTCCAAGTTCGGACGGAAGTTCGGACACACCGAAAAATGCAGTTTACAGAAGCGATTCTCACACGAACAGAGGCACAAAATCCATCAGTTTGCAGAATAAAGTCAGAGATACTTTTAAGCCATAACTATGGCAGTTTTTAGAAGATCAAAACTAAGACAAATCAGACAGAGATCGGTCACCAAACACAGAGCAATTTAACAACCCGAACTCTTAAATCAGAAGCACTCAGAGTTCACAAAACAGAAGGGAATCACAGAGGTAGATTCACCATTGTCAAAATACTACTTACATATCAAAATACGCAAAACAAATACAAATCCCACGGGGTTGTAACGCATCAAAACGTAAATCCAGAACACACACAAAATTACACAAATCAGAAACAACACAAACATATACGGAAAATAACAGAACCAAAACCCCCGTGGGTGAACGCACACAACCGAATCCATCTACCACCTACCTCACATCCGTAGCTAAGCCATCTCTACGGACTCTACGAATCGCCTTCCCGAATCTCCAATCGAATGACAATCCCTCGAATTGAACCGCTCCCAAAATACAAAATCAGAATTAGAAAATAGAAGAGGAAGCCTTAATGGAGAAGAGAACCAATCTGTAATACAACCTGATTGACGACTGACGGATGAACACAATTCCATCTACAGACCTCGAGCTATTACAATTGAAAGAATTTGAAGAAGGAATGAAGAGGAGATTGAGCAAAGGGAGGAGAACTTGAATGCGTAGAGAATGTGGAGAGAACTGTCAATGAGAGAGATGAAGGAAGGGGAATAATTAAACGTGAATTAGAAATTTTAGAGAGGAGAGTTAGGAAATAGTTTAATAATCTCTCCCTTAAGAAATTAATAAATAACAAAAGGGAATAAGACAATTGTAACCCTCCTTCCTCAAGCTAACATATTAACATTAGAAGAATGTCATAGACTTTCTAATATAAGATCAAATTAATATAGACTCCCTTTGCGAATCAGAAAGAAAATAAAAAAAATCTGGGGCATAACAGCATGTATGTCGCCAGAGAGAAGAGGATGAAGAGAGGAGACACACAGAGCATGTATGTTCACTTGAGATAAAAAGATGAGAGATGCACGTGAAAAGGATGAGGATGATGAGAGAGGCAGAGGCGCAGAGTATATGTTCACCAGTTTGTGGTATTATATAAAAAACATATCTCAGTGACTGTTATACAATCGCCGAAATAGACCAATTTTTTATTTTTAATAAAACCCAGGAAAAAACCGATAACAACAGTTGTTTGTAGAACGGTCGCGATAGGTACCATATTTCGAAGATTGTTGTAAAGAACCGCTAAAATAGTCTCTCTTTTTAAAATATTCTCATGGCTATATTTCGATTGTTTTTTTACAACCGGCAAGATAGGGACACCGAAGTAGACGTTTTATAATTGTAGTTACTTGTCCCGTTACATCCCTCATTACATCTTCAATCCCAACACGTTAATCTATGTGCATAAATAATTGTCAACTCTTGCATTTCACTTAATAAAGTAGAGACACCTCAATGGTCTGAATTAAAGATAAATATTCAATGGTGGAACAGAAGCATTTAATTACGGTCCAAAACCGTGTATAATTACGGTTCTGGACCGTAGTCTACGCGGGCGTCATTAAAGACGGCGACGTCTATAATTACGGTTAAAACCGTAATTAAAGGCCCTTTTCCGTCCCACGTGTCATGGACTTTAGATTACGGTTATTGTAAAAACCGTAATCTAAAGTGTAGACTTTAGATTACGGTTTTAACAATAACCGTAATGTAAAGAGTTTTTTTTATTACAAAGCTACACAATTGCAACAGAGCCAGAATTATAACAGATATGCAACAGAGGGCATCAGAGCAACAAATGTGCAGAAACTGCACTATTCAAACACCTGAATCAAATAGCAACAACACAAATTCATTCTCTGCGCATAATTGCAACAGAGATAACATCTAATATACACCAGATCGAAAATCTGTTACAGCTGAAATACCCCGTAATTAAAATAGTGATTAATTAGGCTAATAAATAATTTAGAAGCTTAATTAAGCCTAAATAAATATTAGGGAACAAATCCCGAAGAAAACGGATCCTTAAAATGGATTAAAAACACTAATGAACATTAAAGCGCGTTTTTCGAGGTAACCGGGAAAACGTGACTTTAAGCGGGTCAAATAGACTCGTAACGATTTTAGTCAACTAAATAGCCATTAATAAATATTAGTGAAAGTCTTGGACCAATAAAATCAATAAATCGAGAAAATAGTAAAAACTGTCAAAAACGGGAAGTTGTGGGGTGAGAGTGTAATTAAAATAAGATAGTGTGTCCACTTTGAAAATAAAAATGTAAGTGTGTGTGGGTGTGTGCAGTATGGGCCGATTACTAGCTCTCTCACACCCCTCTCTTAATTCCACTTATTTGCAAGAGACAAAGCCATTAAAAGTCAAAAAAGTAAAACCTCTCTCCTCACTCACTCACAAACTCACGTACTGCATCTTCTCCTTCCTTTCTATTATCTCTCTCGCGACTGTAATGGCGATTTGAAGAAGCCACCACACAGCCATCTTCTTCCTCATCTTTGAAACCTCAAACCTTCACCAAATGCTACAAAAACCATACCGTTGAATTCGTATCGTCAAGGAGATCATTCTTCACCTTTCAAAAATCTAAAACCACCAACTTTAATTTTGAGGGTATTATCGGTTGAGAGCTTCAAGAGCACCATTTCAAGATCTAGCATCTTCTCCATGTTCTAAGGTAAGAAGTAGACCAAAACTCCATTCTTTTCCATGTTTCCTTGCAAAAAAAAAAACTCACGTAACACCACTATTCTATTGCTAGCCGTTTTGGTGTTCCATCTTGAGGGTTGGAGTCTTGTCATTTTCCACTCCAAAAACTTCATTAGAAGCCCAAGGTAAGATCTCTTAAGAGTTTAAATGGTTTATCATGATCTAGGGTTTAAAAACCTACGTAGAAACTTACTAGTCTTGGTGTGTATGTGTGTGCCTTGCTACATGGTGTAGCTTGGTGGGAATATATCAAGAAAACAAAGGAGGGAAGAGGAGCTGTAAAGAAGAAGAGGAAGAAAGGAAAAGAAACAAAGTAACAAGGTGAGGAAATGTCTCTGTAAATTTTTTCATGTTGTGTACGTGTAGGTAATAAAACTGTGACAATAAGCACTGTAGTAGTAAAAGAATGGGCATCAATGTGAATGGAATTGTATTCTCGGTAGTTGTAGTAAAGTACTGTCATATATTAAAACTGTGACATGTGTAACATGTAATAGTTATCGAATGTGGAATAATGTAATTGTAGTTAGAATGTAGAATGAAATAGGTGAAATGTATCAAGTGATATTAGTGAAATATTGAGATATGATATATTGTATGAACAGGTTGTGAAAATATGGAGTGTGCAAAATTATGTGGTGAGAACACTTAGAAATGTAGGGAACCTCTGTCAAAATTTATTTAGGAATGTAGAGTCTTGGTTGATGTTAGAAAAGAAAGAAACAGAAGAGAATTACAGAGAGGGAAAAATGAGATTGTTCACTTTGTTTTGTAACAGGAAAAGAAATGTAATTGAGTGGAGTTGTAAATGGTAAAACGTGAGTTGTCAAACTAAGTTAGGATAGTCTGAGAGTTATTTAGTGAGTGGGAAGAAGAATTGGAAGGTCTGTAGCATTATTGAAGAAGTAGAAATGTAACAGAGGAAGAAAAATTACAGTAAGGGTGATAATGTAACAGATTTTTATAGTGTTGGTTTAGGCTAGTTTAAAATGCTTAAAAAAAGTTAAAACATGTTAGATTATATGTAGAAATATTGGGGAAGAGATTGGTAGAAGTTTGGAATTGAAACAAGTTGAAAAACTTATATAAATCACAATACTGTAACTAGTCCGGGTTTGCAAACCAGAACACAAACCCGGACTAGCCTTAAAATTCGACAGAAAGTTTTACAAGGGATGGTCCGGGTTTACAAACCAAGATACTAACCCGGACCACCCCAAAAATACACCCCGTAAGTTTCTAAAAAAAATTGTCCGGGTTTGCAAAGTAGCACACAAACCCGGACGATGTCAATAACATACCCGTAGCAATTTCAGACAAATGGTCCGGGCTTGTATATAGGGATGTAAACCCGGACCATGCCTTAATTTACCCGTATGTTGTTCCAATGAGTTGGTCCGGGTTTGTAAACCCGGACACCAACCCGGACCAATACAAATTTTGTACAGAATGTGTTTCTAAGCTTAGGTAAGGATGGGTAATGATGGGTAATGGTATTATAAGATGATTAAGACATAATTAATGATGTTTAAAGGTCATTAAGGCCATGAGCAAGCTTAGAAAATAATTTTAAGTAAGTAACATAAGTACATGTATTTGAACAATAATGAATTAGTAAGTATAAACCAAGAAATGTTAGTAAAGTAGTTAGTAAGGTTAAGTAAGGGTAATTAACCACCCAATTGCATGTATATGATAGGACCTTGATTGTGAACACCGAGGAACGTCGGATACAAGTACAACGGTGAACGGTATGAATTCCTCATGCCCCGTATGCTACCTTGGTTACTCTGATTTGTGTGTTGTGTGCTAATTGATCACCAAATAAGATAAATGCACGAATCGGAGTTATTATGCCTACTTGTGAATATGTAGTGTTGTATGTTGTGAATATTCTCTTAAATCATAGTTTTATAATTCATGAAATGTGTGAATGAATATGAGTGTGTGAATGAATGATATACTGTACTGTGACTGATTATCAATTGTGATTGGACTTATATTTGATTCCTAACAAGCTAACCAATCTAACTTAATAAATTGGTAATTAATTTGGAATGAGTAGAAGTCCGATATAGTTTCGGCCACGCGTGAGGATGAGGAGACACAAGAGGTTGGATCCGATTCCTGACTCTTAAACTGGTCCGCGGCCCAACCCCTTAAATGGGTAGCATCTCGGATTGGTGAGTCAAGTAAATCCCGGTGGTGGGACGGAGTAGTCCCCGGCCGGAGGTCATACCGACTTAACATGAGAATAAGTAAGTGAGTAAGAATGAGTAAGTAAAGTGAATGCAAATAAGTAAGTGTAAGCAAGAGTAAGTAATGTGAAATGAGTAAAAGAGTAAATAGCATTCCGGTTAACCCGGATGCGTAATTTGGCTAACCCTTGTGAAGGTAAGAATGGTGTATGCTATTGTATTGTTGCCTTGGATTGTGTATTGTATATGTATGTATGTTGTATGCAAAGCATGTATGTATGAAATCAATGAACTGCATGTTTAGTGGACGTCAAATAGTCGGCGTGCCCTTGTTAGCACTCGGTATATGCGGAGTTTATGCGCAGCTTTTGCTGAGCCCCTTGGGGCGATATTTTTACTACACGCAGGTACAAGAGAAGGATGAAGACTGTGAAGAGATGTAGCTTTATTTCTTTGTCTTCTTTTTGTCTGTAAACAATGAATCATGATTGGTGTACTAAGTAGTACACGGCTGTAGCTTTTGATTAGCCGGTGTACCATGGGGTACACCTTTTTGGATAATGAAAGAATGAAGCATTGGTATAGATGAGTAGAGGTTAGAACTCATTCTTTTGGCTAACTTGGAAATGTTGTAATTTGAATATACTTTAGCACTCGGTAATCCACTAACGTAGGCGAATGATATTTTGTATTCAGTAAGTAATGTTTAGTAGCTCGGTACACTATGATCATCAGACCGTGACTGTAAGTAAGGTAAGCCTAGCTAGCCGTATGGGCGGTTAGTGGTGTTGTATCACCCGCCGTAGTAATAGTAGTATTTCCGCTGCGAATTGATAGGATTAACAGGACGGTTAGACGGTAAGCATAGGATTAACGGTTGGGGTGTTACAAAAAGTGGTATCAGAGCGTAGTTACGCTCTGATGTCCATTGTTACCGAGCGTAGGGATTACCGAGTTAGGATTTCAACCGTCTTAAGACGGATACTTAGAAACTTAACTAGGAACGACCGTTGTTAACAACGGATACCCTTGACGTTCTTAGGAACGATACCTTGTTTAAATTCCATGACCCTTGAGTCATATCTTGCGGAGCCTAATGTAAATGTTAAATATTCAGATGTCAGGAAGAGGCCGAGGCTGAACTAGAGGCGAAGCCTCTGAAGGAACTGGCGCGCAGACGATAGTTGAGATCGTCGCAGCCACGGTAGCACAGATGCTACCACAAGTGATCAACGTAATGCAACAGAACCAACAGACCCAACAGAACCAAGCGGGGCCAATCCCTCCCCGCCACCCAGCAGAGAAGTAAACTGGGTAAAAGCTATCGCAGATCTCAGTCCTCCATGCTTTAGAGCTGATAGCGATCCTGCTAAACTGGAAGCTTACATCTCCGAAATGGAGACCGCGTTTGAAACCCTCGAATGTCCTGCTGGAGTTCGAGTGAGACTAGCCGCCTACTACCTCAAGGATGCAGCCATGGATTGGTGGAAACTAATCAAGCACGACCATGTTGATGACCCCACCTTTGACTGGGAATCCTTCATAGCCCTCCTCCGATCCAAATACTATCCTGAGCACGTCAAGACCAGAAAAGACTTGAGCTGGATGCTTTGAGAATGACAGAGAAGATGTCTGTCGACGAGTACTACCGCACCTTCACCTCTCTCCTTCACCTCCTACCTACCCGACCTAGGGTATACCGGCCAGGTGTTGGTTGATCGCTTCTATGGCGGTCTGAGCCATCGCCTTTGGTACGGTATGGGCTACACTTGATTTACCTCCCTCCAGGTAAATATCGGTTTAACCCTTGGTACCATTTCAATTCCTTGTAATTCCTTGTATCTTTTCCTTATCTTCTTTTTAAATAAGAGTCCCGGCTAACACCTGAAACTTCAGGAGTGTTATCACGCGGCTTCTCGCGTTGAAATCACTTGCCAACTACGGGATGAAGAAACCGCGCTTAAGCGCAAGGCCAACAACAAAAACACTAGTGCCGAGGAGCAGAACCAGGGGAAGAGCTGGAAAAGAAGAAGGGAAATTTCTTTCAGCAATCCCAGAAGAAATTCCCAAGTGAAAGCAGTGCCCATGCTGAGCAGGGCAAACCAGTTGAACTTCTTCAACTAGGTTCTTCTGCACCGGTGGCAGCGAAGCCACTGAGATCATACCCACCCAAGGGTAAACTTCTATTTCTAATTAGTATTCGTACAAGTATCATATCTAGTGACTAGTATATCCACGCACACATGTGCTAACCCTCTAAACCTCAGGTTCTGGCTCCAGTTCCACCAAACCTTCTCCGATGGCCGCACATATGTGTGCAGAAAGTGCAACCAGGACCATCCCGGCAAGGACTGCTATGGGAGAGAAATCAAGTGCTACAACTGCCAGAAAGCGGGACACACAACCAATAGATGCCCAGAAAATGCCAAACCAAAGGGAAACTTCCAAAGCTACAAGCACAGGGAAGGCAAGGAGGTTGCATCTGGCGATGCACCGACCCAGCAGGCACCACAGGGACCGGGATCCCGGGGACCTCAGAGGGGTGCACCTCAGAGGCAGCCTGTCCTTCATGTTATCGACCGTGACGGGTCCGGTTCTAAGTCCGGCCCAGGTAATTATCTGAACCTTTAATCCTTGAAGAAGCATGTCTAAGTATTAGAGTAATTGTTGAGTGAAAGCATGAGTAAACGAATTGAAGTGTGTATTGAGCATGAAATGAAGTAGTTGAAATTAGTACTCACTATAGATGAAATTTGTAACCATAGGAAGCTTTAGTATCTGTTATCCGATACCGGTAAACCTGAATCAATAAGAGATCGACATCACCAACCACTACTACACCAACGAACAGTGTCAGGTCATCCGACCAGGTATGATTTATTAAAGGATACCTGACACCCGAGGCACAAATTGCTATCATCCGATGATGCAACGAGCTAGGAGCAGGTCAAGGAGGATTTTATACAGCCGAATTCCACGGTGGAGCGAAGATGAAACTAAAGATGATGTGCTTGGGAAAGGATTGGAATCCTTATACCAAGACATACCAGGAGACACGAACACAAGATGGAGTAACGCCACCGACAATACCTCCAGAGTTTCAGACACTTGTCACACAAGCAGTAGAACTTGCACAACAATGCGAACATGAACCGATCCTTGCACTTGAAGCGGACCTTTGTATTGTCAACTTCTATGAGAAAGAAGGACGACTTGGGTTACACCAAGACAAGGACGAGACAGCGGAATCTCTTGAACAAGGAGTGCCCGTAGTGTCTTGGTCCATTGGTGATGACGCCGTATTCCTGTATAGCGAGCAGAAGCGTGTGGACCTCGCACTGAAATTGGTATTGAGATCAGGAGATGTCCTAATCATTGGTGGAAACTCTAGGATTCTGTATCACGGGATCAACAAGATCAAGTTGAATACGGCACCACCAGCAATAATCAATGCCACACACATGAAACCAGGACGCCTGAACCTTACCTTTAGAAAGTATTAATTTGTAATATCATGTAATGTATTAGTAACGTGTATTAGAGACACGGTTTGTATGATGGTTGGTTTATCAATAAAGAGCAGTGTTGATTTAAATTCCACTTGTGTCCACCATCAATACTTATGAAATTGTGACTTCAATAGGTTGTGGGCTCGGTACCGAAGGTAACCTGAGCATCCTCACCGAAGCACAAGCCGGCAGAAGCGGCACCATCTTAACGGAACTTCCCAGTGAACGGCATTGATGCCAATGTGTTATTCGACTCCGGCGCCTCTCACACTTTTGTATCACCATACTTTGTGAAGAGGTTGAAGCTAGATGCGGATGAGCTACCGAATTTTGTGGTTACTCTCCCATCGAAGGAGCGAGTAAAGTGCACCAAATATTATCAATCAGCCACGATCGAAATCAAAAACGAAGCGTTTCCCATTTCCTTCATCGAATTCAATGGATTGGGATTCGACTTAATCATCGGAATGAATTGGTTGGAGCGGCACAAAGGTAGAATCCTCTGCGTCGAGCACCGATTAATGCTCAAGAGTCCTTCTGGGGTTACTGTATCTTACCGCCAGAGACCGAGAGAGCCTTCGACCACACTCATATCTGCTATGGCTATGTACCGGGAGCTCAGAAAGGGCTAAGAAGTATATCTGTGTTATGTGCAAGACCTGGAGAGAGATCCAGAGTTTAGTGATGATGTACCGATTGTATCTGAATTTCCCGATGTATTCCCTAAGGAGCTACCCGGCATGCCACCTCCGAGAGCAGTGGAATTTGAGATTGACCTCTTGCAAGGTACCGGTCCCATTGCTAGGGCACCGTACCGCATGGCACCTGCTGAAATGACTGAACTGAAGGAGCAACTACGTGACCTTCTTGACAAAGGGTTTATACGCCCGAGCGTATCACCCTGGGGAGCACCGGTTCTCTTCGTGAAGAAGAAGGACGGTAGCCTCCGACTTTGTATTGACTACCGCGAGCTGAATGCGGTCACATTCAAGAATAAATACCCATTGCTACGCATCGACGACCTATTCGACCAGCTGAAAGGAGCATCAGTCTTCTCCAAGATCGACCTCCGTTCTGGGTATCATCAAATTGCTATCAAAGAGCAAGACATCGAGAAAACGGCATTCCGTACCAGATATGGCCACTACGAATTTACAGTGATGCCATTCGGTTTGTCAAATGCACCAGCTAGATTCATGGACCTCATGAATCGACTATTCAGTGAGCAGTTGGACACTTCAGTTGTTGTCTTCATCGACGACATACTTGTATATTCCAAATCAGCAGAGGAACATGAAACCCACTTGAGGAAAGTACTAGAGACACTACGCGAGAACCAGCTGTATGCGAAGTTCTCCAAATGCGAGTTCTGGCTAGATCAAGTATCATTCCTTGGACATGTCATCTCGAGCGCAGGTATCTCAGTTGACCCTTCTAAGATAGAAGCCGTACGATCATGGCCTAGACCTAAGACTGTTACCGACATTCGGAGCTTTCTTGGTCTAGCCGGTTACTACCGGAGATTTGTAAGGGACTTCTCGAAAGTCGCTAAGCCCATGACTACATTGATGAAGAAAGATGCACCGTTTGTATGGACACACGAGTGCGAGTTATCGTTTCAGAAACTAAAAGACTCATTGACCTCAGCGCCCGTCCTTACTCTTCCAGAGGGCACAGAGGGATTTGAGGTATATTGTGATGCATCAGGCAAAGGAATGGGATGCGTGCTCATGCAGCATGGCAAGGTTGTTGCTTATGCCTCCCACCAGCTGAAAAAGCATGAGAATTACCCGACTCACGACTTAGAGTTAGGAGCCATTGTCTTCGCCTTGAAGATATGATGACACTATCTCTATGGGGTAAGCATCACCATCTACTCCGATCACAAGAGCTTACAGTATGTATTCACGCAGAAAGAATTGAATTTGAGACAGAGAAGATGGATGGAGTTTCTTTCAGATTACGACGTCGACTTGCAGTATAAGGAAGGGAAGGCAAACGTTGTAGCCGACGCCCTGAGCCGTCGAGCACACTCGCTCCATTCGCTACTCGCTTCTTCTAGCTTGGTTGACGAGGTGCGAGATGCTCAGTTGAGCGACCCTTACCTAACCGAAATCAGACAAAAGATCGAGAATGGTACATTTGAGAAGAAAAAGTATGACTTCAAGCTACATGAAGATGGTTTGATTCGGTTGAATGGCAGGCTATGCGTCCCCCGAAGCAATGCTGAGCTAAGGGATCGCATCCTGCGAGAGTCACACAGTTCCACATTATCAGTCCATCCGGAGCCTCCAAGATGTACAAAGACATGAAGAGGTACTTCTGGTGGTCTGGAATGAAATCGGATGTGACCGAATTTGTATTGAGATGCTTAACATGCCAGAAGGTAAAATTCGAACATCGTAGACCGGGCGGAATGGTACAATCGATGCCAATTCCGGAGTGGAAATTTCATGATATCTCCATGGATTTTGTTGTAGAACTCCCGCCTGCTAGGGGAGGACTCAACATGATCTGGGTTGTAATCGATCGCCTTACCAAGGTTGCCAGATTCATACCGATGAAGGACACCTGGAAGGTAGTGAAGCAAGCTGAGCTATTAGACACGGAGATTATCAGACATCACGGAGTCCCGAAAACCATAGTATCTGACCGCGACACCAGATTCCTTTCGAGATACTGGAGAGTCACACGGGAAGCGTTGGGTACAGAATTGAAATTGAGTACCTGAAATACCCCTAACATTTAAATAATCAAATATAAGTAAATAAATATTATTTAAGGAATCATAAATATTATTTGGGGGATTTATTAAACCCTAAGAAAATATATAAACACTTGGGCGTTAAAAACGCACCTAAACTCCTTAAGGTCCAAAACGTGCGTTAAAACCCGGCCTTAAGTTAAACAAGTTATATAAGCTATAAACTTCACATGAAGTTAACCAAACATCATTATTTAATATTATAAAGTGAATGCACGAGCTACTTCCTCAAAAATAAACAAAGTGCTCGGACGAATTTCTTAACGCTCCTTTTTACCCATTTAGCCCGGGAGTGGTGTTCTGAGTGGTTATAACCCCATATAATTCAAGGTAACACCTTAAAATATTATTATTGACTATAAATAATGTCAATAAACACTTGGAAGTCATAGCGACTAATTAATTCTCAGAAAAATCCTTAAAGCACAAAAACGCACCTTCGGGTGTCACAAAAATGCGTTTTACGCAATTGCCTTGAAGCTTTTGAGGAGCCACGAGTTGATAAACTTAAAAGTGGATAAAATGACCATCTAAATCAATTGATGGCAGTACTGAACTCATAGTATAAATGGGGGCGATTTTTAGGACAAAAAGTACCTAAAATCAGCATTTTTACCTTAAAACTTTCATCTTTTACCAAATAAAAATGTACCAATTAAATGCTGGAACCTATTACACATATTAGTATGATCTTAGTACAATATAGTGTAACAAAAATCAAATGAAAAATCAATTCCATTTGGCCTCTATGTGGGGCGAGATTTAGGGTCTGTTTTGACCAATTTTGCTTCAAAAATTGTCCTATGCTAATGTGACACACCTAGCATATATTATATGATGATGTAACAATTTAATTCAATCAAATGGAGGCTCCACAACCGTAGGCCTGCAAAAAAAGCAAGAAAGAATAGCATATATAAAAGTAATGCAATAAAACATATAGCTAGAATCTACATGGTGCAAGTTGCATTACAAACAAAACAAAGCATGTTACTCTTCTATATGCAGCCGATTGGAATAGATAAAGAGGGAGAATGATTGCTATACTTTAGACTAAGATATACAGCACCTAACTATGTCTAATCCCTTGCCTAATATTGACAAAATCATTTGTCCCCAAACAGCACATATGTCCGATTTATATACAAGAAAGAGGGCTGGTGGCTTATAAATTCGAGCTGAATTGACTACCTATCTAGCCATATTACACTGTCTCCATCATCCAATATTCTGTGCTCCAATCAGTCCATTTACGTGAGAAAACAAGGAGGAAACAAGACCAAATTGACATGTTAATTGCCTTTGAAAAATCAAAAGAAAATACACCTACCTAACTTGTATTGTCTTCTAGTTCAAGTGGCAAACAAGCTCAATTCTCTTCTATATCCCAGCCGAATTCATGTCTGATTGATGGGCAATATTATTGAGCTAAATACCAAATTAATAAATAAAAGAAAGACTAATCAATTAGACAATAATTGTGTCAAAATAATTTAACTTGATTCTTTACCTATCTTACCTTAAGACCTCACGTAGCCCTTCATTCTCTTTGCCCAACTCTGGCCGATTGTGTAAGTTATCCTTACAAACTCTCTTTTTTATTCTTCTTTCTAGCTTCAAGCTCCAACAATGGAGGTTTAAGTTCTAACGCTTTTATGTCAAAAATTCCTAGCTAAATCTACAAAACAAGAATCAAGTAGCAGATCTGTTCAAGAGGTCTGACTTCGGGAGCAATTCTGTAATTTTCAGTAAGTTATCTCGAAATCTTCCCAACATCAAACTTGTTCCTCTTCGAATTAGCTTTCCATACATATAAATATCATTAATTTCATGGTGTATTCCGTTCTGGGTGAACAAAAGAAGGCAAAGTGGTTCACAGCAGAAAATCTGTTAAATAGGTCTCATCTCGGGAGCTATTCTGAATGTTCCGTAAGTTTCTCAAAATCTTCTCAACACCAAAGTTGTTCCTCTTTGAATTAGCTTTTCAGACATATAAGGATCATTAATTTTCGTGGTCATTTCAGTTCTGGGTGACTAAAACAGCAGAGAGTGCGCAATTTGGAAATTTCGGTAAGATATGGTGATCCCTATCTTCCACCATTTGGTGTCTATAATTAGTGCCGAATTTTAGAGTTTCTAAACTTATGTTCTCTTCATTATTTCATGAAGGAAACTTGGATTTTCAACCATCACAAGGTGTATCAAAAATACCTTGATAAATTCCTAAGGTAAACTCTTGTAAAAACTACTCCAAAGCTTATTTTAATTTTGTTAGAAGTCTAACAAATGAATCTCCTAAATATTCATAAGGAGGCCGAAAGTTCTTCAAGAAAATATCATTTGGGAAGCTTGGAGTTCAAGGAAAATCAAGTACAAGAATTATCTTGATTTAAGGGGTAAGTTTGTATAAATAAGGTTTATTAAGTTTAAGCTTGATTTAAGCTTCAAACTTTGGTATAAAAATTTTGTAGAACCTTTAAATTAATCAGGACCGAAAATCATTGGTTATAATGACAAGAAAATAATTTATAACATATAAGGTAAGATTATTACCTTAAGGTATAAATATGTGTCACAAAAATTAATTAAGATGCATATATATTCAAACCGAAATATTTGAGGATTAAATGTCCTATTTTGAGTTTATAAACATTCTAAGTCATTAGCATAATTTTTAGAAGTGTTATATGACTTATATACAAGTATAAGTATTTATCAAAAGGTTTAAATCAAGTTTTGGAAACTATATGGTAAAATAAATCAAGGCCAAGAATAAAAGGTATTATTTAGTGATTTTCGAAATATATAAGTATATTAACTTATATTATGAATTTTGGGAATATTAAAAATAGCTACAAGTATTTAAATGGCTAGTTTATAAAGTTATGTGGCTAAATGTAAATTTTGAAAAGTTTGGAGTACAAATAATAAAAACCGAGAACTTAAGGAGTTGTTTGGTATATTTATATATAATATAAGGTTGGAATTAATATTATGAATTTTGGTGAATTTAAATAAGTGTTTAAGTGTTTAAATAGCAATTTATAAAGTTTTGGAACTATTTTGTAATTATTCAGAAGTTTGGGAGTGAAACCGAATTACATATGATTTATGGGCATATCAAAGTATTAATTATGAAATTAAGTCTTGGTCAAAGTGTTGACCAAAAGCTTTGGGATAATAAAATATTTATGACATAAAATATTAAGTTTATAAGAGTTTTGGGGTGAGTATGTAATTTATGGAAGTATATATGAAGAATAGAATTTAATATGGGCGGATATGTAATTTAAGAAAAGATATGTGTTACTTAGGTTTTTTAAAGAAATAAAATATTTAAACTATAGTTTATAAGTTAATATGTAACTTATATAAAATTTTGGGGTTAAAAGTATGAATATAGAAATTATATGATTAAACCGAAGAGCTTATGGGCTTAATTGGTAATTTATAAAAATTGGTGATATTAATTTCTAATTACCAAGATAATAAGAGTATTTGGTGATTTGTAAAAGTAAGGTGGTTAATTAATATTTACAAAGGTTAATATGGGTAAATAGTGAATTATAAAAGTTATAAGGTTACTTGGCAAATTATAGAAGATAATATTATTGTTTTGCAATTTCCGAAATTGATATGGGAATTTAGAAAATTATAAAAATATATGGTTATTTGGTAAGTTGTAAAAGTTGATAGGATCAATTATGATTACCGGAAATTATATGTGGATAATTAGTGATTTATTAAATTGCTGGGTATAATATATAAATACCGAAATATTAAGATTGGTTTGTAGTTTAATAAGGAAAGGAGGTAAACTAAGTAATATAATGTATTATGGTATGTTAAGGAATATAATATAAAGTTTATAAAATAATTTTGGTTATAATAAAAATGACCAAGGGATATAATATAAATGATAGGTGGAAATAATTATAAGTATATAATTAATGAGGTAAAGATATACCGTATAAATGATAATCATTATCACATGTGAGTTTCACATAAAATAATGAACTGGTTGGTTATCTAGAACCGCTGTTAAAATAACAGGGGAAAATAAATAACATACAGAGTTATTATACGACGAGAATTAACTATACAGAGACAATACTGTAATATTTAGTGGATAGTCGTATTAATATTACCCGTTATTGTATGTATAAATAACAGCGTACGGGAAAGGTTACTAGAGCGTGAACTGTCAAGCTAGCTGTTGTCACGGTGAACGGTATGTTAATTGAGTGGTCTGAATGTCCTGAGGATTATCCTAAGGTCCAGGCATTTTGTGTGATTAAATGTTTAAGAAGGATATCTATGATTTTATGTATGGTTTTGCTTAAACTGTTGCGTTGTGTTTATACGCGAATGTCTTATGACTAAAAGTTTATACATCTAAACTGAAAAAAAAAGAGACTGACTCACCTTTAGGTATTATTGAACCTAACAAGGGTCAATGTTATAGTCTCATTCCAAGTATTGGTTATTATGTCATTGACAAAAAGGGCTAATATAAAGAGAGGAATCCGGATTGTTTCGACTTTCTCGTTGCGCATTGTGATCACTATGAGAGACTCAAGAAGGGAGTCACTCTAAATCCATCAGCCACATTCGGGGATGGCGGAATGCACTGCCGTTGGTGCACAGTTTCGACCGGATCGGTCAAAGTATATATTTATCCAGGGCCATAAGGTCAGCTGGTAACGGTTCCTTTGGAACCCAGTGGGACACATTGTCCATTTTCACAGGTTATTAAGGGTTGTCTTGACATGACGCCTGAGGTAAAATTAATTGGAAAGATTAAGTGGTTGGTTAAAAGGATAAGGGTCATGTGACCTACTAACAAGAACAGTTGTTTAATATGTGCTCTTATTTGGGTTGTTGGTGGTGATTATTGTTTGATGTGTATTATTATGCACTAAATGTTGTAGGTGAATTGTTATGTGATTGTTTAGTGTTACAGTATTTCTGATATTCTTGTAAACCAGATTATCTGTAAAGAATCTAATGTCAAGATGGCTAAAACGACTAAGGGAATCAAGATGACTTAAGATCACATTTAGCATACCAGCATTTCGATTGCTGAGCCCTTCAATGGGCCAAACATTCCAGGTTATTGAAGAAGACTCAAGCTGGAGTGCGGGACACGGGGGTAGCTGATGTAATGCAACAACACCTTTGGTTTATTTTGAATTGTATTAAAGATTGTTGTGTTTCAGTTAGCTGCTCACTTAGCTGGAATTGGTTTGTAATAATTAGGAGTGCTCAGTATCTGTTCATCACAGCGTTAGAAGTTGTAATGTTGGAAAGAGTAAGGATGCCTTGTTACTCACAAGGGTGAGTGACGGCGTGTAACACCAAAGTTAGATAGTTTTATTTTCCGTTGCGATTTGCTATTTATTATGCTACGAGTTATGACGTCATCACAGGATTAAGTTTAGGGGTGTTACAGTACCGCCTTCCATCCTCAGACCGATGGTCAGACAAAAAGGACCATCCAGACACTGGAGGACATGCTTAGGGCATGTGCCTTAGACTTTCAGGGGAGTTGGTTAGACAAGCTTCATCTTATCGAATTTTCTTACAATAATAGCTATCATGCTTCGATTAAGATGTCGCCTTTCCAAGCCCTATACGGTAGACCTTGCCGTACACCTTTGTGTTGAGATGAGTCGAGTGAAGCGGTCATCATAGGACCGGAGTATCTTGAGCAAGTGCAAGCTGAAGTTCAGCAGATTCGAGCGAATATGAAGGCAGCCCAAGATAGACAGAAATCATATGCGGATGTGCGACGACGCGACCTTGAGTTCACTGTGGGCGACCAAGTGTTCTTGCGCGTTTCACCTATGAAGGGTGTCTTCCGATTTGGCCAGAAGGGCAAACTGAGCCCAAAGTTTGTAGGGCCGTATGCAATCACCGAAAGAGTTGGAGCTGTAGCCTACAGGTTAGCACTACCTGAGGACTTGGGACGTGTCCATGATGTATTTCATGTGTCACAACTCAAGAAATACATTGCTGATCCTTCTCATGTCCTAGAGCCTGAGAGACTATCTATTGAGCCGACCATGAGATATGTCGAGACCCCTGTGAGAATCCTTGATAGGAAGACTAGAGACACTCGCTATAAGTCTGTACGAATGGTGAAAGTCCTATGGTCAAATCATGATGTCGAAGAAGCGACATGGGAGTTGGAAGATGCCATGAAGGCTAAGTACCCACAGTTGTTCATAGACTAGAGAGTCTAGCATTTAGTAATACGGGTACAGGGCGTACCCCTTTAAGGGGGGTAGAGCCTTTTCGCTTTTGCATTGCTTCGGGTTAGCATTGCTTAGTGTGTAGCTACTGTAGTAGGTTTTGATAGCACATGTAGTGCGGAGGTATGTGTAATGTGAATGTATGGACGTGTATGTACGATGTGTGATGTATTCGTGTAATGTGTATGTGGATTGCGATGGTGTATTGTGTGATGATATATGTATGAAAATGTTGGAATGTGTAAGTGAATTGTGTATGATACTTGAAGTGTGTATGCCTGCAATGTGGAAGGAAGTAAAACACTCATAGGTGTAGTAAGACACATTATGGCAATTGGTTTGCCTAATGAGTAGAATTATTAAACTATAAACCTTGAGCAACTTTGACGGCAAAGTTCTTAGGGGGGTAGATTGAAATACCCCGTAATTAAAAATAGTGATTAATTAGGCTAATAAATAATTTAGAAGCTTAATTAAGCCTAAATAAATATTAGGGAACAAATCCTGAAGAAAACGGATCCTTAAATGGATTAAAAACACTAATGAACATTAAAGCGCGTTTTTCGAGGTAACCGGGAAAACGTGACTTTAAGCGGGTCAAATAGACTCGTAACGATTTTAGTCAACTAAATAGCCATTAATAAATATTAGTGAAAGTCTTGGACCAATAAAATCAATAAATCGAGAAAATAGTAAAAACTGTCAAAAACGGGAAGTTGTGGGGTGAGAGTGTAATTAAAATAAGATAGTGTGTCCACTTTGAAAATAAAAATGTAAGTGTGTGTGGTGTGTGCAGTATGGGCCGATTACTAGCTCTCTCACACCCCTCTCTTAATTTCCTTATTTGCAAGAGACAAAAACCATTAAAAGTCAAAAAAGTAAACCTCTCTCCTCACTCACTCACAAACTCACGTACTGCATCTTCTCCTTCTTTCTATTCTCTCTCTCGCGACTGTAATGGCGATTTGAAGAAGCCACCACACAGCCATCTTCTTCCACATCTTTGAAACCTCAAACCTTCACCAAATGCTACAAAAACCATACCGTTGAATTCGTATCGTCAAGGAGATCATTCTCCACCTTTCAAAAATCTAAAACCACCAACTTTAATTTTGAGGGTATTATCGGTTGAGAGCTTAAGAGACACCATTTCAAGATCTAGCATCTTCTCCTTGTTCTAAGGTAAGAAGTAGACCAAAACTCCATTCTTTTCCATGTTTCCTTGCAAAAAAATAAAACTCACGTAACACCACTATTCTATTGCTAGCCGTTTTGGTGTTCCATCTTGAGGGTTGGAGTCTTGTCATTTTCCACTCCAAAAACTTCATTAGAAGCCCAAGGTAAGATCTCTTAAGAGTTTAAATGGTTTATCATGATCTAGGGTTTAAAAACCTACGTATAAACTTACTAGTCTTGGTGTGTATGTGTGTGCCTTGCTACATGGTGTAGCTTGGTGGGAATATATCAAGAAAACAAAGGAGGGAAGAGGAGCTGTAAAGAAGAAGAGGAAGAAAGGAAAAAGAAACAAGAACACAAGGTGAGGAAATGTCTCTGTAAAGTTTTTCATGTTGTGTACGTGTAGGTATAAAACTGTGACGATGTCTAAGCCACTGTAACCGTAGTAAAATAATGGGCATATCAATGTGAATGGAATTGTAGTTTGAAACTCTAGAAAACAAGTAAATGAATTGTTAAGTGTAAGTGGTAAGTGTGCAGTGATATTAGAAATATATGTGAGAATATTGTATATGTTGAACAGGTTGTGAAAATATGGAGTGTGCAAAATTTGTGGTGAGAACACTTAGAAATGTAGGGAACCTCTATCAAATTTATTTAGGAATGTAGAGTCTTGGTTGATGTGTTAGAAAAGAAAGAAACGGAAGAGAATTACAGAGAGGGAAAAATGAGATTGTTCACTTTGTTTTGTAACAGGAAAAGAAATGTAATGAGTGGAGTAGTAAATGGTAAAACGTGAGTTGTCAAACTAAGTTAGGATAGTCTGAGAGTTATTTAGTGAGTGGGAAGAAGAATTGGAAGGTCTGTAGCATTATTTGAAGAAGTAGAAATGTAACAGAGGAAGAAAAATTACAGTAAGGGTGATAATGTAACAGATTTTTATAGTGTTGGTTTAGGCTAGTTTAAAATGCTTAAACAAAGTTAAAACATGTTAGATATATGTAGAAATATTGGGGAAGAGATTGGTAGAAGTTTGGAATTGAAACAAGTTGAAAAACTTATATAAATCACAATACTGTAACTAGTCCGGGTTTGCAAACCAGAACACAAACCCGGACTAGCCTTAAAATTCGACAGAAAGTTTTACAAGGGATGGTCCGGGTTTATAAACCAAGATACTAACCCGGACCACCCCAAAAATACACCCGTAAGTTTCTAAAACAAATTGTCCGGGTTTGCAAAGTAGCACACAAACCCGGACGATGTCAAAAACATACCCGTAGCAATTTCAGACAAATGGTCTGGGCTTGTATATAGGGATGTAAACCGGACCATGCCTTAATTTAACCCGTATGTTGTTCCAGTGAGTTGGTCCGGGTTTGTAAACCCGGACACCAACCCGGACCAACACAAATTTTGTACAGAATGTGTTTCTAAGCTTAGGTAAGGATGGGTAATGATGGGTAATGGTATTATAAGATGATTTAGACATAATTAATGATGTTTAAAGGTCATTAAGGCCATGAGCAAGCTTAGAAAATAATTTTAAGTAAGTAACATAAGTACATGTATTTGAACAATAATGAATTAGTAAGTATAAACCAAGAAATGTTAGTAAAGTAGTTAGTAAGGTTAAGTAAGGGTAATTAACCACCCAATTGCATGTATATGATAGGACCTTGATTGTGAACACCGGAGGAACGTCGGATACAAGTACAACGGTGAACGGTATGAATTCCTCATGCCCCGTATGCTACCTTGGTTACTCTGATTTGTGTGTTGTGTGCTAATTGATCACCAAATAAGATAAATGCACGAATCAGAGTTATTATGCCTACTTGTGAATATGTAGTATTGTATGTTGTGAATATTCTCTTAAATCATAGTTTGTATAATTCATGAAATGTGTGAATGAATATGAGTGTGTGAATGAATGATATACTGTACTGTGACCGATTATCAATTGTGATTGGACTTCTATTTGATTCCTAACAAGCTAACCAATCTAACTTAATAAATTGGTAATTAATTGGAATGAGTAGAAGTCCGATATAGTTTCGGCCACACGTGAGGATGAGGAGACACAAGAGGTTGGATCCGATTCCTGACTCTTAAACTGGTCCGCGGCCCAAACCCCTTAAATGGGTAGCATCCCGGATTGGTGAGTTAAGTAAATCCCGGTGGTGGGACGGAGTAGTCCCCGGGCCGGAGGTCATACCGACTTAACATTAGAATAAGTAAGTAAGTAAGTAAGAATGAGAAAGTAAAGTGAATGCAAATAAGTAAGTGTAAGCAAGAGTAAGTAATGTGAAATGAGTAAAAGAGTAAATAGCATTCCGATTAACCCGGATGCGTAATTTGGCTAACCCTTGTGAAGGTAAGAATGGTGTATGCTATTGTATTGTTGCCTTGGATTGTGTATTGTATATGTATGTATGTTGTATGCAAAGCATGTATGTATGAAATCAATGAACTGCATGTTTAGTGGACGTCAAATAGTCGGCGTGCCCTTGTTAGCACTCGGTATATGCGGAGTTTATGCGCAGCTTTTGCTGAGCCCCTTGGGGCGATGTTTTTACTACACACAGGTACAAGAGAAGGATGAAGACTTTGAAGAGATGTAGCTTTATTTCTTGTCTTCTTTTTGTCTGTAAACAATGAATCATGATTAGTGTACTAAGTAGTACACGGCTGTAGCTTTTGATTAGCCGGTGTACCATGGGGTACACCTTTTTGGATAATGAAAGAATGAAGCATTGGTATAGATGAGTAGAGGTTAGAACTCATTCTTTTGGCAAACTTGGAAATGATGTAATTTGAATATACTTTAGCACTCGGTAATCCACTAACGTAGGCGAATGATATTTTGTATTCAGTAAGTAATGTTTAGTAGCTCGGTACACTATGATCATCAGACCGTGACTGTAAGTAAGGTAAGCCTAGCTAGCCGTATTGGCGGTTAGTGGGTTGTATCACCAGCCGTAGTAATAGTAGTATTTCCGCTGCGAACTGATAGGATTAACAGGACGGTTAGACGGTAAGCATAGGATTAACGGTTGGGGTGTTACAACAGCTGAATCTGTTATAGCAACAAAAAATATTCAATACAGCAGAATCTGTTACAGCAGCTAGCAATTCATTAACTGTGATCATTTCAGTTTCATGCCACTACAATATATACAAAAGCTAGTTACCTAGTCTACCACTCAATTCTCATAAATAAGGCTGCCATGCTCTCTCTGACATGATACAAGTCTTTTGCACTGTAAGTCGAGGATTGGGCAAAATGCTCTTTAATCTGGAACAAGAAAAGGAATGGAACCCATAATGATATTAAGATAAAGACACAAAAAATCTGCCGAATAGAATTAAATACAAGATAGCGTTCGTATACCTTGTCTCTAGAGTTCTGATAATTCTGCTGGGAAGTACCGCAGAACTCGTACATATACCACATCACATAGTACCGGCAACTCCTAGAATCCTTTTGGGTAGGGCACTAAATCACCAAAATTCACAAATGTAAAACAATTGTATAAAGATAAGCAGCACGAATGAAATACATGAATTACCAAACCTTGATGTAATCGACAGTCATTTCAGCAAACTCTGCCTGAGTGGTTTTACTGTAACAACTGTGACATATATTAACAAAAGCGTTAAGCAAAATGAACAAGTACATTAATTTTGGTTCAAAAAACTTACAAACAATTAAATAGTAATAAAATCTTACGCTTTGATTAAGTCTTCAGTGTTGAATTATGTCCACTGTCCTAGTGGATCTAGAACGAGCAGAGTAGCGGTGGCAGTGCAGAAGATAAACAAAGCCCAGTGGTGGCTACAATTTCAAATACAAAATGAAATGAGAAATGAAGGTAAAAAAGTTAGCTAATTAGTATGTATTTTTATATCAGAACTCATGTTTGGTGATACGGCATTATAATAAATAATTTTTTCTGTTCATCAGCAATATTGAAGCAATGACTCATGTATTCCATAAACCTCCCCGGGTCCCTAGTGACTGAGTCGAACGATAAACGCTCCGGGCACACCACAGTAATGGAGGTGATGTACTTCTCATGACATCTCTCAAGTAGACCTCTATTATATCACATGTACTATCAAACGTTAGCCAATGCAACTTCATAGATAATTATTCTATATGTTTTTACAGTATGAGGAAAGAACACTGACGTTAGATAAGCTTGAATAATGTTAATGTTCAGGTAATCTCCACACATCATCTCTCTGATGTCCCCAAAGTTGATCGCCGTGGTCATATCTTCGTCGTAGTGAAACAACGACTTTGGAAGCGTTATCATGAAGTTGATAGTTTAAGGTGAGTTCGAAATGATCTTGTCGTAGAGATTCATCTGACGAGGCCCTAGGACTTTAATAAGTTTTTCTGGCAGTGAGAACTTACTTCTAGGCGCCTCAGAAGTCCTGGTGCGAGCCCGGACGGGCGCTGGTTTCTTAATTTTCGTACCCCGAGTCACTGGATTCTTACCCTTCACACACAAACAATAAAGCATAAATGTAAAGATAATTACTAATTGATTATTATAGTAACATTAAACATTTATCTAGAACATACCCGTGTACTTCTGACAGGATCCGCCGGCGCGCTGATCTCTTATGCTCTGGGCCGGGATATGCGGCGAGGAAGCTCAGGGATCTATAATGGATTATATTAGACACTTTGAAATACCCCAAACTAATAAAACATTGATTAAACATCTAATCAAATTAATTAAGGCCTAAACATGCCTTAAAAGTCAATTGAGAACAACAATGGTCAACACAAAGCTAGAATTGCACCCTTTGACCGTTTAAGTAAATACATACCCAAATGAACTCCTTAGGACCTTAAATTTGTCCTAAGCATATTAACTCATAAATGAACACAATAAAACCGTTCTCAAAACCAAGCTCAGAAACACCTTGGGACACAAAATGTGCACTAAAACACCTTAAAGCACGTTTTTGTGTATGAGCTCTAAGATATTGACTTTTTGTCACTTTAAGACCTAGATTACATTCTTTATAACATTAATGTGACATGATAGGCTATATTATAAAGTCTAAATCAAAGTTTAAAAATAAAATCAAAATGGGTGATTTTGGGTGAATAGTACCCAAAATAACATTTAAATTCCTAAATCTAAACCATGGTCAATGTTCATCCATTGGCTTTTACCACCCAATTTCGACAGCAAAGGAGGATTTCCTCTTCATTAATCAACCTCCAAACAAATATCTAGCCAATCTAATGACTGACCATTTACTATTTCATAAAGTAACTTACTTTACCATATAATCAAAATTTGACTTTCTTTTTCCTTCTACCCCATTCCAAAAGAGTTCAGCCAGCAACCAGACCCTCCCTTCCTTAATTTAGAGCTAGGAAGCAGCCAACTTCAAAGAGGAACTCCCATGGCATAAGGTAAACATTCAAAACATGTATATGTCATTCTCTTCATCTTTTCTTCCTCTTTCCATTGATCTAACTTCCAACCACTTCCATCCACTCATCTAGCACGAGTTGGTTTTCAAAGGGAAGGAGAAATCTCGGCTGAAACTCAATATTCCAGGGGGAAGCAAGCTTAAGACATAATTAAGGTAAAAATGTGCTTTAAGCACTTAATTCCTTCTCTACTTCAAATCTGGTTGATTTCTTGTTCCCTTGGCTTATAATCCTTCATTTATCATGCTTGATCAATAGAAATTGCAACCACTTCATTTGGTGACTGATTCCAAGCTTAAACTCCATTTTAAGCCATTTTAATCAAGGTAAACCCTAGCTTTCTCCTACCTTGATCATTGGCTGTTATATAGCTGAGTTTAAAGAGTGTTTTGATGCCTCCTTTCTGTTGGAAAATTAGGCCGATATCAGCTTGGGAGAACCTTGAGACTTCAAGGTAAAAGTTCACGTGTTTTCATGACTTAAATTACTCTTATGGTTAGTTCAAGTTTGGGACCTAACCATATCATTATATTGCTGTTATAACACATCTATGAAGCTGTGGGAATTTTCCTCTAAAGTGCCGTGGCCAAACAAGGCCTTGCCTTGGCTAAAACAAGGTATAAATCACTTAAAACTCAACTTTGGTATATAAATATATGTTTAAGTTCATGTATATATATTGTCATGAGTGAATATGGTTTAAGAGGTCATATTTCGACCTTAGGTGATTAAGACTTTATGTGGAAGATTGGTAATTAATGGGAAATATATGGTGAGGCCGAGAGTTTAATGCATTTTTGAGCATTTATGTGTAATTTATTTTATAAGCTAATGTTTGTAATAAGGCCATGTACTTTAGGCCATTTTATTTATGTATATTAAGTGTAAATTAGATTTTAGGTAACAAATATAATTACCGTAAGGTATAAGGGGTTAAATCATAATTAAATTAAATTGGGGGCTATATAATAATAAAGCCGAAAATTAGGTGTTAAAAAGGATTTAAAATAAAAATTATAAGGTTTTATAAAGTTTTGGGGTTAAATGGTAATTTCTGGAAAATTATGGGTATAAGCCGTAAATAAGGGAAAGTAATGGTCAAGGCAATATTAAGGAGGTCAACCTTGACCATATGGTAGGTTTTGACCAAATTAGATAAGTTAAATAATTTATTTATGGTTATATAATAAGTTATGTATTTAATTGTAACATTTTTATAACATATGAGGTATATATGTTATTACCGAAACTTAAGGGTTAAAATGGTATTTTTAAACACCCATGGGCTATTAGGAATTTTTAGGAATTTATTGGGTGGATTTGGAATAAAAATAAACTATATATGTATAATATATAGTTATTATGTCATTGTACATTTTGGAAAAGTATATGGGGTGGAATGGTAAATATGGAGAGTATATGGGTTAGTAATGGTAATTATAACCTTGGGTGGAATTTGGTGATTTTTGGAATAATATAAAGTATTTTACTAAGATATGTGTATAATATATAGTTTTAATGATATTATAAAACTATATGTTATAAATTGGGACAAATTGTAATTATAGAAAGTAGGTGGGTTTAAAAATAATTTAGAACAGAATTTAGGTCTGTTCGGAAAGTTGGAGTATATATAACCATAGGTTATATAAATATTAAGGTTAAAATGTTATAATATATGATATATATAACATAACATTATATATGGGGTCAAATTATAAATTTTGTAAAGTTAAAGGGCTGGAAAGTAAATGTGAACAAGACATGGTCTGTTCGGTATTTCATAAAATAACTATAGGTTATACCTTTTATAAAGTTAAAAATGTTATATTATATGGTATATATAACATGGTATAAATTATGGGGTGTTATTGTAATAAACATAAAGACATGGAAGTTAATGAAATTAAAGTGTAAGTATGTGCCTATGCGGCAATTAAAAATAGTTTTGCTTAAAAACTATAGGTTATGATTTATATAAGATAAAGATATCATATTATATGATATTAGTATATGGTATAACATTACATAATGTTATGTGGTCAAAAATGGAATTAAATAAAGTATAGTGTTGTACCGAATATATTAGGTTGGAAAATGAATTTTAGACTATGTTCTACAATGTTATAAATGTATAACAATTATATGGAATTAATGGGATTTAGATGAGATTAATATATGTAAAGATATTCACATTAAATAATGTGACAAACTATAAATAAATAAGATTTATAAACTAAGGTATATATTGAATAAACCTTAGAGGTTGTATATATACAACATAAAATGTTACATAATATTAGGATAAAGATCTTAATATAAGTTGTATAATACAATAATGGGAATGATAATCTCATATAAGATGACAAAATTGTAACATATAATATAACAGTTTTGCAACTCATGAAACTTACCTATATTGGTAAATATATACATATGCGAGAATAATGTATATAAGGATGAATATATATATTATGGTTGAAAACCATATAATATAAATGGTGAAGGTTATTACATAAATAAAGTTTACAAACTATAAGTTATAAGTTTTTAATTCAAATGTAGTTTATTAAAGGATTAATGGATTATATAATACAATGTATTATAATGGATGATGGGAAAATAATACTATATAATAAATCATGCATGTATGCATGCAACTATAGGTTATATACCTAAGTTCAATAATGGACAAGATTAGAGAAATATAATGAATTAAACTCAACAGTCGAAATATTACGACCTACGAGTCTAAGTAACAAAGCCGACTGGTTTAGAAGAACCGTAACAATTAACTGTTGAAATCCGGGGATGAACTGTCGGGGTTACCTGTTATTCGGAAATACCGGATCTAGTTAGTCATGGAGACTGACTTATAGTTTTATTACAGTTTAGATCGTACTTCAGACAAAGGCGCCTGACAAGCTTAGTGGACTACACTGCGCATCCTAGGTCTGAGGTGTACGGTATGTAAAGGGGTTTGATCCGGGTTGTCCTGAGGAATTCCTCGGGCTCGGATTTGGTTGATATAACTTGTGTGTTATGTGTGTGGATACGTGTATGTGATTATGTGTGTTACTGCATAATTATTTATGCACGAGCGTCCTACGGGACTAACACTACGTCGACCATAGATCGACTTATATAAACATACCTATGCGTTTAATGTGATGACATGACAGTTACTTAATATAATACCCTTAATATTAATATTAAGTATATGGTAACCTAAGAAAAACACTTAGGTACGAGCACTAGTCTTGCAGAAAATGTTTTTTACCACGGTTATTTTGCCTATATACCACGGTTAGAAACCGTGGTTAATACTCGCGTGGTATATCGGAAAATTGCAATAAACCACGGTTTGAAACCGTCGTTTTAAAAGACGGATTATAAACCACGGTTCGCTAAAACCGTCGTTTAAAGCCCGTTGTGTCGCGGGAATCAGACGACTTATACGACGGTTGGGACAGAAACCGTGGTATATAATGTCGTTCGATCTAGTTTTATACGACGGTTCGGACAAAAACCGTGGTATAAAATGTACGTTATACGACGGTTTTCTACTAAACCGTGGTTTATACTCGTCGTTCCATTGAGTTTTAAACCACGGTTTTAAGTGAACCGTGGTTTTTTTTTTTTTTTTTTTTTTAGTTTTTTTAGCCTCTACCACATATGTTTTCAACACAACCCAATTTACAATCGCATATACAACCTGTACAGGGCATCCAACTGGTATTGCCCTTTGATAACCAACCACACTATATGACCATAAACCAAGTACTTGCCAGTTTGAATTGCAACATTGAAAACGAATTGCAAACAAACTCATTCAAACTTTCAAAAATAAGAGAGAGTTGAACTTTACAAACTTTGAGAGTCTATGTTGCTTCAGCAAAAACAAAAGTCTAAGTCTAACTACACTAGGATAAGATCTAAGAAACACTCAAGTATTTTTACACCAAAACTGCGATAAATGATCTCTTACAAAGTCGAGATCCCCTTTGGAATACGTGCTCCCTGCTTTTGTGAAATAAGAAACGATCTGTCCATAAAAAGAAACTGATCATCATTAGTACACAATTTTATTTAAAATGCAATAACTTTAACTAAAACTTTGATTGGTATGGGTTACCTTGTCATCATCCTTAAGCGTGTCAATATTTTGTACAATCTCGAACATGTACCGCATCACATAATAGCCACAGCTTCGTGAATCAGGCTGTTGAGGACACTGTCATCACACCATCCATGGATTACCAACTTTAGACAGATAAAAAAAATTAACGTTTAACTTTAATAAAAAATGCATAAATAAATGATTACTTACACGTATGTATTGGAAGTCCAAGATGGAGAATGGTTTTTTCATCACTTAAACCAAGCTTATGGCCCCTGCATAAATACAACATTTTAAAATGAAGCCATTTATTGTCAATAATCTAGGACAAGCTTAAAATAAATACAGAATGCATTAAAATTTTGAATACTCACTCCTTCAAATATTTCTCTACAACGATCTCTCGAAGGTCATCAGGGCCGCCAATGGGTCTAGTATCAACAAGCATGAGGTGTCGATACACAACACCAAACATCCAATGATTGCTGCCACAGATAAAACAAAGAATGTTTTGTAGAACAATTATTAAATATCACAATTAGGAAGCAAAAATTCCAGTTATTGTGTACTTACATCTGATGATATGGGATCAGCAATATCTGCTTCTTCTTCGCACCGCAGTACAAAATCCCTGCCTCACATGCTCTACACATCCTTGCTCATCCAATGCGGCCTGATTTGCTGACATCAATTGCGGACACAAGAAAGAGAGGGCAAATAATCTCTTGCTCGCTAGCAGTCTACTAGTCAAACACCTAAACAACATTTTTTCATAAGATATGTTAAATAGCTTAAAAAATGAAAGATAATGTAATAATTTAAAAGATACTTACACACAATAGGCCTGAATCACAGAGATGTTAAGCAGGTCTCCCATCAAAAATTCTCTTAGATCGCTCACGGTAATCATCAGATCTCTGGGCTCAGGGGAGTGGAAAACATGCTTAGACACTTTCATGTTGAGTTGGTGACAGACTGCGGCCTCGTCATGAAAAAGTCATACAACATTTTTTGTTTGACTGTCAACTTCTTCAGATACTTGGGTGTCAGAATGGGGGATCTCCTAGGAGTCATATCGAAAGGTTTCACCACTTCCTTTCTCACACTCTGACTCTCCTCATTTGATTTCACAACTTCCTTCCCCTTATCCACTTTCTCTTCTTAACCGGTCTTAATTCCTTATCAATCTAATAGTATACAAAATTTAAATAATAAACATATCAGTCAACAGTTAAGTTAAAAACTAAACAGTAAGCATGTAAATAGTTTACCTTGTCACTGACATCAATGAGAGAATATGGCCATGGAACAACTGAAGATTGTGCTTGACCTATTTTACTCCACTGATTCCACTCCAACGGAAGTGGAGAGTCCTCATGACCTCGCACAATGTCGTCTACCATCACACGAGCGTGGAGAGGGGGATGAGCTTGAAATGTACTACAGTGTTCGGTTCGGTCTGTAAAACCCGACCGAATGCAACATGCACAGTCACCATCAAACACTTGAAACAGATGACATGATTTAGCCACCTACATCAAATCACAACAGTAAGCAAGCTAATAAAATTATATTGTTTTAAAAGTAATGTTAAAATAACTAAGGAGGAAAAAAGAACAAACCGAAAGGTTTTGATAAGGAAATGTGTCTCTGGTAGGAGAAGAAGGTGCAGAATGATCGACCATCGGAGTATCCGCCGTCGTGGTAGGAGCAGACGTCGGTGTAGGATCATCGACAGTATCCGCCGTCGTGGTAGGAGCAGACGTCGGTCTAGCAGTAGGTGCCGGTGTAGGAGACGCGGCCACTATCGATGTATCTGCGCGGTAGGAGTAGACACCGGTGTAGGAGTAGGTGTCGGTGTAGGAGCATGCACCTGGCCCAATACTAAAGCCTCAAGTCTTCGCAGGCGCTCCTCGTAGGCTTGACGCTCCTTAGCGTGACGTCTTTCCGACTCCTCCAACCGGTCAGCGTGACGTCTTTCCGACTCCTCCCAACCGGTCATGCACCCGTTCATCCACCATTCTCTCTATCATGTCAGCCTGTGGTACTCTCGATCGAGACGTAGGAAACACGTCTTTTGGCGAACTTCCCCTCCAAGCCCCGCACTCGCCCTGGATGATCCTTTTGCCCAAGGGCCTTATTCAGTGGATCATCCTGAGACGGAGGGCCGGAACCATCTCCCATCGCTTAGTAGATCCAGACTATTAATTTTAAATTAACAAAAATATTAGAAATGAACTTACTAATTAGTAAACAACAACTTTTAAATATATACTTACAATCTTTGAAGCCAACTCAGCAGTCTCGCTCTGCGGGAACACATATACTCCCTCGTCATTTTCTTCATGCGACCCAGCATAAATGTCTGCACCCTACTTGCATCGTCAACATCATCAATAACTGACTGAGTGCCATCTTCATTAGTTTTCGTCAGTAAGCCCTCGCTCTTCCACTTCTCCAACCGCCCCGTATATCCAGCTCGCCCCATGAAGTGCTTATATATATTCTTCGCCCGGTTACGTCTCGCTTGTTCTTGACGTAACTGTTACAAAATTTGTATATTTGTAAGTTATACATAATAAAAAAAAATAATTGTTAAATTTTATTCCTTAAATAATTAAGAAAGAATAATTGTAAAAGTACCTTAAATTCTTCAGTCTGGCGATGGTCGTAGAATATCTTCCAGTCCTCCTCCGTGATCATACCATCATACACTACCCACGACGGTGACCTCTTGGAGCCCGGTTTGGTAATCCAGCCATCTACCAACCGATGCTTGAACTGCCGCAGCGATGTCGCTATAAAATGATTCAATCTTCGTCCGAAGTTCATCCGCGACTTTGTACTTCTTCTGCACCATCTGCCACATGATGTCTTTGTTTGCCTTTTCTTGATCTTTCCAATCCTTATTAATCGAGCAATGGGATTTTACCAGCAATCCCAAGTAGGAAGCAAACTGCTGCTTCGACCCACCACGATGTCGGAGGTACTTGTCCCAGACCAAATCGATGGGAGAATCCTTCTTCACCTTCAACCCACGGGTCGGTCCATGTCCCTTCCGAGGGTTTGCGAAGTAGATGCAGCTGGTGGTTCTTCAGTAGGGACATCATCGTCAATATCATCCAACCCCAACAGTAAGTCCTCTTCGACTCTATCGTCAGGATCCATAATATGAAAAATAATCAATAATTAACAAGGTTAATACAATATCTAATGAATCAAATATTGAAACATGACAAAAATGAAATAATATAATATTGTCAATCAGACTTACAAATAACATTTCATCGTTCAATCCACAATCCTTCATTGTGGTCGGACCTTCGATATTCAAAATTAGTTACATTATCTACCTCCATCGGCAACCGAATAGGTACATCTGTTTCATCTTCACAATCGTATTCATCCTCATCAACAATATTATCAATCCCAACAATCGATCTTTTACTCTGCATTACAATAGACCATCTGGCATTACACTGATCACGACAGTAGAATACTTGTTTTGCCTTTGATGCAACAATAAAGGGTTCATCAGTAGGAGCCGCTGTCGTTAAATCAACTAGCTTCATACCATGATCCTTCTCACGATACCTGTTTGTTGTCCACCCATTTGCAACGAAATACGCAAGTTTCATAACTTGTGTAATTCAAGACCCAGATATCTTCAATAACACCATAATATTCGTTCTTCAGTGTATCACGACTTGTTCCTGTGAAAATGTCTTGTGAAGCGATAAGATGCACACCACTGTTCTGGTTTGTCGATTTACAATCTTGACGTTCAGTGTAAAAAGAAAATCCATTTACATCATATCCTTCATAAGACAACACATCGAGATTTGGACCAAGGGCCAACAACTGCATTATTTCATCCACGTTCCTTGAATCTTCATACAACACCTTCTGTCTGAACCACTTAACAAATGTCGCATTCTGCTCTTTTTTAATTTGGCATTACTCATCGTTGGGTGTTTTGTTTTGAGGTAGGCTAGGTGTGCATCGAAATACGGTTCAACAACTTCAGAATGATTCAACACAACCAGATGTGCCTTGTTCAATGTATCAATATCAACTCTGCATAATTTTTTCCCACAGGTACAAACCCCTTTAAGCCTGCCATCATGTCTTGCTTTTGGTAATCCAATAACATCAACACCGTGTAAGTAGTGAGTGCAGAAGTCAACTACCTCCTCTGTTACCGTCCCTTCAATTATACTTCCCTCTGGACGCCGACGGTTTTTCATTTTCTTTTTCAGTATACCCATATATCTCTCAAACGGATACATGTATCGAAGGTATAACGGACCACAATGTTTGATCTCTTTAACAAGATGAACAAGTAGATGCACCATAATATCAAAAAACGAAGGAGGGAAATACATTTCCAACTGACACATGGTGATCACAAGGTCATTCTGTAGTTTATCTAGCGTCTCCACATCAAGCACTTTACACGAAATTCCTTTGAAGAAAACACATAAATTTGTAATAGTTTTCCTGACATCAGCTGGAAGGATCCCACGGATTGCAACCGGAAGTAAGTGCTGCATCAGCACATGATAGTCGTGAGACTTCATCCCTACCAATTTAAGATCAGACATTGATACCAAACTTGATATGTTCGATGAGTAACCAGATGGCACTTTAATATGACGAAGAGAACTATAAAACTTATTTTTCTTCTTTGGATAATGTATGACAAGCGGGAGGCAAGAATGTTCTTTTCCCTCTTTGTGGTGGCGCGAGTTCTTCCCGTATACCCAATTCAACCAGATCTTTTCTACCCTTTAAATGGTCTTTTGTCTTTCCTTTCACGTTAGTAGTGTCGCAGATACACTTTCACCAATGTTTTTCTCCACGTGCATAGCATCAATGCAATGTCTCACCTCTAAATGTTGTCAATATTCAAGTTCCCAAAATATTGATTTTTTCTTCCAGACGCTCTTTTCATGGCTTTAATTGGTGGACCGAAGTTGTTCACAACATTCTTCAACTGATTGTAAGTCTCAGCAGTAGATAGTGGTGGTCATGCGACTGCATGATCCGTTTTTCCATCAAACTCTTTTGTCATCTTACGGTATTTGTGACCTTTCGGGAGGAATTTCCGGTGGCCCATGTACACATTTTTTCCACTGTGTTTTAACCGTATACTGCAAGTTCTATCTCCACATATAGGGCATGCTAGAGCTCCTTAATTGTGTATCCCGAGAGGTTGCCGTATGCAGGGAAATCATTGATTGTACAAAAAAACATAGCCCGGAGCGTGAAGTTTTCCATACCGTATGAATCATACACTGTCGCACCTTCATTCCACAACAATTGTAAATCGTCAATAAGTGGTTGCAAAAACACATCAATTTTGTTTCCCGGTTGTTTTGGACCCGATATCAACAGAGAGAGGAGAATATGTCTGGGTTTCATACACAACCATGGCGGCAGATTGTATATTGTCAATAAAACAGGCCAAGTACTGTGTATACTGCTCAAAGTGCCATAAGGGTTCATCCCATCAGTGCATAAACCAACTCTTAAGTTCCTTGGGTCTGTACCGAATTGAGGGTATATTCTGTCAATGTTTCTCCATTGTGGTGAATCGGCTGGATGTCTCAATTTACCATCATCCTTTCTATGGGTAGCATGCCATCGGAGGTTCTCAGCATCTTTCTGAACTGCAAACAAACGTTTGAATCGGGGAATTATCGGTAGATACCACAACACCTTCGCAGGAGAACCCACTTTAGTGCTTATGTGGTTTTTCTCACCCTTTTTTACATAGCGTGATTCCCCACATTCAGAGCAATGGTCATCCAACTCATTCTCCTTCCAGTACAACATACACCCATTCGGACAAACATGTATTTTTTTATATTCCATACCCATCGGACACATTAACTTCTTTGCTTCATAAGTTGTTGTGGGTATCACATTGTCCTTTGGTAGTACATCCTTCAGCAGTTGTAAAAGATTTGTAAAACTGACATCACTCCATCCATGTCTCGCCTTCAGATTGAATAGTTTTAGGACAACGCTCAATTTGTTTTGTGTTTGCGTTTCACATCCACTGTACAACGGTTCCTTTGATGCTTGCATCAGATTTTCGAATGTTTTGGGTTTGTTGGAAAAATGTTGTTCAACATCTTCCATCATTGCATTAAGGTCCTCCTGATCATCTGAATCACTAACTAGTGAATCATCTTGAGTATCCCCAAAATCGTGTGAAGTATCCATTTCTGATTGTTCTGCAACGACGTTATCAGCACATTCAAACACTTGTACTGAATGTTGACCATGCAGTATTGTTATGGCTTCATAATCATCTGTAAACCCTCTGCGAATCAGATGATCCTTAATCTTGTCCACACCTCGGTATTTGAAGTCGTTCTTGCAATCGACACAAGGACATCGAATATATCCCTTATCCCTTGGTTTAAGATTGTCAACAAGGACTTTGCAAAATTTATTGACCCCTTCTAGGTACTTGATGTCCAATCTGCCACTGTACATGACTGAGCGCTCCATCTCCTTTTTCAACACACACCAGATGTCATGAACTCGTTCCATTGATCTCTCTTTTTTTATTTACAGATTTAACAACCTAAACCTATCCAATCACCTTCGATCTCACCTAGGAACAAGTTAATAATATACAGTAGTTCAGTGATAATTTTGGCAGCATACCTACAGTTCTCCTAGTGTAGATATATATATGAATTGTTTCAATTCACATATATAATGTACACTAGAAGAACACTACAGTAATGCTGCTGAAATTATCACTGAACTACTGTATGAGTACTGGATGGTCAGCGCGAACAGCACAAGATAGAGAAGAGACAAGTAGATAGATGTTCTTGCACGTAGTATATGACACCTATTCAATGAAATAATAATAAGGTTTTAATTTTATAAAAACTTGAATAAATGAACATATTAAACAAACGATGGAATTAGAATCAGCTTAAATTCTGGAAAAAATTTGGCATGACCTTTGCGTATTTTTAGACACTCCACATTTTTTAAGGCAGAAACAAACACAGTAGCAGCAATAACATTTATTCTCCGTAAACCATACGAATTATTATCAGACAGACAAGTATATAATAATATATATGATCAATGAACAAAAACAACCACCCCATTTCAACTTAATCTCACTTCACAACACTATGCAAATATATATCTAATGATTGCAGAATACAAGTAGAATTTAGTACAACGTTTATTCGTGACAATATATAAGTATTTGTTTCTAAAATCATAATCAGAAACGCAAGTGTTTTACCGTGGGTTCTGATCAGGCAAACCGGTGGCAGAGGTTGACAACAGCAGATGGTGCGACACCTATTCAATGAAATTAGAATATAAGGTCTTAATTTGAAAAAATATGAATAATTGAACAAATAAACAAACGAATATATTTTGAATAAACCATGTTATTGAAACATTTTTAAAAAACTAACCTAATGAGTAAGGATGATCAACTCACAAATGTGATGGAAGAGGGATTGTTAAACCGTAGTAACACCTATTCAATAAAAGTAGAATAAGGTTAAATTCTGGAAAAAATTGGCATGACCATTGTGTTTTTTTAGATACTCCACACTTTTTTCGGCAAAAACAAAACACAATAGCAGCATAATAGCAGGCTAAGAGGTGCATCCTACATCACACACTACTAGTAACATTTTTTAGAAAATACTGCAGTAACAAAAAATGACAATAATTCTATGAAAAGAAGAGCACATCCCGACATTTATGTCGGTATAAACCATTACCATCGACACGTTTTTTTATAATTAAATGTGGATATCAATAAAGAGTTACTACTTTTCCACATGAGCCCAAAATTTTCAACAAATCAATATAACGAAATCAAATATACTATGATGATAACTTTCCAGCTCATTTAGATCCCTATTATATTAGCCTTGGTGCCAGTAAATACCAATGAATCTAAAAGGACATTTTTTTTATCGATGTTTGCTAATGACCCATTTGAATTTTCAAACCCTAATCTATAATAAGTAACATTAACTAATAATAAAGTTAATCACACATTATATATTAAAAACATGTAAAAATCGATGTGGAGATCGAGCTTACAGAGGGGGGCGCGCGACTTGGTGGTTGAGCTGGGTGCGCTGGCCGCGGGCAGTGGAGGAGGCTTCACCGGAGGGGGCGACTGGGAAGGGCGGCATTGGCGCTGCTTCACCAGAGGGGGCGACTGGAGCGTTGGCGCGACTTCAGTACCAGAGGGGAGCTTCGGGAGGACGCGCGACAAGACGAGGGGTGGAGGCGATGGAGCGAGCTGGGGACCGTGAGCAGGGCGGCGGCGGAAGGGGGCAAAACGGCGAGGGAGAATGGGTCATCGACGGGAGAATGGGGGAGGGGAGTCGGGCCGGAATCGCACAGGAGACGGGGTGAGTCGGGAGGAAGAAGAAGAAATGAGGCCTCGGGTTTTTAATTAAATGACTTTAAACGACGGTTGATACACAAACCGTCGTTTAAAACCTATGTCGCGAGGGAATAAACGACGGTTGATACACAAACCGTGGTTTTTAAGTGTTGGCGCAATACTTTAAACGACGGTTCAATAGTAACCGTGGTTTATATTGATTATATACGACGGTTGTAACGGGAACCGTCATTTATCTTCTAAGGCGTCGAACTATAAACGACGGTTTCTGCTAAAACCGTCGTTTATATAGTGAGCCAAGCAACATAAATGACGGTTCTCTAAATAACTGTGGTTTATACACTTTAAACGACGGTTTCATTATTAACCGTGGTTTAAAGTCCGTCATTATAATCTTTTTTCTACTAGTGAGGTAATGTCCTCAATTGAGATGCAGAAAAAAGATGTTATAATAGAAGTTCTAAAACAACATTAAGGAAAATGAAAATGTGTCGATGAAATTTTCCAGCAACCTATCGAAGAAGCAATTCATCAAACCCAATATGGGAATAATGACTAAGCTTAGAAAATGCACATCTTTCTTGAAATGAAAACTTATTAATCTCTCAAAGGGAGAGAGAGGAAATGTCCTTCCCTTCTTCTTCAACCCCTATACTTCTGTGTAACACCCCTCTCAAATTAACACGCAGTAGTCACTCACGTTAACAGATAAATAAAGCGTCTTACAGCGGAAGAATAAATATCAACAGTAATACTCACTACGCGGTTATCTCCATGTGTACTGTTCAACGCGTACTTAACGAAGCAGTTAAATCTAAATACTAAATACATCACTACTTCCGCTTGACAACGCCCTATACATCATGCTAGTCCACATCCATCCATCACCAGTGCAGATTTCGAGTACATCGTCCCATACACATCACTACTAACGTACATGATCATGCTAATCATACATCGATGCATCTCCATATGATACCGTACGCATAATCATACATATCGTTACAACAATTCCTTACGCAATAGTTAAAGTAGTCCTATCTACCTGTTCCCGCACTTCGGCTTCAACGAGATCAACAACCTGCACAATAAGTGTAGTCTCAGCGATAGACGCTGAGTATGTCGGGCCTGGACCCTATTGGTCACTTGTCATTTTAACCATCTTGATATTAGATTGATTTCATGCTTTATCATTTTATAGATATAATAAGTACTGTAACAACATGCATGATTATATAACCATTCATCCAATCCAAACAGTCATTTATAAATATACACAACACAGTCACACATCATACAATATGACAGCATTAGTAAATCATACGTCGTATGTTATCATCATCATGTTTTACAACATTCGGGCCCCCGGGCCCCCACATATCATTTGTTTTAGTTAGCACTGTCGGGCGTCAATTAGGACAACCCGAAATATACTCACTTGGACAGTAGTCCCACGTACACACGAGGTGCTCACTGCCCTGATCATCCGAAGACTCTAGGACTATTTCACTTTGCCTTTGTAAAGGCGTCCATTTAGGTGGCCAAGGGACTGGTGCCAACGGTAGCACACTCCGCCTGACGATCTATCTAGGTTCGTTCAGGATTAACTAGGGTAAGCCCGATACGGGATAACCCAAGAGATCTCTACGCGCGACCAGCAGCCAGTGACTATCTGGATTAAGGTACATCTTCACATTCATTCACACTCCACTGTTAACTTCATTAGTTAGGTAGTCAGTTACAGTTTTAATTATGGAGTACATCACTTATTATGTTGGCTGCCCTGTGGGTCTTACGCGTGCCTAGAATGATTCTAGGTAGTATTTATGTTCGAGTCGAAGCTCTAGGGGCCGACAATGTCGTGTCCCGTTCATAAGTGTTTTACTTAGGTTATAACTACATACTTGTAATACTTAGCGTATTAGGTTAGGCAACGATAATTCCAATCACACGTCTCGCATATGTAGTTTTATATAAGTCGATCTATAGTCGACGTAGTATTAGTCCCGTAGGACGTTCGTGCATAAATTAATAATGCAGTAACACAGATATCCATCACACACATAATCACATACATACATCCACACAAGTTATTTATCCAACAAATCCGAGCCCGAGGAATTCCTCAGGACAACTCGGATCAAACCCCTTTACATACCGTACACCGTGTCAAGGTCGCGCAGTGTAGGCCACTAAGCTTTCTCGAGCGCGCACGTCTGACAGGTGATCTAACAATACGAAGATCGCTATATGTCAATCCACATGACAGTATGATTCGGTATTTCTGAATTACGTCTGTAATCCCGGTACTACGCCCCCGGATTTTCAACTGTTACTAATTAACGAATAGTTATCTTAAAAATTCCTTACTTGTAGTGAGTATTAGTACTCGCTTTAGCAAAGACGTCGGTTTCTATACGGACGTCATAGTTAACGTTTTCAACCTAGGGATTACAATTTCCAATCCGTAATATTTTGAAACGTTACGCTTTACATAACTTCGTTCGCTCTCGTATATTTTTAATCCAACCGTTATATTGCATGCATAGGTATTTTTATAACCTATAGTTGCATGCATGGTTATAGTTTATAACCTATGGTTGCATGCATTTCTTGCAACGTTAGTTTGTAATGCACGATAGATTGTTATTCCTCGGTATACCCTATATTGTTCAACTTCTCATTTATGTAACAACTTGTATTCATTTAAAACCTTATGACATTATGGTATACAATTATACTTACTTGTTAACATTTATTATTGGCTACTATATGGTTTGTAAACCATATTATATATGCTTATCATTTGCGCCAGCATTTATATATGTATACACATTAGTTTCTAATGAAGTGAGAAACTTTATATTATGTACATATTATTCTTTATGCGGGGTTTATTTTACCATTCCAAAATCTTATATTAACCATGGTATTTGTGTCATTGTATACCATAGTTTATATCTTCATTTCGATATATATATATATATATAGTGTTTATGTATATATATGTGCGCTAGCATATTAGTCTTTCACAAACTATGCTTTTGACCACACAACATTATCTAGTGTTACACTTATATCATGATATCATATGGTATGGTATTTTATATGTCATTAAACTTTAGAACATATAGTTTTAGTGACTATTATTGTTACCGAAAATAACATATATATATATATAACACTTGTGCCTCTTTATTCTTATAGTCTTCATTAATTACAATATACCCACATAATTACACCATGTTATAAATACCTTGTCTTATAACATCAAACTTTATAATGAGATACAACCCATGGTTTTAATACCCGGCGAATTTGAACATGGCGATTGCGCCATGCTACAGTATGGCGATGGCCAATTTGGTCAATGTCAACTATTTTGTCCTTTAGTGCTTTACTCTTTTGTAAAACTTTAAAATGTTATATTTTATTATATATAAGTCCAAATAATATAAATTTTATATCATTGTTCATCATAATTCGAGCTCTTCAAAATAAGACCCGACATGAGTATGTTTTGATAAATTTAAATTTTTTATTTTTGTATGTACATATGTTTTTAAGATTCATTGTGAATCTTAAGTTTACGAAAAGTGAATCAAAGGTTGTTAAAAAGTGAATCAGAGGTTGTTAAATAATGAATCAGAGAGTTGCTTTAAAAAATCAGATGTTTAAAAAAAGTGAATCTCATAAACAGAGATTGTGTTAACTAAAGTGATTCTAATTGTTTGACTAGTGTGAATCAAATGTTTTAAAAAATGAATCAAAGGTTGTAAAAAGTGAATCACAAGATGTTACAAAGTGAATCAGAGTCATAAGAGTGAATCTCATATGCATAGATTGTTTAACTAAAGTGATTAAAAGGTTTAAGAAATGTGAATCAAAGGTTTTTATAAAGTGAATCACATGTTTAAGAAAAGTGAATCAGAGGTTTAAGAAAAGTGATTATCGTAAATAAAGATTGTTTTAACTAAAGTGAATAAAAGGTTTAAGAAAAGTGAATCAGAGGTTTAAAAAAGTAAATCAAAGGTTTTTTAAGGTGAATCAAAGGTTTAAGAAAAGTGAATATTTGTTTTAATACTAGTAGAAGTTAATCCTAGCACAAACTTGAATCCTTTGTGCTTTTTAAAAGTGAATCTAAACCCTGCACTACAAACCATAAAAATGTCTTCGACGTTTTTAGCTTCCTAGGGTGGTTTATTTGGGGTGGGGTAATCTTTTTGTTAGTATTGGTTATAGGTAGTTTTTATTGATAGTTTTATTATGTGATTTATTAGTTGAATTTAGGGTATTTAGTTATTGTGTTTTAGAGGTTTGGTGAAAGTAAATAAAATATTTGAGGTTTTTTTAACTTATAGGTTGAGAACAAACATATATTAGAGTTTATTGTTGCAGGGTAGGGTCTACCTGCACTACAACCATAAAAATACCTTCGACGTTTTTAACTTTCATATGGTGGTTTTTAGAGTGTCTGGGTTATGCATAATTCAAAAAATATAAAATTTTAAGTTACCAAAACATATCCATGACGCATCTTGTTTTGAAGAGCACGAAAAATGATGAATAATGATATAATTTTTTTATTTCTGCACTTATATTTTATGAGTTATAACATTGAAAAAAAATAATTTCTCTTCCTACTAATAAAATCACATCCAGCCCTCCCCACAAAACTCCAGTACGCGCGTGAGTATACTATTTTTTCCTTCATTTTTTTTCTTATTTATTCCCTCCAATCACAGCACAAGTTGTTTTCTCCATATTATAGTGTAGCGCATGCTCCATGCTCTCCGTTCTGTTAATACTCCCCCTTTATTCATTGTTGTCGAAAAGGCATGTAAATTATTTTTCATTCCCTTGCAAACCCCTTACTTCCCAAGTATTACAATTTTACCACAATCTTATAACATTCCATACTCATCATTTATTATAACATCTTAAATCATATAGTATGTATACTATATAGTTCCCACATTTCTGAAAAATACCAATAGCCCCCTAGTTTCTGTTTTTCCTTTTTTTGTTTTCAACTCTTAACTTCCCATATTTATACTTTTATTACAATCTTCTAATATTTACATAACATATGTTATATGATTCCAAACATTATATTATCAATAACATGAAGTTTTTATATGTCATTCCTCGTATATTACCGAACAGCCCATAGCTGTTTGGTATATCTATTTTTCAGCCACAATATTCTCCTTATTTACATAATAACCACATACATTATAACATGTGACATATATAGGTTATATTATATGGTTTCAATATTTCTTATCCATATAACCTATAGTTTAATGTTACTATATTCCAACAGCCCCCAAATTGTTCTAATCTCCACTTCCGGCCACATTCATTTTTTTATTTACATTTTGACCCAAATTTATATTGTATACTTTATAAGTCACAAAAATCACATATCATACTCTTTTATCAATATACCCACTTATATAACTCCAAAAATTCCCAAACTTTATACTTAGGATATAAATTACTATATTAACCAAACTACACCTCTACTTTTTCGGTATTTACATTCTATACCCCATAAGTTTTATAAATTCAACATTTCACTTATAATGTTAACATGAGTTCATAAATTGATTATATATGACCTTATATTCGGTCGAACCTCCTAATATGGTCTATGTTGACCCAATAATTTTCAGTTTGACCAGGAGTTTGTATATTTACAGTTTGACCCCCATAAATTTCATAAATTATATTTCGTCTCAAAACTTTATTAAATTTATATAATTCATGAAATAAGGTTTTAATGCCTAGTCTTCGGTTATTATTTATAGTTCACCCCAAAATTTATTTAAATTACAATTAAACCCCAAACTATTACGGTAATGTTATTTTTTGTTCTAAATTCATTTTAAACCTATTTTTAACCTTATATAACAATTAAATTAAATGGCCTAAAATGCTTGGCCTTATTACAATAATTAACATGGAATATAATTACACATGAATGTCATAAAAAACTATATTGTTTACGGTTCATTGTACAGTTTTTCTTTCATGTTTCCTAAAATCATTTAATAAATTCATATGACACAATATGTCATCTAAATCTTATATTATCAACTAAAAATGTTATGAAACCTTATAGTATTTAGTTAAGTCGTCTAAGACCATGTTTGGTCTCGGTTTTCCTTCCCTTGCCACCATATATTTTTATAATTATATTTTTGACCCATAATTAATTCCCTTGACCTTATAGGTCATTAATACTCTAACTAAACAACCAAAAATGTTATAAGGCATTTAAGTGTATAGTTAGGTTATATAACCCTTGCTAACTCCTCGGCTGATATATTTATATGCTTAACAAAATTCATAAGACTATACCATAATATAAGGCAAAGTTTTACTCACCTAGCTTGTGTTTTTTTCAAACCACCAAGCACTCCAAATATCCTCTTAAGCTCACGGCCTAGTTGGTATTCATAATTTAATTAGTTTGAATGTTGATTCATTTAGCTAAACATATGTACATGTTAGAGGTTGAAAACACTCACTTTTCCCACGCCTATCTTTGGAGCTTGATTCGTACTTTTGTACAGAAGTTTTTCCAAAATTTCCAAGGTGTTTCGGCAAGAGCTTCATGTAGTAAGAGAGCATGTGTTAGCTACATGTTACATAAGTCATTTAGGGGTTGATTTAGGCTAGGAAAAACATGGTGTTTACCTTGGGTGAGGAGCTGTTTTCTTAAGCTCTTTCACGCCTGATGTTACCAAGGCAAAAGAAGGCGTTAAAACTGTACATGCACCAACATGTGTAACAGGTAACAACAAGAGGGGAGTGGAAAGATTTTTCCTACCAAAAATGGCAAGGCAAGGAAGGTTTGCATATGTCATGTTCCTTCACCAAGCTGAGCATTACTCACTGTTTTTTTTCTACGTGAAGCAAGCAAGAAGGACAGCTTAGTGGAGCTGAGAGTACTGCCGATAAAACAGGGAAGGAGGTGGTGGTTAGTGCTTACCGAAATGGCAAGAAGGAAGGCTCTAACTTGGATCTTCTCCTTCCTCAAACCTGGGTACGTATACCCTTCTGGTTTTCACGTGAACACAGCAAGAAGAAAGAAAAAAACAAGTTTAGTAGCAGCTAGAGGTACTACCGAGAATGGAGAAAACGTTCAAGACCAGATATGGCTAACCGGCAAAAACAGAGAAGGGAGCAGTGTGTGCTTACCGAAACATGGCCAAACTAGAGTGCTTTGCTTGGACTTGCCTCTGCTTGAGCTAAGGTGCTACTCATTTGTCTTCGTACGTGAAGAAAACAGGAAGAAGAGGCTTAGATAGAGCCGGTAATATTGCCGGTAGAAGGAAGAAGAAGGTGAACAGGTTGTGTTTTCCCTTACCGATGCTTGGTACCGTAAGGGTGTAGCTTGGATCTTGATACCCCATGAGCTTAGAGGTTGTTCTCTGTTTTTTTGTACGTGCAAGAAGTAGTGAACAGGCTGGGGAATTCTACTGGTATTTACGTGAAGAAAAGCAGAAGAAGGAGCTTGTTAGAAGCTTGGAAAAACTGGAAATAAACCGGCAATGTAGTAGAGATAGAGAGGCTGGTTTCTAGCATGGATTTCTTTTTCTTCTCTTACTATTGTTTGATAGTATGATGCTTCCCTCCCCTTCTTCTATTTCAAGCGCGTAACAGAACTACTTCAAGCCCAGTACAACCTTTGTTTGCGCAAGTAGTAGCAGCCATAGAAAGTTGGTAATTGTTCACGGCTCTGGAGCAGCGAACGAAGGAGGAAACTGGGACTACTACTCCACGGTTTGTCTCTGCAGCTGGGTATAGTCCTCGGTTCTGTGTTGGAGCAGCAACCATGGAAGTTGTGGGCAGCTCTCGGTGGAAGAACAGCGAGAGATAGCAGAGGAGTTTACGATTTGAGAAGGTGAAGGTACTGGAAAAGGAGAAGGGGAAACCGATAGTAGTGTGATGGAAGTAGGTGCTAGTTTGGCTAGAGTGTCGAGTGAGAATTTCCTCTAATCGAAGTAGGTAGGGGTTGTCGGATGGGACAAACAGGGATGGAGCATATCGGTACACTACACTCAAGGTACGTGTTGTTTTTTTTGTTCTGTTCGAGTAGTTACTGTACTAAGGAAGAAGAAGGAGCCGATACTTCTACAGAGGTATGTTTGGTTCCTCTTTTTATTTTTGTAATTACCTTACTAGCCTGCTACTAGTTTTAATTTGTTAGTATACCTTACTGAATTCGATCACAGCTCAACCGGTTAAGGCTTCGGGAAGGGTACAAAAGGTCTCGGGTTCAAATCCCGGCTATAGCATGTTTGCTCCTTTTTTCTTTTTCTTTGTTATTTTGTTATGTCACGTTATTGATTATACTTTATACGGATACGAATATTTTATTTGTCGTGTTTTAGCTATATGTTTTCGGTCATATGTACCAATGCGACTATATCATCATGTCGCGTTACTAGTTATATGTACAGTGTTATAATATTGTAACATTGTGTATATGTACATATATATGTACGTGACCGTATTAATATGTAACGTCGTCATATTTTCGGACATGTATATGCTCGTACAAAATTTATTGTTCGTTCGTTCACAAGTCGTTACATACCTTAATGTAATTATTATATGTTTAAATCATGTTTAATTAAGTAGAGGTATTTCATCTTGCCTTTTCTAACCTTCTCTACCACATCTCCCACCTCCCACCACACCTCTCACCAACCCCACCCACCTTCACCACCTCCACCACTACCATCAACCACCTTCACCACCACCGCCCACCTACCTTTATCTCTCTCGTGTTTCAGTCTTTCCCTTTCCGCGGGGGGTGTGATTTTCCCTCTTCGGTGAGGGCTTTTGACCTCTCAACTAGTGCAGTGGCTGTGAGTTGTGGATTATCGGTGCATGTAAGGTTGGTAGATTTCAAAGCTGATTGAGCTGAAAGTGAGATCGATTACTGATGTCACCAAGATGGTTTGATGCTGTCACCAGGATCGCTTGTTGTTGTTCACTGGGAGGATGAGCAGAGAACAATTTCACTACTTATTGTTGTGATTTGCGGCAATAAAAACTGGGATGGTATGAGTAGCAAAGAAGTCTTCCAAAGGATATTGCATGCACCGGTTGTCGGTCACACATTTTAGCTTTTAGATTACATGTGAATTTTGGCTTTTGCTTATGATTTTTTGTTGTCTACTTTCTAGGGTTGTTAGTTGTTTGGCTTTATCCAGCTACTACTGCATTAGCCCATGAGATCTTTGTTGCTACAATAGTCTTGCCTTTTCTCAAGACTCTTGATTGTATATTTGGATGAGATATATGTATGCTACTCGGTTATAAGGAAAAACTAAAAGTCAATAAATTGTTGAAATTTTTCAAAAAAAAAAAGAAAAAACTTACAGTACGTCTTGGCTACAACCTACTGTAGGCATCTTGCTACATACAGGAGAAGAACCGGAGGGACCGAGCACGACTAAGTGTTTTGTTTTTATTTATTTTTTGCATTTTTTTCTTTTTTAAAAGATTTTTATTATTTTTCTTTTTATCACAAAAAACTTTAAATTGTTATAACTTTTAATATATAAGTCCAAAATGAAAAAAATTATATCATTGTTCACCTAAATTCAAGCTCTTCAAAACAAGACCAGTCATGAATATATTTTGACAACTTAAAAAAATATTTTTACATGTATAGTGCACAAAACGTAAAAGAAAACTTGTACAGATGGTCATACAAACCTGTACAAATGTTCACTAAAACATGTACATCCTCACGTAAAAACATGTACATCCTTGCATTAAAAACATGCACATCCTCGCATTAAAAACATATAGGGTCCGTTCGAACTTTTCCGTGAAACGCAGCTAATCCTGCGAAAAAAACAAGCTACCCCTAGTTAACATATTCTGACTTGACAAGTGTTATATGGTTACAATTACAACCATTAATAAACAGACAGGTGGCGTGCTGAATTCAGGCGTAGGAGATTAATCTCCAAAACGTCGCCAACGAACGCGACCATAGATAATCATATAAACTTGTACGAATAATTAAATACGTACATCCTTAAATTAAAATTTGTACATATAAGAAGAACACTGTACAGACGGTCATACAAACATGTATAGATGTTCATTAAAACATATACATTATCATAATTGAACGTGTATATTCTCACATTTGAACATGTAAATCGTCACATTAAAACATGTACATTCTCACATTAAAATATGTGCATTCTCCATTAAAGTATATAACGGCTTCCAAATAGATTACCCTAACTCCACACACCCTAAAACCCACCCTAGGAAAGCTAAAAAATGTCGAAGGCATTTTTAGGGTTTGTAGTGGCGGGTTTACGGTCTAACGACCCTAAACCCGTGACCACCAACCTTAAAAACTGTCGAGTTAGTTGCTACAATGTAAAGTATATAATGGTTTCCAAATAGATTACCCTACCCCCAAAACCAACTAGGATAGCTAAGGGTTTGCAGTGGCGGGTTTAGGGTCGACCCTAAATCCGCTACCACAAACCCTAAAAACCTATCGGGTTAGTTACTACAAAATAAAGTACAAAACAAATTCCAAATAAATTACCCTCAGCCCCAAAACACCCCAAAACCCACCCTAGGAAAGTTAAAAACGTCAAATTCACCACTTATTACTTAATGAATCATAATATCAATTTTAATAAATCATAATATAAAATTAATGAATCATATTATCATTTCAGTGTATCATCATATACATGTAAAAATATATTTTTTCAAAAGATGTCAAAACATATCCATGATTGGTCTTATTTTAAAGAGCTTGAAATTATATTATCATTAACAATGATATAGTTTTTTTTCATTTTGGACCTATATATTAAAAGTTATAATAATTCAAAGGTTTTATGATAAAAAAGAAAAAATCTTTTTAAAAAAATAGAAAAAAAGGAATGTACTCACGTGTTCCGAAATCGTTAAAAAAATGAAAAAAAAAAACACCGCGAGCATTCCAAATATAAAAGAAAAAAAAAGTCGAGCGCGTACCTGGATGTAGCCATCACTGGCTACAATGAGGTGTAGCCTAGAATTTGCGAAAAGCTTATTACAAGTTTGCTACGAAGCTTATTACAAGTTTGCTACGATGTATTACGTCTTGTTTGATAACATTTTGGTAGATAACTTGTAGACTGTTTTTCTTCGATTCAACTACTATAGTTTTTTCAAATTTTCATTAGATTATTACAATTATATAAACTAATTTCTTAAACTGTGTTATAAGTATGTATACAAATGGTACCACTACAAATGCCAAGAGTGATTGATATTTGGGAAAATTCACGAGATACCCCTATTTTCTTTCGTAATTCACAATATACCCTTGTGATTTTAGTAATTTAACTTTAAACATGCTTAAATGTTGTCCAAAATTGATGAACTTTACATAGACGATGCTAAAGTGTTATTTTTTGGTCCAATATCAATTTTAAAGCTTTTTAAGCTCACATGTGACCTGTGGGACCCAATGAATATGTGACTGTTCATTGGGTCCCACAGGTCACATGTGAGCTTAAAAAACTTCAAATTTGATATTGGACCAAAATATAACACTTTAGCATCGTCCATGTAAAGTTTCATCAATTTTGGACAACATTTAAGCATGTTTAAAATAAATTACGAAAATCACAGGGGTATATTGTGAATTACGAAAGAAAACAGGGGTATCTCGTGAATTTTCCCATGATATTTTAGTACATAAGTGTAATGTAAGAAGCCGCAATAGAGCTAGTTCATACATCAACAACTCAACTTCAAAACATGGAGTAAATCTCGTGCGATTGTTTTTTTAGTACGACTACGTCTTTACAACAGTCTTGTCAATATATCATTAGATGAGCTGACCAATTCACCGCAAGATCTTTCTCTTTCAGGTGCATAACCCATTCCGAAGTGTGAATCAAAACGCACCAAGTACCAGTAAACATCACTACCTTGCTGACATTCCCTGTAAAAATTTCCATCGCAATCCCCCACATATAACCTCTTATGGGATTTATCTTAGGAACTACTTAATAAATAAGATTGAGCTTCTTTATTCTGACAGAAACAAAAATGGCATCCTCGCTGCCAGCTGAAACATGAAAAAATTGGGAATTCCAGATATCAATATAGGGCTCACTTCTTGGCACTTCTCTTCCTTTGCTTGACTTTCCTTTCAAGGATTGCGAGGCGATGACTGATAGCAAGAGATGAAGATGATCTCTTCTGCTCCAAGGGCTCAGATTGTTGTTCGACTTGGGGTGGTGCTGTAGGAACTGTTGGAGATGAAGAGATGTTCTGTTTCAAAGATTGAAGAGACGAGAAGCCTGGTTGTGAGCTTTGCGAATCAGATGTACTGCTTGGTGATGCCAAATTTACCTCAGGAATGCCTAAGCTCTTCTTAACACCAGGAGCTTTGAGGACTGCAAATGGTTTTCACAGAGTGGTTAACCACCATATAAATGTTATTTCACTTGATGTATACGACTATGACCAGTAATATAATCGGATTTGGCCCTTGTTTGAAAATGCCAAAATATGAGGAAAGACAGTACGTACCAGATCCATAAGCCAACGAGAACAAGTTAGAAGTAACCCAATAACAGAATATAGCCTGCACATTTAGGATCAGCAACCCGAAGGCGTAATTTAGGTCAGTAGTCCATACAATAAAGAAGATAGAGCAAGCAGAAAGAATGATTGCTGCTGCCACAAATGGAAACCTAACAATCTCAATGCTAAAACAAACGAATATCCACGCATTTAGAACTGAAATATAATTTCTTGACATTGCTGATAACAGTGATGGATAATTTATACCCAGTGACAAATGACGATGATAGATTCAAGAAGCGATATTAACGGGTAAAAGCCATCCTGACACTGAGAATGTAACTTCTTGAAGAAAGAAATATAATGCATGAGACAGGAGATTCAAATAAATACAAGAATTAGAGAAATAATAAAGTGATTCCTAATTTTTAACAACATACCTTAGGGAAGCTTAAAGTAAACGGAACAGTTAAAAAAGCAACCACTCGTGAAAACTTCTTCATGGTGCCAGCAATTGGGTTCCCTTCCAGACCTTCTTGCATATTAAGCTGTGACATCAAGAACAAGCCAGCTCAGGAATAACAAAGCAATGAACTCACAGGCCAATGACTTTTTTAAATAAAGATCTACACGATAAAGGGGGGAATGAGAGGTTGAAACAGAGAAAGGGCGACAGCATCTCAGCAATGCCCAAGAGCCCCCAAACATAGTCTCAGAACAGCACAGGTAATTAAAGATAACCTCCACAATATTGGTGCTCAATAAAACTGAAAGATGAGAGAATATAGAAAACGCCAAACACATCAGTGAAAATCGAAAAGGAAACCTCACCTCAGTCATTGCCAAAAATGACAGTGATGTCAGAACTGGGAGATATACAAACTGTCCGGAGTGGTGAGATCAATAAACCAAGACATTCCACCCGTTTTAAACGAAGGTACTTTATCCACCATGTTTTGGATCTACAAATACAGCATAAATATCTACACACATTTAAGCAGAACTATATAATTGATTTAAATAAAAGTGAGATGACAAAATTTATGGTGGAAATGATTAATATTTTCACTTACAGCAAAGAAGAAACTGATAAAAATAGGACCCTGAATTAAGAGACCCTTGAGCGGAGTAAACGGAGTCACACCATATCTGCGGAATTGGATAGCATGTTCATTGAACAAGAAACAGAAAGTTAAAGAATATGGAAGAATTCGCGGGAGCAGGAGACAAAATCATTCCAGAAACCAAAAGAATCAGGAGATGTATCTGCCCCTCATGAACAAAACAGTCAACATCAAAAAATCTATTTCGTCGCACAACACAACAAATCTAGTATATCACGCACCACAAAACGCTTGCTAAGCACAATTAATGCCATACAGAGCACCTAAATTATCTACTATTGTTCATGTCATGTGATACTGCATGACAATTTCCTCGTTGAGGTTTGTTAGTTAAAAGATCAAATAACAGAGTATAAACAAAGGCTTTGCAGCAAAGGAGCTTAGTCAGGACACAAACAAGAAACAGATTATGTTGTTTGCTAGGTTTGGCGACTAAACACATCAGCAAAAACACACCATATTATCTATATAGGCAGCAATTAATTCCACCCATAAAATAAATAAGGGTAAATAAATTGAAAATTCAGAGGGAGAGCGAGAAGTAGAGGGAAAGGGAGAGGAGACAATAATATGCATTTTAAGAAAGCCTAGCAAACATGCTTCATAATTTACAAACTTTGAGATGAAGATAGGTAGCGTGTTAGTTAACACTGAGTGGCAGCTAATCATAGCAATTCAGCGTGTTACAATTCTTTATGCAGTCAAAATATATAGCTAAAACATTATGAAGTAGCAACTCACTCTTTAAAACAGCCTGCATCCTTTTCTGTCCTTCGGCTATTGCCTGAGGGTCCATAGCCTGCAATAACAAGACATAGCAGGTTGAGAAATACTGCATAATATTATGACAGCAACTCCTTAATGCCGTAAATGACGTGGTAGAGAGTGAAAGCCAAGCAGAATACTACACAGGAATTGACCCACGAGCTACACTGACTGTAGTAATCGTCACACTCAACAAATTGATATTTTACATTGTTCAACATGAGCAACTATAGCTTTTAATCTACTTCTCTATGTCTCTCTCCCTGTTATCAACTGTCGTCAGGCCAGGGAGAACCGTTCACAGACAACAATCATTATATGAGGCACAAGCAAAATGTGATTCTCCCAGCACAGTACAGTTGCGGCCTGTTCTGGTGATAGATTATTAAGGTAGCTAAGATTTTTTTTCTGGGCCCACTGATCAAGAGTGGAGATTGTTTCCTCCACAAATCTAACGCTCTCTACATCCAAGTCCTCATCTCCTGGGTCCCACTAGTTTTCATCCACCTCCAAAACACATCAAGCTTAAATCTAGTTCTAGAAAACAAAATTACGTCCTTAATATATGCTAACTATTCCATGCGATACTGGTTAACCACTCTCATCCTAGACATTTGCAGTAAAGGTGACAATAATTCTTCATAAGTAGATCTATAGAGTTCAATGGCACATCTGCTGACATATAATACATAAGAGGTGACAATGAAACGAGGACATCACCGCTTCTTGCATTTCCTCTTTGATGGCTTCCAAACGGGGTCTCATCATCTGCAGATAAGGAAATCAAATATGCAAATTATTCAAAACAAGAATACTCGTAACCCATTTGCTACCATCTACGACATTTTTAGCTCTATAATAGTAAAAATACCAGAGAAAACGAAAAACGTAAATTAGTTACCAACTCAAGTATAAGCACCGTACCGAGAGCTTTGTAGAGGCCTTCAGCTGATTTATCAAGAAAGGAACAGTAGCAGTACGGATCAACACTGTGGTAAGCGCAATTGAAGCCCACCTGTTTCTTCGTAAAACAATGTAGAAGAAAGTAAACGCCTAATCCAACAGTCACCCACCGAAATCCCACGACTGTGACGATCAAATCAAACGACTAATTCCCAGGAAGATGCAGTGAAGCCAAATAGCAAAGTGAAAAGGCCAGTCCAAAATCAGACGATCAATCTTACCAAGGCAATCCTGTAAACGAATGAACGCCATCAATCACATACTGTAAAGCAGCCACCGGAAATGCTGAATCAGCAGCTGCAATGACGACCTCGCTCACAACCGGGGATTGAGCAGCTATAGTCTCCATGGGAGCATCAGTAAGCACGGAAGCGATATCAGTCACGTATTCGGCTTTGTCCGCTCCATCCCCAATTGAAGTTGTAGACATGTATCTGCTTGGAAAGATCCCGCGGGCCATCCCATGAAGCAAAGAAAATCCAATCCTTGGGTTGTACAATCCATGATTTGATTTCCACGGAGATGTGTTGCTGTTGTTCACATAATTACCGAACGATCTCCTTTGGAGGAAATGGTCATCAAATTTGGATAGAGACTGTGGCAGCTGTTTTTCTTCGTGCTTGTCGCGGTCATTTTGCTGAGACGTATAACCAAACGCATGGTTAATGGACGAGCAACAAGCGTAGCTCGAACCGAGAGGCTCCGCCTGTACGCCATTCTCCTGATACCAGCTGATATGGCAGATCGAATCGACGGCGACCAGTTGAATTTGAAAAGAAACTCGGTATCAAAAAGAGCAGAGGTTGCAGAAGTGGACTGAAGGCATTGAAAGGTCCTTCAGTTCGATAAGTGATAATCCCAACCAGCGAAAGTCGGAACAATTTGGACGAAGGAGGACCAGAATTTCCCAAAAGCTGTAGGGGGCTTAGGGTTTAACCGTCCGAACTTTAAGGTTCAAGTTGGTTATTGCTTGTCACAAAGAAAAAGAAGGGGGAAAAACACAACTCAGTTAGACCTAATTCACGGCAGGAGCCGCTCATTTGAAATTCAAGCATATCCCAAATGATATAATGCTCAAGTAAATTCTGAAATAACACGTTTTTTTTAACCACCACAAGGAGCGAAACAACACACCACATTTACCAACTAGAAACCTATGTTTAACTACTTCTCAAAACATACCTACATGATGAAGATAGTTGGGACACCTACCAAAGAGCTATTAAGGACTTTGGCCACCACACAAAGGACCCAATATCTATCAAGACATAAAAAACACGGAGGGATGTTCTCATTATTGAAGGAACCTTCCAGCTTTGAATCCATCCAATCATTAGTCCCACCATTTCACTGATCTCAAAAAGAAACATACTCCTTCCTATTCTTTTTATTAGTCGTTTTAAGGTTTCCTACTTTTTTCAAATTATTAGTCGTTTGAAGTCTTGTCTCATTACTTTCCCTTAGATACCCCTAATATATGTACTTGTATCGGCACTCTAGCCTTTGGAATTACTTTTTGAAGTACCAACTACCAATGCGATTGGCTACAGAGGAAGAAAAATGATAGTGATTGGTTAAGTGGAAAAAGAACATCTTCTGTACCAATGTAATCATAATGAAAGAGAAAACGAACACTGTTAGCATCCTTTTTTTAAGAAAAAGTAACATCATTAGTGGGCTTTTTTGGAAGAGTTTTTTTACCTTAATTGGCGTGCATAGGTGTAGAACGACTAATAAAAAGAATAGGAGGGAGTATTTAACATTGGGTTGCTTTTACTATCCACTATGTACAAATCCACCTTCATTGTGCCAAACAACATTGAACCCCATTGTCCAACCTAGGGGTGTCAAAATCGGGTTTTGGGTCGGGTTGAGCTCAACCCGAACCCGACCCGAAAATGGTTTAGGTCAACCCGAACCCGACCCAAACCCGAAGCGGGTTATATTCTTCAACCCGAACCCGCAGCGGGTTGACCCGAACCCAACCCGCTTTTAAAAAAATATATTTTATTTTTAAAATTTTAGATTATTTAATAAATAAATATCATTTTTAGTATTAATTAATTAATATATACTATATTTAATCATATTTGATTGACTAAATGTTTATTTTAGCCATAAACTAATCATTAAATACTAATATAATCATTAAATATAACATATTTTCTATTTTTTAATTAATTATTTTTCCGGGTTACGGGTTGTGGGTTCAACCCGAACCCGAAGCGGGTTTCAATGATCCAACCCGACCCGAAAATCTTTAGGGTCAAAAATCTCAACCCAAACCCGCTTTTTACGGGTCGGTTCCAGGTCGATTTTCGGGTCAAGATTGACATCCCTAGTCCAACCCACCTCAAATTCTTGGCCATTTTCCACTTTACCTGAAAAGTACAAAAACAATGTCCACAGTACCTCTTCAATTCAAACCCACAACCTAGTAATAGACTAAAGAGAGTCAAAACCAAGATACTAACCGTCACACCAACTGCCACACCAATCTGGCTTAGGGGTGGCAAAACGGGTTCACGGGTCGTGTTAGGCTAAACCCAAACCCGACTTGTTTATTAACGGGTTGACCCGACCCAACCCTTTTAATTAATCGTGTCAAAATATGAAACTCAAACCCAACCCGTTTATTAAACGGGTTGACCGGGTTATCAAACGGGTTGACCCGTCTGACCCAATTAACTAATTATGTCCAAATTTGAAACTCAAATCCGCATATATTTAACTCAAACCTAACATGTTTAGTTATATAAAAGAAAATATTTGATTAATTAACATTAGATTTGTCTTTCTATGATATTATTAACTTTAATTTTAATATTTATATTAAAATTTGATAAAAAAAAAGAATAATCTATAATTTATAATATATATTTATTTAATATAAATTACTTAAACGGGTTAGCAGGTTACATATCTTAAACCCAAACCCGACACTGTTATTAAACTAGTCGTGTTCGGGTTGACCCATTTATTTAATCGTGTCAAATTTTAAAACCCAAACTTCTAACTTCGTGTCGGGTTCGTGTTGGTCAAACGGGTCGTGTTGAAATTGTCACCCCTAATCTGGCTGTGTGGTGAACACCCAGATCCATGCAGCTAGTGTCTAGGTCAATCATTTCCTTCGGCGACTCCGAGCTTCCTCCAGAGCTGTCATTGAATTTACTCACAGTTTTTCCAGCTTTCGTCATTGCTTGATTAAGAAAAGATTGACCGCTACATCTTCTCACATTCTTAAAAGTAGATTAGATTCTCTGCTCATCAATTCTTCTTAAAAGTTCTTTCCTTTTGGTATCTTGGTCTTATGTATGGAGTCATCTTAATTAATTAGGGTTTTGTCGTGATTTAAATTCATGACCACTATATATAAAAAATATATTAAATTATATGTAAAAGAATTATAAAAATAATTATATATTAAGTTAAGTAATACCGTTACTTATTAATTTATCAATTATCTAATAAAAATTAATTGTTTAAGTTACATTATCCGGGGTTGCTATTCACAGTACAAAATTACTAATCACCGCAGTACAAAATTTTTTAAAATCATATTAACGTTGTAACCATGTAATGATGTGTCCATGTGTTTTTTTTTCAAAAAATTATATCTGAAAGTAATTTAACCCAAGAAGTTTGTAGTTGATTAGTACCGAATTTTGCTTCTTACTTTTTTGTTGTAATCAATACTGGAATTTTTTTTTTAAAAAAAAGGTGTTGGATTACATTTTATGTGTTTACACTATTAATATGATTTAAAATTAATTTGTACTGCGATTAGCAAAAACTTTACTATTTGCAGTACAAGTTTTTTTTTTCATCAAACTTAGTTGAATAAGTTGGGATGTTGTGGGGAGACATTTTTTTTCTGAAACAAATGAGAATTGAATGACTAAATTTCAGTCACAATGAGTAAAACAACAAAGTTGGAACAACTAAGTTAAAGAAAAACAAAGTTACAACAACTAGGTTAAAGAAAAACTAAGTTACAACAACAAAGTTAAAGAAAAACAAAGTTACAAAACAAAGTTAAAGAAAAACTAAGTTACAACAACAAAGTAACAAAAAACTAAGTTACAACAAGTTACAACATAATTGATATTATCAATCATCATTACTACCAACTGACTCATCACTCTCACCTTCATATGAATTGGAGAGTGATTCGAGTTCTAACAAAATGGAACTATCATGCACTTCATTGCTTGCAACTGACTCCATTGAAAAATCACTGTTGTCTTCATATGAATCTAGGAGTGATTATGCTTCCCACAAGATTGAACTGTCATACACCTCCACCTGTCATTACTTCTAGTAGATTCTTCTTGGTTGTGGAGTTCCTGGTTGTGGATTGATTCATTATCCACCATTGAAACATCACTCTCTTCTGCATCGGAAAGGAATTCATGCTCCCATATGATATTAGAAGTGTTTTCGGAATTTGATGAGTGACTCATGATAATGTGAATGGGTTGTGAATTTGAAGGAGTTGGTGGGGTGGAAATATGAATTGTAAAGAATCAGTAGCAACTCTACTCCTTTTATAGAGAAAGCACAAGCTCCAGATTTTTGCTTAAAACATTGTGCTTGTGTCTGATAGTGACTCTGTCCTTAAAGTTGATGCTGAAGCTAATAGTGACTGTGTCCTTACATGTATTCCCCATAAATTTGTGAAATGTCATTTCGTACCTTGTATAGTCTTACATGGTGGTTGTGTGTGATCATGTCTAATAGTGACTATGTCCTTTACATGTAATGCTGAAGCTAAATAGCCATGTAAGAAGGCATATACTTGTATTCCCCATAAATTGAAATGTCATTTTGTACTTTGTATAGTCTTACATGGTGGTTGTGTGTGATCATGTCTAATATTGACTGTGTCTTTACATGTAATGCTGAAGCTAATAGCCATGTAAGAAGGTACATACTTGTATTCCCCATAAAATTGAAATGTCATTGCGTACCTTCTGTAGTCCTATAAGGAATATTATGGGTTGGCATACTAGAATGCAGTAGTTGTGTAATAATGTACATGCATGTCATCCCTTTTAAGACACTAATTGAGCTCAATTAAGACACTAATTGAGCTCACTCGTGTCAAATTAAGACACTAATTGGCCCAATTGTCTTAATTTGACAAGAGTTTTTGCATTTTTTATTTCCAATACATGTGGATATTCAGTTCTCATGACATAAACATTGGGTTTATTTCATTTGGTAGAATGGTTCTACATATAGCGTTCTTCGGTTTCATATAGTGTTCTTTGGTAGATGTTTGGACGTGGAATAAACATGTCGTTATACTTTTCTGGATTTATAATATTTGGTAGATGTTTGGATGTGGAATAAACGTGTTGTTATACTTTTCTGGATTTATAATCTTTGGTAGATGTTTGGACGTGGAATAAACGTGTTGTTATGCTTTTTTGGATTTATAATCTTTGGTAGATGTTTGGATGTGGAATAAACGTGTTGTTATACTTTTCTGGATTTATAATCTTTGGTAGATGTTTGGACTTGGAATAAACGTGTCGTTATACTTTTCTGGATTTATAATCTTTGGTAAATGTTTGGACGTGGAATAAACGTGTTGTTTATACTTTATGGATTTATAATCGTTGGTAGATGTTTGGACGTGGAGTTTTTACATTTTTGATATATTTCAGTTATTGTGACATAAACATTATGTTATAACCGCTTCGTAGAGTTTCCGATTCCTATATTTCATCCTTCACATGTGACTGAACTCAGGCGCATGCTGAGTATGATGTGTCTGAATTGCTTGAAGTTGAAGCCCAGTAAGGTAAATAATTATATCTGTTTCTTTATGATTCACTTGTATATCTCCATATGAAGCCTTTGCATCAGTTTTCATCTATGTAGTGTTTGTATAGGTCTGAAAAATCTAGTCAGTGGTCAATCAAGTGCTGTTTGACTTCTGACATAGTTATTTCCTGAATTATGTATCTAACTTGATTTTGAATTTATGGTGAAATACCCCGTAATTAATAACAGTGATTAATTAGGCTAATTATAATTTTAGAAGCCTAATTACACTTAAATAAACATGAGGGAACAAATCCCGAAGAAAACGGACTTTTAAAATGGGCTAAAAGCATAAACGAACCTTAAAGCGTGTTTTTCGAGGAAACCGGGAAAACGCGACCTTAAGCGAGTCAAATAGACTCGTAACGATTTTGGTCAACTAAATAGTCATTAACGAACAGTAATAAAGGTTGGAACCAATAAAATTAATTAAACGAGAAAATTCCGGAAAACGGGTTCCGGTTAGTAAGAACAGTAACAACCGAGAAGTTGTGGGGTGAGAATGAAAATAGGCAAAGTTAATGTGTCCACTTGTGAAAATAAAAATAAAAATCTGAGTGTGTGGGTGTGAGTGGGCCGGCCAGCTTCCCCCTCCCTCACTCTCTTAACTCTCTCTTATTAGCTAAAACAATAAAATAAGTAGAAAAGGAAGTGGGGCTCTCTCTTTCCTCCATCCCTCACTCCCTCACCGTACCCACCTTCTTCTTCCTTCTGATTTTTATCCTCTCCCAGCCGGTAATGGAGGCTAGTAGAACACCCACTCAACCTCCACCTTCTATCCTCTTGTTAACCCCTTAATCCTTCTTCAAAAATTACAAGATTGGTACCATTGGAATCCCCTTGCAAAGGAGAACATCTTTCTCCTTTCAAAAATCCGAAAGCTTCATTTTCATCTCCATGGCTGGAAGCCATTTGAAGGTTTGAGTCCACCATTAGAAGCACCTTCACCTCCTTGTTACTTTGAGGTAAAAAGAAATTCGAAAATCCATCATTTCTAGCCCTTGTTTGCATTATAAGAATTTTCAGATTTTGAACTCTTGGTTCTCCATGCTCCAGCTGATTTTGGCTTCTCCATTGGGCTAGGAATCCTACTCTCTTGCTAGTCAAGAACTTCATTCATTGGTTGGAAGGTAATACTCTTTTCTAAACCCTAAAAACATCTAAGTTCTAGGGTGAGTTAACATGGATGCTAAGTGTTGTGTGTATCGGTATGGTTGCTGTAGCATTGCCCATTCCTTAAACAAAAACCGAGAACAAGAAGAAAGAAAGAGGAAAGAAGAGAAGGGAAGGAAAGAAAGAGAAACTAGCAAAACAAGGTAAATACTTTTACCTTGAGTTAGTTTTGTGTATTGTATTGTAACAGATTTTAAGTATCTTAGAATGAGTAATGTATGTAGTATGAGTAGTAGTAATGTAGTAGTGTGAAGGAGAAGAGAATCAAACAGTTTTTGAACTTGTAAAAGATGTCTAAAAGCTTGGGTAAACCTTGGGTATTGATTGGGCATGTGCAGAGATTTTAATGTGTGTAGTGGAGTTATTATGTGAGTATAATGTATCGGATAAACAGGTTGTGTGAATGAACATATGTGAGCTGAAACAATGTGTGGTTAATGCTAAAAATATAGGGGAGACTATGTCAAAATTTGTCTAGAAACTAGAGGACTTAGTTGTTTAAGAAGAGGAAATAACCTAGGTAGTAACTAGGTGTATTTGGAGAGTGTAAAGGGAGTAATATAGTATCTTGAAACAGATTTGAGGAGGACTTAGGTAATGAGAGGAGCTATGATTTAAAGTAATGTATTTTGAATGCTAGGGGTAGCATTAGTTGAGGAAGTATTGGGAGGTGGAAGAGAGTTTAAAAATCTGTAGCAAAGGGAGAGTGAAAACTGATGCAAGTGTTGAAAAGAAATGAGGAAAATGTGTAAGAGAATCTAGGATTGAGTAATGAAATATGGTGGATGAACTAAGGTGACTTAGAGGGTTTAATTAGTACTAAAACATTGTGTAGGATTAGTAGGTAGGTTGGGAAGAAATAGGTGGAGGAGAAGGAAATGGAAAACAAATCGGTAGGCATGTTCTGCTACCGACCGACCCAGAGGTTGGATCGGTCGTGGGTCGGTCAGGGCTTAAACAACGAAACCAAAACATTCTGGAACAGACCGACCCAGGAGCCGTGAGTTGGTCGTGGGTTGGTCGGGACTTAAAAATCACTGCAACGAAGTTTTCTGACTTCGACCGACCCATAGGTTGGGTCGGTCGTGGGTCGGTCTTGATGAGTCCCTGGATCAAAAACTTTCTGTAATGGATCGACCCAGAAGCGTATGGGTCGGTCGGGCAAAGTCTGAAGAACAGGAAACTTACTGGAATGGACCTACCCAGAGGTTGGGTCGGACGGTGGGTCGGTCGGCCCAAATTTATATAAAAAAAGTGTGTTAACCCTAGTAATCATATGTATATATATATATATATGTGTACACACTTGTATATATGTATAAGTATATGCCATTGTGGTTAAGGGTAATAAGCGAACTTGTACATGAGTAAGGAAACAGACCCAAAGTAAGAAGTGAATTCGTAACCACTTGTAACATGTAATTTAGTAAGTATGCCTAGGGAAAGGTATTGGTTTAGGAGCCAAACAAATAATAAGTCTTTAACCATACGACTCCATGTATGTTATAGGATTTGATTTGTGAACACCAAAGGATCGGTAGTACGAAAACGACGGTGTACGGTATGATTTCTTCATGCCCTGTATCCTAACTTGGTTACCCCGATTTGTGTGCTTATGTGATCATCAATAAGATAAATGCACGAATCGGACTTTTATTGCACTTAGTTGTGTTTGAACTATATTGTTCTTGTTGCATTCTCTTGAACATTTAGTTTGTATAATTCATGAAATATATGAATGAGAATGAAGAGTATGTGTAAATGTTGTGTACTTGAGTAGTGTATTGGTATATGGTATGAAAGTAATGACTTCTGCTAATTCCTAACCATCTAACTCCTAACTTGAGTAATGAGTAAAATGGAATGAGTAGAAGTCCGATATAGTTTCGGCCACGCGTGAGGATAAGGAAACACAAGAGGTTGGATCCGAATCCTGGCTGTAATCTTTTCCATGAACCAAATCCCTTGAATGGGTAGCATCCTGGATTAGTGGGCCACCCTAAGCCCGGTGGTGGGATGTAGTAATCCCTGCCCGGAGGTCATACCGACTTGACTTGAGTAAAGTAAGTAAGAAGTAAAGTATTGTATGAGTATTGGTCATGACTATTGTAAGTCATTGACCTTGAGTAAAAGAGTATTGAACACCCGATTAACCCGGGTGAGTAATGAAGCTAACAAGACCTTTGTATGAATTGGAGAAGCGTATCTCTGTATTGCGGTGAGTATTCGGTAAGTATGAATGGTTGATGTAACACCCCCGAATAAAACATCCCTAGATTATTGAAACGCCCGACGATAATGTAAACTAGCTTGCAGCGGAATAACCTCCATCCGGGTGTCACAGACGCCAACCACCCACGTGGTTGACACAACAACTCTATCCATATCAGCTACGGTCTGAATGACTGGAAACAGCCCTCTATCAAAATCCAAATACAACAGATAGTACAATTCCCAAATACCTAGTGTATACAACAAATTTACCAAATCGTAGACTAAGAATTACATCTTGGTTTTATAACAACCCGTATATTACACAAGCTACTACAAACTTAAAAGTCATGCCCTGATGGACTACCCCCATGGTAGTCATCCCGCCTACGCTCCGTTATCGTCTGGCACAAGACCTGAAAAAAATTGGGTGTAAAGGACTCAGCAAACTACGCTGAGTATGAACGTGTGAAGCCCGTATGTTGCCGGGCCACACGACTACTTGGTCGAATATTATTAATTCATTTACATGCTCTAATAAAGCAGTAAAGCACACATCAAGACATCATGATCATACACACTCATCGGTAGCATAGCAATATCAAAGCAACCAAGCACAACTTGCAAGTAGCATAGCACGTCAAACACGCAACTCAATACAATAAGCTGCTAATGTAGCAACACAATCGAATAATATGATACGTGTGTGTAGGTAGATTATACCGCGATCCTCACTACGGGATCATTCAAGAGATTACGTATTGTTTCCTTGTTCTCATTACACAAGTTTACTTCCTTTTCTTGCACCTAGTCAAGGGGTATAGGTTAGACCCCGAGACTTTATTATGTAGGTGCTATTCAGCTCTTATTTCTTAAAGAATCACATTTGTGAATTTTCTTATTTGCTTGGTCTCATTACACATGTTTTCCTCTATTCTCTGGCACCAAGTCAGGGGATATAGATTAGATCCCGAGTCTTTATTATGTTGGTGCTAATCATTCCTTGTTTCTTTAAGGATTATTTGTGAATTCTCTTATCACCACAATTTGGAGAACGTCTTCTCCATAGCCACTCCTCCATTCCCGACGTCATATGTCGAGAAAGAGGGGTCATCTCTAGACCCCAGGGTGTGCTCGCTAATCCTCCAGTCCCGACGTCGTACGTCGAGACAGAGGGGTCATCTCTCGACCCCAGGAAGCGCTCCACAATAATACAATAGTCGGTCGAAGGATCTGATGCAGATACCACTCCCGAGCGTCCAAACCGCGCGGCCCGAGAATTCTTCTTCCCGGGTTATCCATATGATCCATCAGCTGGTACTTACTTATTATATATTTATTTATTATGTTTTTTTTGTCAGCTCGACACCATTGTGGTGTCGATCGTAGTCCTCAATAGGGCATTCACTTATCATAAATATCTTGACACCATAGTGGGTGTCCTTAGGAGTCCTCTATAGTTAGAGAGGAGGTTTCTCATTGTGTAGTATCTTTTGGTTTGTTTACGTAGTTCGCCAAGTTTCATCTCAAAGCTCCATAGGCGAGAAAGGGACTAAACTACTGTGTGCGCGCAAGTAATATGCAGCAATGATAATCTCAAGCATATAAGCAATCACACAAGCAATCCAATTCCATGCTTTAATCTTATGGTCATTGTCAAACAAAGCACACAGCACACAAGCCGTGTAACACGGCAACATACGAACCACACATGTCCATACCTTATTCAGAAGCAAGAGATGTCTCATAGATGGGATCCCCAGTTGGCGTTCATTACAGCCCTAACGTTGATTAAAAATAACGTGTCAGTTCATGATTTCATGTGACGACACTTTTCTAGTTTATCTCGTTTATACCGGGTGTTATTCCCTAGGTGAACTTTTGAATGTTCAACTCATATTAGCCCTTAGCAACTTTCCAAGTATTAACCTTAGGTTTTCTCTTAAATACTCATACTCACTCATAGTGTACTACCTCAATTTAACAGTTTATTCATAAGTGCCCCCCCTTTTTTTCCAAGCTCAACCAATCTTTATGCCTTTATAACTGAGGTAAAAGGAACATTTGTGAAGCTTAAACTTGACCAAATAACCGCTGTAATAAGTGTTATAGACAGCAGCAAAATGGGACTCAATCATGTAGATAATCCCAATCATAATTAACGTCTAAAGAATGCTAGAAATCTGAGAAACCATTCGCGAACAGCAGCATGAACAATAGCTTGAACAAGACTAAAATCTCAGTTGAATTTGAGCATCATTCGATTCTCAATGAATCAGTCATTTAATGCACTTATTTGTAATTCAGTTTGTGCTGCTATGGTGCAGAAGTTTCTGAATTTAGGTGCTGTTATAGTGCAGAAGTTGTAGGATTATTGTGCTGTTATAGTGCAGGAATTATAGGATTATTGTGCTGTTATAGTGCAGAAATTTTAGGATTATTGTGTTGTTTTGTTGGTACTTAAGCAACTCAAAATCTGTTTCGATTGACCATATCTGGTTTCAACTATCTCACCCTTGTGCACATCAGAAGAAGGTTTATTTTGGTGCTGATATGAAGAAAAGAAAAGACAACAGAAACAATAGCCTATATATGTGGTTTAGATGGAGAGGCATTCTTATAATGCTTGCTGTTTGCTTCAATAAAGTGCAGCAGATTTTGTGACAGCAGCAGAAAATGCTTATAATTGGCTCACTTTACAGCAGCAGTAATAAAACATTTCCATTGTTATAATACAGCAGCAAGAAACTTGTTGCTCCAGGAATGGCACCAACGATTGAAGAGAGAAAAACTGAAACAAGGTGAGTGATGAACATGTACTCCCTTGTTCACCAGCAAGAACTGAAGCAGAATGAAAGGAAAATAAAGTTGTTACCAGCTCCTTCCAAATCTGGTGCGAGAGAGGCAATAGTGTAGTTGTTTTGTGTGGTAGAAATTGCACCGACAAGAAGAGTGTTGCAGCGGTATTTTCAACCTATCTCTAGATTGGTTTATGAGATGTAGTCCTAGTGGTTTATGTTACAGATATGCAGAATAGAAATCGGAAAGGAGCATAGCATGTTCAGCTGATGCGCTAGGAGCAATAAACAGCATGTTTCAGAAGCTATAAATTGTTGACACTTGGTCATTGTTTAATAGTAACTCCTGATGTTAACTTAGTCAGTGTCAAGCTCACTAGCAACTTTCAAACGAAAATAATAAAAAAAATACTCGAAACAGATTCGACTACGCACACGTTGTGGCTTTTGTTAGTGTTAAGAATTGAAGCATTAAACGTAATGCAGGGGCTGATAAATTGCAGAAGCATGAGCCACTTACAGCAGCAAGAATAGAGGCAAAAAGGGCATCGTTTAGTTGCTGAAAACTGTTGAATAGCTCGAGTATAAGCAGTAGAAAAATCAAGCTCTATACCAAACTACTAATGCACATTATATCAGCCTAATCTCTGAAACATTAAACATAATGCTGGAGTTGATAGATTGCAGAAGTAGGGGATGTTTACAGCAGCAATAATATAGACACAATGACATAGTTTAGTTGCTGGAACTGTTTAATAGTTCACGTTACAGCAATAGAAATATTAGGCTTTATACAAAGCTGACAACGAGCTTTCAATCTGGCATACAAGATGCAGTTTTTTTTTTGGTAATCATTTAACCAGATCTGTCACACAAGTCCTTAGCCTTTGTCTACATTTTTTTCTAATCCGTTTCCTGCTAGTCCTTTACTGATATTATTATCTAGGTTTATCAACAAGTTTTCCCCATAACATATCAGTCCAAGATTGTCTAGAACCTCACACAAATTATTTTGACACACCGAAAAACACAAGATTTCAGCTCCAACAAATCGATTACTTTGCTGCTTACTACTTAGTTAATTCTTTCTGTTCTTTAAGTCTGACCCTGGTTTCCCCATCTGACTTAAGTGTGAAATAGATATTATTGCTCTTAGACAACCCTGTTAAAACACTAATGCATTTCATAAACAGGAGCAGGAAAAGTCTGTAGAAAATTGAGATCGTGAACTGATATGTGTTTTTTTTTTTTTACTTTCTGCTTCATTCACTGGTTGGGTTTTACTGTTATTTTCCTCTTCTGTATAATGTGTTACACATTTCCTCCAACTTCCCACGGTTTATTCCTACTTAGCTAGGTGTGTTATCAGGTTTTAAATCCTGAAACAGACCGAAAACAAACTGTTACAGCTACTGAGAGATCTTAACACTGGGGTTAGTAAACTGGGCAGAACGTGGGAATGAAGTTGATATCTCTTTTCAGTTTTTCTTTTGTTTGTTCAGATTGGTTTTCCTCCTCAAAAAAAACCCAAGCCAATACAGTTATTCCTACTGCAACATATTAATACTGACATTAAGAATTTCAGAAACTGAAGTCCAACTCTTGCATTCCTCTACTGTTATCTTCTCCTTTAATCTCACTTTCTAGGCACTAAACAATTTTATAAATCCTTCAATCTGTGTGCAGATTCGGTTATGGGCTTAAGCAATGTTTCGATATCAACCTCAAGGTTTTCCAGTTAGAGTTATTTGTGGTTTTCTGTGGTGTGTTGCTAGTACTCTCTTAACCTGATATTCACACATACACCCTAGACCCTCTAGGCATGTTTTTTTTTGTCACTTAACCTTATCTTTTTCCTTGACCAGCACCCTAAACAATTTTCCAGCACACATACCGCTCCCCACACACAAATCAGTTCTTAGCATAGTACACCGATTTTGCTAAACCGTGCAGACCAACATAACCAGATTTGTCAGAACACATTCAACCAGAATTCTAATACAAGATCGAACTCGGGTTTAGCGTAGGAGTTTAGAATACAACCTTACTCAGTAGGGTGTCCTTGGATTTCATCCCTGTTTCGATTGACGAACTGGTTCTGGTACATTTCGCTGGCCATGTGCTTGGGAAGATCTCTAAAGGACGTGGGCTAGTTTTCTTGACACGTTTTGAACAGATTATTGCTCTCGCACCCGTACAATTACTGGAGCACTTGATAGAACATTCAAGCAGAAAATGAAGGAGAGGCTAGAGTTAGATCACATCTTTGGTGGCTCCAACCCAGAAGAGAATTAAGGCAAGGAAGTGTGACGGTTTGAGGTCTCACCTCAGATCCATACTCAGGACGGTTTGGGACCAGGTCCTGGATGTTTTTTTTTTTGTACACCCTCACGTCGGTCTCCAAGAGTGATTTATGCATGCAAATGGTTAGACAGGAAGGAGTGTCAACACACAACTCACGAACATCCGAACAGAGCATAGAAGAGGAATTAACCCGCCAAGTTTTTTTTTTGGTTTTACCAGCTCTTACCTTCGAGCGATTTAGGAAAGAATTTCTGTTCAAAGACCTTGCGCCAGTATCTCCAGGGGGATGGCGTGGGTTTACCTTGCAAACCTTCGACACATCTTAATGTCTGAAGTCCATTACCTTCAGATTTCCAGGAGTTGAAACGTTCCCCGGTATACCTTGCTGTCTCATGGCAATTCCTCCCAGATTTTAGAAACTGAGACATCGCTTCCGGGCATGCACAATGGGTCACGAGATGAGCTTCAGTTTCCGGTTGGTAGGTAAGGAATGTATGGCAATACTGGTGCATCTGTTTCCGAGTACGCAAGGAGCATTCAGAGAGTAACATTGGGGAGAGGACAGTCTCACCATGCGCCAGGAACTTGGGAACTTGCGCAGGAATGGAGCAATGGAGAGATTAGAGAGGTAGACCTCAATCGGGAGGAGACAGCGACTAGACCAGAGCATGGGGAGAAATCAAAAGGGTTAAATGGGGCTCTCCATCAGAAACCAACACGCGAAGGCAGGGACGAGTTTTATGAAAAGCAGGGAAAACATATGCCTGGAAAAGAGAGAAAGGATTGCATGTCTATATTTTTTTTTGGCAACAGACTCACGTGAAACAAGAGGCACGAAGCAACAGATCGAACAGGGACGAAACTAACATGATATGCCGTGGGAGAGGTTAGTGACTGTTTTGATGCATCTATGTAGTACCTGGGCAGATCGGTTGGAATTTGGGACATCTCCTGAGTGAGCTGGTTTATTGTTAGTCTAATAATAGAATTAGTAATGTATAAGTAACTAGTTTAATATTTGAATCAAGGGACATAAGTTGGTAAGCGCAAGCCTTTGCGGTATAAGGTTACTTACACACATCTGTATCTAGTAGCATATTTCCTATACTACATTCTCGTACCTATATTATTTGGTACGACTATTATGTGTCAATGAAACACGGAAAAGTTTCGGATTGCATAATGGGGTACACTTATTTCGTGTACAAATGTCCTAACGTGAATAAATTTATTTTGCTCCATTGTATTGATTAATGTCCGGAATCGCTGAGCACCAATACGTTTGTTACATTATGACTTGTTTATATTAACGGACATATGTACGTCCCTTAGTATCGTTGGTTATATGTTATACCATGGTCAAATTGATGTGACCGGTTTATTTGAACGTACCACACATACTCATGATTTATGTGTTTTAGTTGTTCAGGGGTGTTTCAGTTGACTTGTGATGTCTTCCTTGCATGTATTGAATGTATGTATGCCTTGTGAAATGAATGTATCGAATTGTATTGTATAAAGCATGTATGTATGTATGAATGAAACGAACCGCATGTACTCGACCAAGTAGTTGGCGTACCCTCGCTAGTACGGGGGTATGCGGTTATCATATCAGCGTAAGCTGACCCCCTAGGGGGATGTTTTATTCTACAGGTACCCGCGAGGCGTGATGGTCGAGTAAGGACCGGGATGAATTCTTTTTGGGGTAGTTAGTAGATTGGAACGGTGTACCGAGTTGTACACGGCTAAGGCCTTTTCGAGTAGCCGGGGTACCATGTGGTACACCTTTTTGGATAATGAAATGTGATTGAGTAGGAAGGAGTAGATGTACAAACTCTTAATTTTTGGGAATAGTCAAGAAGTGTAATTCATATATTTTGGATACTCGGTGATCAAATGTAAGTAAGTATTTGGCGTTGTAAAGTAAGTATCATGTATTCGGTATATTCTAATCGTCAGACCGTTACTATAAGTAGTAATAGCCTTGTTAGTCTTGGATGACTAACGACGTTGTATCACCCGCTGGGAGTAAGTAAGTAAGTATTCCGCTGCGAGTAAGGTATTTATGTGTATGATTAGAGGATAATTGAAGGATTAGCGGTTGGGGTGTTACATATGGTCAGGCACCTACGAAGACTGCTGGTATGGTTGATATGAAATAAGGTTAGATGCATCTACATTTCTCTCATAGTTTGTTTCAATCTTTTATGTTCAGTTTCTTGTAATGTGATAGTTAAATAGATCAAGAACAATGATGGAGCAGTCTCCTTGGAGCTTAGAATACCTGGAAGGATGAAAAAACAAGGCAGTGGGTGGAGTTTCCCGAAGTAGTATGGTGGGTTTGCTCTTGGCTGATCAATTGATTAAAAAGGATGGTGATTTTAATCTCATTGCTGATACTTTTATCCTTATCCTAACAAACTAGGTATCAAAAATGTTCAAAAAGCTTCCAAAGGAAACAAGAAAGAAGTTTGAAAAGAAAGGGTACTTCCCCCAAGATGGATACATCATCAAATACTTGCCTGTTCCACCAAACTGCTTATCCATTCCAGATGTATCTGATGGAATAAGTGTCATGTCCTCGGTGAGTTATGGTGCTACTCTTTCTGCCATGCCCTTTGTTACCTTTTTTTCCCAATGGTTTCATTCTTGTTTTCTAACTTATCTGCAGGATGTGTCTTCAGCAATGCTGAAGAAGGTACTAAGGAAGATTGAGAAAATAAAGAGTTCACGATCAGGTGAGCCTAACTTCCAAGCTCATGAAGATGAAGTCAATGCTTTACAGGTGGTTGTAGCTCAGTATCTTCAAGTGCGAGGCATTGGACATAAGACTTAACATTTAGGAGCAATGAAGAGCAAAAGAAACGGTGCATTTCTAGAATTTTTTTGGCATAGTCTCCCCTATTTTTCTTCTCTTCCCTGGTTCTAAGAACCTCCACAAAATGAACCAGAAGGTGATCACCAGCAATTTCAACAATACGGTAACAATCACCAAGTCCACTAGAAAATAACTACATTCATACTGTATCTTAAAACAACAAAAACATAAAATCCTAAACTATGCCCCTCCATACTGGTGATAGTACGAATCCCGTATAGTCAAGGTACTGAGAACCTCATCTAACCCCTGTTCAGTTTGCCTCTGTTCCTCGTGCGGCATCTGCTAACGGTAGTAACGCCAGTCCCAGCTACGATTCCCAGGTAATAAAGGCCTACCAGCCTCAGTTGCCTCATGCATGAGCTATAACATAATACTATAAAGTTAGTCTAGCATTCATAAAATGCTATAATCAACTGAAATTATACAAAAGAAGAGATCAACTTACTATGGCGGGATCCGGCCGATGAACGAAGGTGTTTTCGTATATGTCAGGATTCATGATCTTCGGATGTGTGTTTGACGTACCAATCCAGATAATCTCCATCACATGCATGTACGGCCGCCCGTGTTAGTGAACCCCGGAGTAGGTCCACACTCACGTGTTTTTAAAAATTGCATTTTAGCCCCTTTGTACTTATCATTTTGCACCTAAAAGCCCGTTAACTCATTCTAATGCTTTAACTTTGTTGTAAACACATTATAAACTTAAAATACACTAAATAAAACAGTAGCCATTCAGCCTTAATAGCTACAACACCAAAACACCATAAAATGACATTTAACCCTAATATAAGGAGTTACCTCCTAATACTCAAATGTTGATTTTCAAGAGGCTTGTAGCTTGAAGTTTTCCTTGATCTTCGGCCCTATTTACAGAGGAGTTTCACTTAGATTATTGGTACAAATTTCAAGCTTAACCAACTCTTTACTTTCAAGGTTTAGTTTAGAGTTTTTACCTTTACAAATATGTACTTTTCCACACTTGTTTCCCTTGTTTTTCTTGGCTGTTTCAAGGGGTTCCCAACCTCCAATTTCTTGCCATAATACAAGGAAAAATAAGGTTCAAAAAATAAAGTATACACACCCCATAATCCATGGTAAAAGCTTAAGGCACAAAGATGGGTTTTAAGCTTGGTTTATTACGTTAAAGTGTCAAAATGGTGGTCTTGCTCCTTTAAAATTTCTGCCGACACTAGGAAAGCATGAAAGAAGTTAGTTCCTTGGTAGATCTAAGAGGGAATTGTGATTTAAGGATGAAAACATTAAAGCGCAAAACTTTACCTTAGTAAAATGACTAAGAAAATTATCGGTTTGACATTTGATTTACTACACTTGTTACTTAGTCATTTAAACTTTATTTTAAATTACCCAAAACTTGTAAAATAAGTTTATAAGTATAATTAGGCCATTATTAATCATTTTATACAGCAAGTACACCCTAGTTCCCTCATTTTACTCTTTAACCCCAAAATTTCACAAACTTGACATTTAAGTACTTAAACCTAATTTTAACTTACTCAAACTTATAATATAAGTTCATAAACATAAATTTATCACTATAAACTATTTTATACAGAAACATTTCGGCCCTATACATAAATATCCCTTTAGTTTTCAAAAATTACATTTTAACCCCTTTTTACTTATCATTGTGTACATAAAAGCCCTTTAACTCAGTCTAATCTTGCTTTAACTTGTTCTAAACACATTATAAACTTAAAATATAGTAAATAAACAGTAGGTATTCAGCCTTAATAGTTACAACACCAAAACACCATTAAAATGACATTTAACCTAACATAAGGAGTTACCTCCAGAACACCATTAAATTACCTTTTTAACATTTGATTTACTACACTTGTTACTTAGTCACTTAAACTTTGTTTTAAATTACCCAAAACTTGTAAAATAGGTTTATAAGTATATTTAGGTCATTATGAATAATTTTATACAACAAGTACACCCTAGTTCCCTCATTTTACTCTTTAAAACCCCAAAATTTCAAAAAATTGTCATTTAAGTGCTTAAACCTTGTCTTAACTTAATCAAACTTAATATATAAATTCACAAAACATAAATATATCATTATAAACTTTTAAAAAATTTACTATTAAAAAAACCAAGTGTTCGCCCCAATAGGCGGGGTGACACTCACTGGCTCATGTCAAGCGCAAGGGCGAGTAGCGAACAGAAACCACCGCCGCCAGGGTGAGTTCCCCAGTGTCGTCACCAGTCGTGTCAATATCTGGGGTGAGTAGCGAACAGAAACCACCGCCGCCAGGGTGAGTTCACCCAGTTCGTGTCAATATCTGGGGCGAGTAGCGAACAGAAACCACCGCCGCCAGGGTGAGTTCACCCAGTTCGTGTCAATATCTGGGGCGAGTCGGGTGTTTCCGTTTCTTCAGCCGGGGCGAGGCGCCGTCATCTCTGTGGTCGAGGCGAGCTCAATCTTCGCGTGTCGACAGCAAGGGCGCGCAGCTCCAAGTCGCCTCAGGAGGCGAGGCGAACCAGCCCAGCTCGTGTCACTGGCTGAGGCGAGTTCGTTCTATTCGTTTCAGTAGCAGGGGCGAGCCGACTACACTAGTGTCGGTGGGAAAGGTGACTGAAACTCCATTAATGGAGTATTAAGGTTTTTTTTTCAGATTTTTATTTTGTAGATCTAGGTAAATTTAATGAGTCTTTCAAAATTCTAACAACAAATTTGAATTTACAACATCAAGATCTATAACTTGCAAAAAAAAAATTTGAAAAACTCACCGGAAAAATTTTTCCGGTGGTGGCTCGGCGGTGGTCCGACGGCGGTCCGGCGGCGGCTCCGGCGATCAGGAAGAGAGGATTCCGGCGAGGTAGTATGGAGGAGAGATAGTGCGTGGGTGAGAAATGAAGGTACGAGACACATCCCGTTTATATATAACGTGCGCGTTTTGGAGAGTTTTTGCAAAAAAACGCTTGTTTTGACTCGTTTTCAACATATTAACGTCGTTTCATAGTAAATACAAGAAAACATCAATATCGTAACATAAAATAACAATTATAACATCCAAACGCAACAAAAACGGGTTTAAACTTTAACGACTTTTACTACAATGAGAGCGTTTTTACCCGAACCTGGGATTTTCAACTACGTTTTCAGTACAACGTTTCTGAAACTGTAACAATGTCTATAATTTAATCAAACGTAACGTAAAACGTCGTTTACCAATGTCAAGTTCCAATTATAACATTCGAACGTAATAAAAACGGGTTTAACGTCTTCTAATACATCGAGAACGTTTTTTACTGTTCACGATGATGAAATGATTTTTTTAAAAAACAAAAATTATGACATGATGTCACTACATATTTAAAACACTAAAATGATTTAAAAAATTTTTTTACTGCGGTGATTAGTAATTTTGTACTGCAAATAGCAACCCAGTTTAAATTATTGTATCGAAATTAATAAATCTTTATTTAAGTGATATAAAAGTTTAAAAAATAAAATTATTTATTCATTTGTATTTGTGTTTTTATAAATAAAAATTGGACAATAGTATTTAGACATATTTACTAACACCATGTTCTAATAGTAATATTTTATTTTATAACAAAAGTATAGTATACAAGTTTAATAACTAGTTTTATGTACATAATAATATCTAGACCATATTCATATAATATTAATTAGTTTATTATTTTATATGTTAAATATAGTAATAAACTGACCACTAATAAATTGTCATATTTTTTATAATTTATAATTATTTTATATATTAACTAATTAATTATAGTTAAACAAATAATATGACCCCTAAAATGGAGCTAAAAAAAAGGATGCCCTGTACGAGAATTCCACTTGTGCAGTGCACACCCTATAAACCGGTTCTGCTTATATATCATTTAGAGTACAAATGTAACTTAGATGTATGACATCCTATTTTATGCTCGTTATTTTCTGACGTGCTAGACTAGAATTGAAGAGGAACAATGCCAACTTCCATTGCAGGTTAAATAAGGAGGCATATGACTTAGTTTTGTACGTGTGATCTATAATAATACATACAAAGGAAGCAAATCTTAAAAGTTGCACCCATTGAGTATTGTAATTATACATACGGTCGATGCGGCAGTAGTTTGGTCGCTCGATTGTTCAAGTGCGTCTTGACTATTGACCAATATAGGAAACTAAGGAATATGTCTCGTCAGGTGGAGCCAGAAATAAAAATTGATGTAGTATATATATAAAATTAAAATAATTAGGGGATTTTGTAAAAATTTACTTAATTTTTTTTACATTATATTTTTATGTAATTTAGTAAAGTTAGGCTCCTTTGATTTCTCCATCCCAATGACTACGCCTTTGGTCTAGACATTTACAACAATGGGTGACTCAAAAACAGGGTAATACAAGTTGCCTGGTGAATCTATGTCTAACAGCAACAATCGTATCGCCCTCACTGATATCTGATAATATACCCATGATCTAGAGGGTCACTACGCTCAGTCGGTTTTCACTTCGCTCAGTCGGAAAAAGACTATTTTGCCCTTACTATAATAATTTCAAATATTTCTATTTACCCACAATTTATGATATATTACAAGGTGACCCCAAATTTCATTATATAAAGGAATTGAATATGATATGAAATCATATTCAAATTCAGAAATCCTAAAGTTAGAGAGATAAAGTTAGAGAGATAAAGAGAGGAAATGGTTTCTTTCGGAAGTTTGAAGAAAAAACTGTTCGGTAAGAGTAAAAAAGATGGAGGAAATGCTGAAGGTGGTGTTCCAGAAACACAAGACGAGAATGCAGATGATGTTAGGAGCGAGGAGTATTCACGAGGAGCTCAATCTGAGGTACTTTCTGTTGTTATTTTAGTAATTTATGTACAAATGTAGCTAGAATATATACAAAACTGAACGAAAAAAGCAAAAAAAGCATCGGGAATAGCAGACTGGGCGCCCGCCCACCTCTTTCTCGCGCCAGCGCCGTCCCAGGCCACCGGGCGCCCGCGCCCACCCCTTAAAACGCGCGCCCGCGCCCACCTCTCCACCCGCGCGCCCGCGCCCACCCCTACAAACGCGCGCCTGCGCGCCTCCCTTGCTGCGGACGCCGGCGCCGGCGTCTTTAGGTCGGCGCCTGCGCCGGTGCCCGTTTTTCAAATCGTTGTATCTTCTTCGTTATTGCTCCGTTTTTCGATCCGTTTGCGCCGTTGCGTTTGTCTTTTCGTGTACTTTACGATGATATACTTTGTTGATTATTTTGATGGCTTATGTGTGATTTATTCTAAAGTACGTAGTATTAGGGTTTACGAGTAGCACTTGATGAATAACGACGTTTTTCTGCTTAGGGTGATAACGATGATGAATTCGAGGATGCGAACGTAGACACAAGTCATGTATTTAATAGTAGCCTAATCTTTGGCGATAAAGAGGAGGCGGTTGGTTATGCGTTTCGCACCGGAGAGGCTAATAATATTTATCTAATCAGACAGACTAAGCGAGACGACGGTGAAGTAATACTAACGTGTGAGAGGTACGGCAAGCATAGGCCACGGGTTAGCACAGGAGAATCGTCATCGTCGAGTCAAAGGCCACGGCGTGCCACGAAGAAATGCAACTGCCCGTTCCGCCTAAGCATCAGGGGTGGGGAAGTTACGGGCTGGTCTATCTTGGTGATGGTCCCGACGCACAACCACGCGTTAGCGAGGAACCCGCAATCTCACTTCGTCCGGCCTCGCTTTAGCGTCGACGAAAGGGCAAGCATGAAAAGTTTGTACAGGAGTGGTGTTGCGCCTAGGCAGATGTGGGCCCATTTACATGACAAGAACCCTGAAAGTACTGCAGACAAGACATCGATTCATAACCTAGTTTCGAAATTCAGAAAAGAAGATCGTGGCGGACGTACAGATGTAGCGTCCTTCATGCACTCGCTAGATGAACGTAATTATAGTTGGTGGTCCGAGAAAGATCTAAGTAAGTGTCGGCACATCTGTTTAGTGTTGGTTTATTTGTATGTTAATCACTTTAAATGTTAGTTCTAATTAAATGTCCATTTTGCAGGGAATCCATCTAGGCTGGGTCTTGTCTTGTTTGCGCACCCTTTTTCGCTGACGCTCGTTAAGATGTTTCCTTATGTAGTGCTCATTGATAGCACTTACAAGACGAACATGTACAAGGTGCCTCTAGTGGAGTTCGTCGGAGTCACGTCGTGCGGCAAGAACTTCTGTATAGCGTTCTGTTTTGCGGTCAGAGAGGATGAGTCTGCATACACGTGGATGCTTAATCAGCTGACGAAGGTGTTGATCTATCCTCCAAATGTGTTTGTCACTGACAATGAAAAGGCGCTAGTGAAAGCACTTTCAGTGGTATATCCTTCTGTACCACATCTTCTATGTCGTTGGCATATATGCAAGAATGTGGCTGCCAATGCGCTCAAGATAATGCATATTGACCGTGACAGAGTCAATTTAATAGTGCATCGGTGGAAGCGACTAGTTTACGCCTCAACTATTGCGAAGTACGATGAACAGTACGGGAAATTAGTACACTCCTACGGCGCCAACAATCCTTTCGTTGTGTACTTGAACAACACATGGCTATGTCAGCGTGAGAAATTTTGTGAGGTATGGGTTAAGAGATTCAGGCATTTCGGCAACACATCTACCAACAGGTTAGCTTAACTTCAATTGTCAACATGTTCTGTTGTTTGTATTGGTATGTTTCCCATTTATCTGCTACTAATTGACTTCCAATGTGTAGGGCGGAGAGCGCCCACTCAGCTCTAAAGTGTTGGCTTCATACATCCACCGGATCTCTAGACACATGCTTCGACAGCATACATAGATTCGTCGAAGGGCAACATTTCCACATTAAACAAGACTTCGAGTTCTCCATTGACAGAAGGGTTTCGGAAGACCAGCAAGTCCCATTTTTATTTGGTCAATCAAGTGAGCCTCAAATGTTTGGAAATACTCCAGGATCAGCTGAGAAGCGGGAGGTGCGATATTGACCACACAACATCGTACGAAGATGTTTGTGCGTTTACTTCGACCATGGGATTACCGTGCGCGTTTCGTATGTTTCAGTACATTCAAGCCGGTCTGAATATACCAGTTGAAGAAGTGCATATCTTCTGGCGAACACTCAGATATGACGCACAACAAGAATTTGAAGCACAACGCCAAACATATGATGAGTCGTATAGCATAGAGGAACAACTCTCATGTGTAGGTTTATGGTATGATGATCTGTCTCAGCGGTATGATCCTACGACGATCGAACAAGCGTTCAACGCGTGGAAGCCAATATGGGAGCCCGAGGATGATCACACTGGTTTACAGCCACCAGAGGTGAAGGTGCCTAAGGGTAGGCCCACACCAAAAAAAAGAAGAGGCCAAACACTAGGGACAAGTCCGAGCACGAGCATTTAGGTCTTGGAAACCGTGGCCCGGGCCTACGACGTTCGCAGTCTCAGCGACGCCCGACAGCCCCCGAAAGTACAAGTGATCGTGGGCCGTCAATGCAACACAGTCAATCACAGCGTTTCCCATCTGAGGGAATGAGTCAAACTGGAGAAGGACCGACAATGCAACACAATCCACCTCAACAACCTGCACAATATCCGACATACTGGAGCCCCTGGAAATTCTCGCAGTATTGGAGTGACCTCGATCCGCAATTAGCTAATATATTATAGGTTACAGGGAGATAGTGGGTGATGGAAACTGTGGGTTTCGAGCTATTGCTGATGCCGTGTACAACGATGAACGCCAATGGAAACAGGTTAGACGTGCATGCTTGGAAGAGCTGGAGGGAAGAAGAGATTGGTGGTTAAATAAAGTTGAGCGAGTTTGGTACGACAGACAGTACTTTCGACTGAATTGGTTTGGAGACGGTTTCGCACCGACGCCACACTGGATTGAAATTCTAGATCTTGGTGTCATCTTGTGCACTGTATACCACATTGCGCTTATCAGTTTTTCAAAACAATACGATGGTATGGCTAGTGGGTTGGTCGCACTGCCGCTACGTGATGATCGGGGGTTAGGTCGTCCAGTGGCAGAGGTCACTATTGCATGTGTCGCTGAGCAGTCTCATTTCATTAGACTCCAAACAGTCGAAAATTGTCCAGTCCCAGTGTTGAATCCGATGTGGCGACGTTGGCATGAGCCCTCAGTTACAGCTTATATTGAGCCGTTCTTACCACGCAATACAGAGTGGTACAGATTGTTTCCCCCAACTGATGGATCAGGACGGTTGATTATAGAAGATTAGAGTTTGTAAAATTTTGTTGAATTCTTGTATGCCATTAATATATTCAAGAAGGTTGTTGTAATGTTTTGCAAGATGAAAGTATTGAAAAAGGACACTTAATTTGTTGAATATTGTAGTGTCTCATGTTGGTACAACGGATTATACTTTATCTAATAAAAGCAAACTCATCGTAGATACAATGCGTTCTAATACTACTGCTGTTAGCGACTCAACGGCCAACAAAGAATTTAGACCACCCAGGATGGCATTGATCTTAAGAAGCACATTTGACACCTTATTTTCCCAAAAAAGAGTTGTAGAATATATTTCATCCGTTCACAACATCAGGAAGGTTAGCGACTCAACGGCCAACAAAGAATTTTTGCAAGATGAAAGTATTGAAAAAGGACACTTAATTTGTTGAATATTGTAGTGTCTCATGTTGGTACAGCGGATTATACTTTATCTAATAAAAGCAAACTCATCGTAGATACAATGCGTTCTAATACTACTGCTGTTAGCGACTCAACGGCCAACAAAGAATTTAGACCACCCAGGATGGCATTGATCTTAAGAAGCACATTTGACACCTTATTTTGTGTCTCATGTTGGTACAGCGGATTATACTTTATGTAATAAAAGCAAACTCATCGTAGATACAATGCGTTCTAATACTACTGCTGTTAGCGACTCAACGGCCAACAAAGAATTTAGACCACCCAGGATGGCATTGATCTTAAGAAGCACATTTGACACCTTATTTTCCCAAAAAAAGGTTGTAGAATATATTTCATCCGTTCACAACATCAGGAAGGTTAGCGACTCAACGGCCAACAAAGAATGTTTGCAAGATGAAAGTATTGAAAAAGGACACTTAATTTGTTGAATATTGTAGTGTCTCATGTTGGTACAGCGGATTATACTTTATCTAATAAAAGCAAACTCATCGTAGATACAATGCGTTCTAATACTACTGCTGTTAGCGACTCAACGACCAACAAAGAATTTAGACCACCCAGGATGGCATTGATCTTAAGAAGCACATTTGACACCTTATTTTCCCAAAAAAAGAGTTGTAGAATATATTTCATCCGTTCACAACATCAGGAAGGTTAGCGACTCAACGGCCAACAAAGAATTTAGACCACCGGACAAGATGTTGATCCTTACTTGGTCTACCAAGGGTAACTTTTCAAGTATACCTTCGTTCACAACATCAGGAAGGTTACTGATAATGAATGCATTTTGGCCATCAATAATCGTAGGCTGAATACCATACGTATAGTGACTTCATGTTGAGTGGATGCTTTTATCCCATTTTCAGCACTTCAAAAGTAAGATTGCTTTGTCGTCGGAGATTGCTCAAAAAAATGTTTTTTTTTTCTAATTAAATGTAATTGTACACATATTTGAAACATATTATCAACACTTCAAAAGCGATTCTATTTTAGAGTTTCATTTCCAATCAACTTTGTTCACACGTCATTTCTCATAATGTTACAACTTATTCCACACACACATCATTTTAAGTCTTAAAACAAATAACAGTTCTGATGACTACCAGTACATGAAAGCCAAATGTGGTTGCACTGATCAAGCGGGAGGCGGTCGTCTCCTCGTACTAGCCCTGTAGCGTGAATTTTGTTCCCTACGGTACGCCTCAGCCCTGCTTCGTATTACATCTGGGTCTTCGAAGTCTGAATCATCTTCATACTTCACAAGAATCCTAACTCTTTCCATTATTTCTCCAAGGTCTAAGTAGTTCTGCAACATCATGCGTACGTCCGCATCGGTCAGTATATCGACGATAGAGTCGTTGTACAGATCTTGGTCCATCCTAAGGTAGACAATGGAGAAGACGTTGAGTTGCTGATTATCAAAATGTGATCTGACAATTTGATTTAATGAAGCTGTTAGGTTGTTGACACTTCTCGGAGTTCTAATTTCTGTATTGATCACTGCCCATCCCGGAGCACGTTGGAACCGTGCCCCATATTCATTGAGTGCGGTGTAATGGTTCACGTGAATTGCAAAGGGAATTGACATCCTAATAAACAAGAATGAATTATTTAAAAACCAAATAAACATAAATTAAAATTACAACAACCACACAAGTTTAAGCATCAATACAGAATGTTTAAAAACAACATAAACTAATAAGTCTACTAATATCCAAACCCCACCACTATACCCACCCCTACCATACCCACCACCACCATACTCACCCGCCCCAGCCCCAGAACCACCACCAGCATGTCCTCCCCTGCCATCACCACGCCCTCCCCCCCTCACCCGTCCCCTCCCATCATCACCGCGCCCACCATCACCCCCATAACGACGCGCCTGCTCCATGTGCCTACGGTGCATACCCTCCCCTCTAGGCCTAAGGCCTCTGGTGCGACGCCCCGCGATGTACCACTCCATGCCAGCACGAGGCTGGTTAGGGTTCCTGTGACGTGTGGGCGAATCAGGGGTGGTCGGGACATTAAGCCGGCAGTACTCAAAGGCCATCTCCAGCGTATCAGCCGCCCAGGGGGGAAACCCGTGGGCCAGCCCGGGTTGTTCTCCGGTGCGAGACTCATGATAAGCGGCGCTGTCTCATCCCAATACTGCAGTAAGGTATAAATGTGAAGTTAGTATTTAAAAACAATTACAAACAACAAAAAAATTTAACAAGACAAATTATTTACCTGGAGCTGATCCTCTCGTCGTGTACTGGGCCCACCGTCCGCTCCTAGTGGACGCACCTGAACATGAGAAACGCGCTGAAACCACCGGATGTAATCCGGGGCCACGGCCCATGCCATCGACGCCCGCTCCAGAGGAAACCTCCACCTGCTGGGCCCTGTCGTGTTGTCCCACGGCTGTCCCGTAGTCGTACGTAGCAAGGTACGTCTTCCCATGTCTGGGACGATAATGGCTGTCGGGTCTGATAGGCTGAGGGGGGATAGTCTGCACGTATCCAAACTGGCGCAGACACCGCTCCGGCATATACGGCTCAGCAATATCCAAGAACTGTATGGTGCCATAGTACCGGGAGCGCGCCTGTGATATGAGGGCACCCTCTGCCTCAAATGGCAGCCAAGTAACCTATGTTTCATTTAATGGAAAACAATTAACAAATTAAATAGGAAACAATGTTTGACGATACGTTAAACGTCAACTTTTTATTACTACAATCGCTAAGCAACTCGTACCTCAGTAGAGGACATCGTGTCCAGCCGTCCCCTCACGAAACGTAGCCTCATCATCCATCAAATTCCGCGTGTAACGAGGCCACCTCGCCGCCGTCGGGGAGCAACCATCCCAGTCTGAAAGGGGCTGCGGTCTGAACATGGGGAAGTACTCGTAGATCCAGCACTGCGGTGATCATCCGAAAACATTAGCCAAGATAGTCAAGGTGTAACTTTACAATACTTAAGTCGGAGCTCGCAACCAAGTTCTCACCTGAAACAACGTCAGGCAACCAGCCAGCTGACGTGTATCCGCCCGGAAGCGATGGAGCTGCCGTCGGTACAGGTATGCCAGTGTGCCGGTCCCCCACGCATACAAGTGGACCCTACTAGGGTCACGGATGGGCCAGTAGGACGTGGGCATAACACGATCCCCGCCCTTGTCGATGATCAATGAGTGGGACACCAGCCACCAGAGGAAGGCCGTCGTCTCCTGAAGTGGGGTAGAGTATGGACCGCCACAAGTATCATGAAGAGCTCGGTAACGTACCTGACTCTTCTCCAGGAACCTACAGTCTATCAGCTCCTGCTGGTCCGCCGCGCCAAACAGCCGTACGAAGTGGGGGATGAGAACAGTAACGGTGGGGCCGCTATACCGAGGCGGGCGCCATCCTCGGCTGGTACGAAATCGCCATGCCAGTGATGGGGATACCCAAAATGTGGTAGACGTCGTGGAGAGTAATAGTCATCTCTCCGAATGGCATGTGAAAGGAGTTCGTGTCAGGCTGCCATCTCTCCACGAACGCTGAGAGGAGCGCGAGGTCAAAACAACCATGCGCTATGTCGACAAGATGCGCAAGTCCGCTATCCTCGACCGCTGCTACAGACTCTGGGTGCCTCAATGTACTCAGAGTCCACGCCTCCAAATACTTCGTCTTAGGCTTGAAGCTAAGACATCCCTTCTCCTGTTGAATATTTATAATTGAGTTCACACTATGTTAACCATTTCCTAAACAATCTAAAATTTTATGGAATCTATTACCAGACGGGAAACATACCACTCCTCGCCACACGTCTAGCGCGACGTGACCACCGAAACTCGGGATCAAACTCGTATCCTGAGGGCCTCCGGGCACTGGAGTCTGCCCAAGCACCCAAGCATCAGCAGCCGGCATCTGCGCCAACCCCTCTGCCGGACCATGTACTGGGGACCGGCGACGACGGCGCACCCGTGTGCCCTCATGCTCAGCACCCGGCTCATCTATATCCTCGTCATCAGCGTCAGCCTCGCCATGACGTGCGTCTCCGGTCCCCCTCTGTGGAGGAGTAGGCCAAGAAGGACTATCAGACCTCACGACCAGCGTCCCATCGCCGATCAATGAGTCCAGATCCACACCATGCAGCTGGTCCACCTCCTGCTCCTCCCTCTGCACCTCCTCCTCTGCATGCTCCTCCTCCTCCGCATGCTCCTCCTCCTCCTCCTCCCCCTGATCCAGCTCATACTCCGCCCGCAACCTCTCCTCACGGGCTCGTAGAAACTCAAGCTCCCTACGCTTCCTCGACGAAGCTGTAGCGTACTGCGTACGCCTCCTCTCTGTAGCAGCTGCATCAGGTCCGGTCACACGAGGGTGTGATGAGCTCTCGCCTCGATCAGAAATCGACTTACCCTTACCCAGACCGAACCTACCTAGGAAACCCTTGCCTTTTCCTCCAGCCATCTGTTGTTTACCGTAGAATTTAGTCATACTATTTTTACAGTTAGTCAAGACCGGTCGAGGTTAGTCAATAACGGTCATACATGCATCTCAGTAGTTCAACGTCAAAAATAAATTTATACAAATCCTGGAACTGATTAAAACACGCATAATAGAGGTATACAATGTAAAAACGACCAATTATATAACAAAACAGCAAAAAACGAGCCCCTAGCGTTCCCGGCAGCTGGCGCCCCGGCGCCCTCTTCCTCCCCGGCGCCCGCGCCCCTCTTCCTCCCCGGCGCCCGCGTCCTCTCCTTCTCCCGCGCGCCTGCGCGCCGTCTGGGTCCCCGACGCCGCGCGCGCGCCCGCGCGCCCTCCATCTTCCCGGCGCCAGCGCGCGCTCTTCCCTCCCCCGATTCCGATTTCGTCTTGTTTTCTTGCTAAATTTGCTACTTTTACTACTATTCTACGCTAAAAAACTGTAAATTATGACAAAAAAGAACCTGATTTTGCAGATCAAACTAGCAGAAATGATGACTTCAGCACCGGCTTTCCTCCTGCTCCCGTTCCCCTCCCGCTCCGGTTACCGCTTCTAGAGAGAAGTCAGAGAGAATTCTAGAGAGATAGAGAGTTTTGAGATTTTGAAATTTTGTGGAGAGATAATAGAGGGTAAAGGTGTATATATAGAGAATTTAAGAGTAAGGGCAAAATGGTAAAGTTTTTTAAATTTCCGACTGAGCGAAGTGAAAACTCGACTGAGCGAACGAGTTCAGTTCTTTTATTCTAGTACTACCGATGTATTTTAAAAAAGTAAAAATAAAGGTGATAATTCGGCTTGATAGATCGGGTTGAAGTTTACCCATATGCAACTCGATTAGAATTGTATTGACCTAACCTCATCTAAAAATAATTGGGCTACAAATTTTCAACCCAATCCATATAAAATTATTGAACTCAAACCCAACCCGTTTAACCCATTAAATACAAATATTCATGTTTTTCTCCAGAGTGATCAATCGCTCTAAAAGCAAGTAGATGACGGTCATTTATTTTTGAGTCATAATGTGTCGTTTTTATAAATGTCAACATTCTATTACACAGTATCGTGTATAGTATAAAACCATCTCAATTAGACATTATACATCCTCATATAGGGCTTTTGGATTGGGTCTAGAGAATGTCTTTGAATTTAAATCGAATGTTAAAGAATATATTTGTGTGGGTTTAGAGAATTGAAAGTATTTTTATTTATTATTATACTGATAGTTCCAACATCAATACATATCTAAGTAACCTATTTACATATTTATCTATTTTGTACTCGCTTATATTCAAAATATATGTTGTTTTAGAGATGAATTTAGAATTTTGATAAAATAAAGTAAACAAGTGGGGTTGAATTTAGGTTAAGACTTTTAACCATACCCAACTCAAAATTTTAACAGGTAACCATACTTGACCTAAAAATTAAATGGGTTAATAATATTTACTTATAAAGAATAGAACATGAATAAACTCTAATGAGTCTTTACAACATGAATAAACTCTAATGAATATAATGTTGAACTTAGATGCCCAGGATAGAAGAGGTACGTTTGGATTGTTGAAGGGATTGATTTATTCAATGGAGTTCATACCTATTTATAGAGTTTCCTCATCTACGTTTTTACGTAGTCAAAATAGAGGGCTAATAAATCTGCTACAAACAACCACACATGGTTGTTACTTATTCAACAATGACTCTAGACTAGTCATGGACGGTGCCTCCCTTCTACCTACTATTTAGATGGTAGTTGATGTTGAATGTTTAACACTCCCCTCTAAACATCACTTCTATTAATCTAGTACACATGTAGCTTTATATGGAAAAACTACAAACCTCTCTTTCATGTTGTTGCTATATGGGCAAGCTCCTCTTTGGCTTTGTAGAGAGTGCATCAACGTCCCATAAGGCAAGCTCCTCTTCATCTACTGTAAAGAGTGCATCAACATCTTCAAGGGCAAGCTCCTCTTTTTCTACACCTGAGAGGGCATAAACGTCCCATTCGTCTTCATTCCTTGAAGTAGCAACATTGTTTTCTATCCTCTTCTTCTTTGACCAACAATCTTTCTCCATATGACCTTTCTTGTTACACTTGTAACACTTTCCTTTAAACTTTTGACTATTATCATAGTCGTTCCAATTTGCTCTTGCTTTTGTTCGATCACTCCCCTCGCCTTGATGACTCATCTCTTCGTGTCTCTTCTGTCTGGATCCATATTCAACTTTCTTCTTGGAATTCCACTTGCCTTTCTTAGCATAGAGTGCCTCTTCCTCCGTCTTCAACGAGACTCCTCCCATTTGCTTAGCCAATGCTTCTTGACTAGCTAGCAAGTTTTTGAATTCCACAAGCGATGGTTGATTTTGCCATCCTTGTATAGCAGCAATAAAGCTCCTGAATTCCGGTTTCAACCCATGGATAATTATTTGTTTCATCCTGGTATCACCGATTCGAGCTTCCGAATCCAACTCAGAAATTTCTCGGCACAACGACTTTACTTTGTGAAAGTACTGCGTAACCGTCATACCATTTTGCGCAACTGACAACAACTCACTTTCCAAGAGTTATAGATTTGTGTCATTCTTTTTCGAGAACAACTTGGCAAGTGTGTCTCAAGCTTCTTTAGGAGTTTTCGCATCTCGAATGTGTTCGAGAATTTCTTCTTCAATTGTCAGACTGAAGGCGAACATAGCTTTGCCTGCTTTAATCTTCCATTTCCGTAGCGCTTCTCCCCTTGGCGGCTTTATTTCGCTACCATTAACAACTTCCCATAAATCTTGTCCTTGCATATATGACATTATACAAGTAGACCAAGAATTATAATTATTGTTACAAAGCTTTTTAATTCCACCACTCACTTGAAAATCAGCCATATTTTCCACACTATTGTCGTTAGTGTTTACCACTTTTTTTTTTTTACTATTTTCCACACTTAGACGGCAAGGATATATATATTTGACTTACGAAGACGTTTCTTCTCTCCAATATATATATTTTTTATGCTAAAAACGACTCCCTCTCACTTTTGTGCTCATGTACTCTAAAGTGGAGGATTAAAAGAGAATGATGAGAGGAACAGTACTTGACAAGTTGACGTACGTAGCACTTTCCTTGTGTTTTTCTTTCTTTCCTCTTTTAACTTGGACCCACATCCAGTATTATCTTTTTTTTTCTCGATTTCTTCTACACACAACGAAGCTCCCTCCCTCGTACTCTCTTCTTTCTTCTCTCAGTTTTTCCTTTCTTTTCTTTCACCCTAAGAAAATGGGAGTTGCTGTTTCCTACGGCAAGCACCTAGATAGCAAATGACTAACTTACAACAACAAAAGAGGAAGAGAAGAGCGACTGATGTTTTGGTTGCAAAGTACACGAGGCAGTTTAAGAGCAGATTCGGGGAGTATTGAAGTTTAGCTATGGAGTTAACGGAAGATTTTATATTTTCTGGCTCACTGGTTTTGATAGATTGTGTAAAGATTGTATCTAGCTCTGATACCAAATGTTGAACTTAATTGTCCAGGATAGAGAGGTAAGTTTGGATTGTTGAAGGGATTATTTATTCATCTCTACGACACCCTATTTATAGTAAACAAGCATACAACTACAACACTTCTCTTACTCACACGTCTAACTTATTTCAACTATGGTAGGCTGCTTATTCAACAATAACAGCTGCCTACTTCTTCTAGATGAAGTTGGTGTTGATTATTCAACATATAATATATATATAGTACATTCACTGTAACATCAACTTACTATATAGTAACTATTGGCCTCCGTTTCGGTAAAATGAAGTGTAACATATATATGCATGAAAACCATAACTACAATTTTACGGAGGATACAGAGTGAGCACATTACATAATCAGTATATTATTCATAAACGCAATTCACGCATATATGTTATGTACCAGCGAGAGTAAGTCACGTGTGATCCCACATCAAGAAAACGTGTTATTAAACTACCCTTTTTATTAAATATTCAGTCTTGCCGGTTCGCCGAGCTGAGTAGCTTCAGTTTATAACTCAAGCGAGGGCAATAAGAATAGAGTGGACATGGCTGGGATCCCCATATTGGACAACTTTGAGCAAGTGCGTTGGCCTGCCCTTTCCAGCTGCATGGGAGTTTGGCGTCTCAAGGCCCGGGTGCCATGGTGCCACGAAGAGGGGAGCTCATTGCCATGAGAATCGACCGAGCCCTGGTGGCTCATACTAGATTCCTCTAGCAATCCTGCTCTCAGCAAGTTGGAAGGATAACAGGCCAGTCTACTCAGTTATCCATCGATATGTGATGAACCACCATTCTTTTTCCAATCAGCAATCTACTTGAACAACCAGCTAATTAGCAGATACAAGCTTTCACACAGATCCCAATTATATCGTGATTTCTCTATCGGAGGGGCTAATACAAGTCTAAAACGCACCTAAAAAAACCAGAACCATGTTTAGAACATGAATAAGAAAATGAAAAGGGTTCTACTTCCGCCTTTTTTTAATCATCCCCATCTCTTATATCATTCTTGGCAACACCACCAGAACCATGTTTAGAACATGAATAAGAAAATGAAAAGGGTTCTACTTCCGCCTTTTTTTAATCATCCCCATCTCTTATATCATTCTTGGCAACACCACCTGACATGGAGTATTGGATAGGAAACGGTGCTTAAGAGGACATGGCAACGAGGGGTGGAAGACAACGAGGAAGGTGCTCAAAACAAAATTTGAGCATGTTGCTTAATTAAATCATGGTCGTTGGATTTATAACAGATAAATTGAAGGTTTAGATTTTATTGTTTATTATAGGGGTATACACTACAACATATAAGTTCAATTGGGGCAACTTTTATTGCCCCAATAGATCAAAAACTCACTCCAATAGGGTAATAGGTGCAAGATTTATGTCGCTCCAACTTTGCTCCAATTGATTCGCTACAACTATCTTTTTGGTGCAACTTCTAAAATCGCCCTATTTGAAATACTCTATTAGTGCAACTAAGTTTGCACCAATTGAACAAACACTAACAAGGCATTTGTATATTGCACTAATTGATGCTTCTCAATTAGTGCAAGTTTAGTCAGATGCACCATTTGATTACTAGCAAAGGGAGCAAGTTGGTTTTTGCCCCGTTTGATCTCTTTTAACTACATTTCTACTAACATCACAAACAGCGCACGGGAGAAAGGTTGCACCATTTGGTTAGTATATAATAGGGCAACTTCTAATATTTGCACCATTTGGTATTTAACTAATAGTGCAACAACTGTATCTTGCACCATTTGATATTTAACTAATAGTGCAACAATTATATCTTGCACCATTTGAAATTTAACAAACCGTACTCATACATAATACAATAGGACAAACTTGAGAAGTTGCACTATTAGATATAGAACAATGGGAGCATAATGATATATTACTCTATTTGATATCCATCAACTAGTGCAAATATAGTTTTTTTGCTCTATTTGATACCACAATTGGTGCAAAAACAGATGCCCTATTTGATCTTTCAACTTAAAAAAAAATACAAAATCCTGCATTATTTATTATTATCCCATTATTTATTTTCAATTAGAATCTATTAAAAAATTATAAAATATTATTCAAATAAATTATTTATTATTATCAACAAATGTACAATACCTATATTTTTCAACGCAAATAATTTGATTATATTTTCATATAAAAAAATATACAACCAAAATCTATTTACATAGACCATTCTTATAAAAGAAAACCTAAATTTCTAGGATCTAAAATCTCTTGATTCATTTACAATAATCAGCAAATTTCTCCTTTGTGATAGAGTGTAGTTATGCGTCTTTCACCATCCAAGATTTTGACAAGTATCATCAACCCCTTCCATGTTGGCACTAGAGAGAGGTAATGTCTCTGCAAATCACACAATCATGTTTTCAAACTATCAGCAAAATTAGAACACAATATATACAAACGTATGGGTGCAGCAAGGAATGATTTTTCAAATCATTTCAGCCAAAAGGAATGAAAGCGGATAAGATAATATCAACATTAAAAGGTGAACAAACGATATAAAGAACAGAAACCAGCAAAAATGAAAAAGAGACATATCCCAAAATCTCTATATATAGATATGAGGTGAATCGGATCTTAGTTCTCGGAATTACCAGGACATATCAACATTTTGCCAGCGTCCATAATCCAAGCCAGAAAGCACCATAACATGCTTCTTCCCAGTAGATACAGCAAAATTAGCGAGATGTTGAGCAAATTCAAGCATCTTACCTTGTCAAAGTGCACATCTTTGATATCAAATCTATGATGTTGGTAGGGAGGGTATATAAAACAAGAGTAACAAAGTATTAGCACAAGAAAGCGAGTTCAACTACATGTAGCGGGAAGATCTGACAGGACAAAAGGTAAATTTGGAAACTAGGAAGATGCACTGGTCATAGACAACAAATAAGCATTCAATCATACAGATTTGCTTGAGAATAGAATGAAGCAGGCAAGTATATCTGCAGAACAAAGTAGAAGGAGGAGGTGACCACATTTATTGGAGAACTTGATTGTATTAGCACAAATTAGTTCAACATAGAGGAAGATATGTTTATTAATGTTACTTTAATCACTTGCCCATTGATGGTTGATGCTGTTTACACTAGAGACATGCAAGCCCTACAACTAAAATATGGATCAAACTTCACTATTTACATAAACAACAATAATTAGAATATATGCAACAACAGATAGTTCATCATCCAAAGTAACATCGACCAACAGACAGACATACACACACAAATTAAAGTCGCACCTTGACCACATGAGACCTCGGTTGTAGGAAGGTGACTCCATTGGGGACAGACTCAAACAATGCAGAACAAAGAGATGAAGAAGCACGTATTTAGTAACAGAGGGGAGATTTGACTCAGAAATCAGATAGGTGTTATTATCCGTAATAGTACACAGATATCATAAGAAATGACAATATGCATAATGATTTTCTTATTCTTTCTTTTGTGAACATCACTCAGTGGAGATTTGTTAATTTGTAGTACGTCATACTAGTATACTATATCATCCGTAATAGTACACAGATATCATAAGCAAATCATCAGAGAATGATCTTTCCGGGATCTCTGATCTCATCACAAACAGAAAAAAAAAAAAAAAAACAAGCCATGATTCAGAGCACAAGATATGAACTGAACTTGTTACAATTACCAAATTAAACTATAGATTCAGAGCACAGTATTGACAGGTCACATTTATTTTGTCTTGCAGATCGATCTTCATGTAGTACTATTGGTAGTGCCCATCAGAAGAGACGAAAGATTAAATGTGCCAGGTGCAGTTGAAACTTGAAAGAAAAAGTAGCAATTGTACCTTGGTTGAAGAAGAGACCGGAGATTTGAGAGCTATTGCAGAAAAATACCGTGAGTGACAGGCGCGGAGCATCGAGTTCCTTCTTTGCCAGCTAAAATTGCAAAATTACCGTGAGTGAAGAGCGAAAAGAGGCACAAAACATGTATGTGGATTCGTCATTGCTGTATGTAAAAATTACCGAGAGCGAGATGTAAAACAGGCGCAGAGCATGCAGTTCCTTGTTCACCAGTTAGAATTGTAAATTTACTGTGAGTGAAGATCGAAAAGAGGGGCAAGGCATGTATGTTACTTTAATTGCTAGCAAGGATTGAAAAATTACCGTGAGAGAAGATTGAAAACACAGGCGCAGAGCATGAAGTTCCTTGTCCGCAAGCTCAGATTACAGAATTACCGTGTGTGAAGGTGGAGAAGAGGAGAGTTAGGGTTTGACGAGAAAAGGAGAATGGAGAACAACGATCATTTTTTTAAAATGAAATTTAATAGACTATTGGTGCAACTAAATAAAGTTGCACTGTCAGGGACTAACAAATAGTGCAAAAGGAAGAGATGCACCAACAGATTTTTTCTATTGGAGTGAATATTTCACTTAGCCTCACCGTTTAACCATTATAAAAATAGGGCAATAGGAAAATACTTGCACCAACTGATATGATCTATTAGTGCATTAAAATTGAGCACCAATAGACAGCTTATAGTAGGGCAAGTTTTATTTTCGCACCGGTTAATCATATTTTAAATATTAAAATTTAATGCACTATTGGTGCGACTAATGATAACATCAATTAGTGCAACCTCTAATGTTGCACTTAAGATATTTTCTATTTTAGAGCAAAATTTTTACTTTGCCCTGTTTGCTAATTCGTCTAGTGTGTGATTTTTGAGGTGCCACCAATAAATAGGGCGACATAAACAGTTGCCCCAATTGATACAATCTATTAGTGCAAGCTTTTTTCAGTGCACCTTTTGCTATGGTCAAGTAGTGCACTATAACTGTGCCCTATTTGTTGTAACTTTTAGGTGCAATCCTCAGAACGCACTAATTGATAATCTAGAAGTTGCCCTAAAAAAATAATATTGTTGTAGTGATAGATGTCAAATTTAACTTTAATTTTAAGAAATAAAGGAAAAAATATAAGATTGCACGATCTAGTTTAGGGAGAAAGAAATAAATCAATAATTCTAATAAACTTCCCACAATTGGCAGTTATAATTTTCTTAACTGTAATAGAAGTGGAGTAGTGATCTGAAAAAAATCAAAAGTCCCACCTTTACGCAAAAAAAATATTATTTAAAAATATCAAATTAGAAATTTAATTGACAAGACTTCTTATAGAAATGTATATAAACAATGTTGAATTTATTTATTACTTAATAAAACATTACAATCAAACAAAAATAAATCAAAGAATTTTATTTTGAAACAACTATTACTTTACCTAAATATCTACACTTTTACTTGAATTAGGAATTAATTAAAATTCACACTTCTAAAAAAATCCACACTTGCATTTTAAAAATCTGACATTTTACTAAAATATCTAAATAAGAATGTAATTTTAGATGAGTTTGTATATTGCAACGATCTAATTTGAAAAAATTGATAAACTATTAATATTTTCTAAAGTGGGAATGTAGCCGATCTGGTTAGAAAAAGAGAGAGAAAGATGTAAATTTCAAACAAATTGTTTTGAAAGAAGCAATTAGAAAATAATTTGACATGAACCCTTTAAAATAAATATAAGATCACAGATGAAATTCCTAGGTTGTCTTATTTATTACTCATTAAAATAATTTCACTCATTCGTTTTAACATTGTATTGTTCAAATAAAAAATCTACACTTTTACCAAACAAATATACACCTATATTTTACAAAATCTATCCTTTTACTTAAATAACTACACTTTTACTTAAATGAGCAATTACTAAAAATTTACAATTCTATCAAATAAATCTACACCTTCATTTTGAAAAATCTATCATTTTATCTGAATCTACACTTTTACTTTCATTTTAGAAAAATACTAAAAATCTACACTTCCGTCATAAAAATCTACACATTCGTTTAAAAAAATCTATCCTTTTACTAAATATCTACACTTTTTCTTAAATGAGCAAACATATCTACATTTGCATTTTGAAAATTGTATAATTTTATTTAAATATCTAATTTGAAAATAACACTATAAACCATCAATTCTAATAAAGATCCCACATTTTAAGCAACTTACTTTATCCCTAATCTACAGATCCTACATTTCTTAAATGAGCAACTTACCTTTAATTTAAAACATAACAAATTAAAAACATATCATTTTGACATAAACGAAATGTAGCATTAATGGATGTGAGAAATAAATTTCCAACAATGCCAATGCGTAAATATTTAGGGAAGTTACTTAGTGGAATAATTATGAAAATGCTTAATAACTTTCCACAATTCTCCACGTTCTTATTTGAGAGATAAATTAGTAGAAAGCATGAAGTTTTTAAGATGGACAAGAGGAAGTTAAATGAGAAAAACTTCCGTAAACTTCATCTCCTATCAATAAAGGGGGTGGTGGTTATAATTGAAAAAGTCTATATACCCTTATTATTATTATTTGATTGTTTTTCTTTTTAAAAAACTAATTATTAAATAAATAAATACATATACGGTTGAGATTAATATTTTAAAAAATAAATTTTAATCTAATGGCTAGAAATTGTTTGAGCATATGCCTAAACTTTATACCCATGGGCATGGTCCCCTGATTGGGGTGGAAGAAGACGAGATTGAGGTGGGGCTGCTGAGGTACTTGCGAGTGGGAGCGTTAAAAATATTAATTTTATATATTAAAATACACAATTATTAGGTGCAATTTTAAAATACTTAATAATTATTGGCATTAATTACACACCGTATTTGATATAAAAATCAAACTTAATATGTATATTAATATTACTATATAGAATAATTCTCCCTAGGATATAAATATTAAAATTATCTTCACCTAATATACACTAAAAAATCTGTGTCAAGGTGATCTCACTACAACAAAAAGTATATTTAAGAACTTTTTAAAATAGAGTAGTCAAAAATTTAAACTAACTACTCTATTGTAATTTAGGTACAAGATCTCCACACATTTTAAAGTGTGATTATATCTCTATTGATGAAGTTTTCTTACATTTATTTGTGAGGAATATGAGCATATGCTAATTATCTAGTAGTTATTAGGGGGCTATGTGCACAAGAATATTTTGGAATACACCTGAAAATTAAACAGACGAACTATATCTTAATCTTGGTGTGATTTGGAAGGCTGATTGCTCTTTTAGCCTACAAATCTGGACAAGTCGTCTATATATCGGGTGCGCTTCATGATTTTTCACCATGAATAATTTTAGATGTTTTTTTAAAAAAAATAAAAAAACAACGTCCATCTCATTAAGATGTAAGTCATATATTTTCATGCATGAACGAACCAAATCTAGCCTGAAGGCAATTACCATGTGGGGACATAATCCAAGTGGATGTTGGAAGAGTGACATTGGGGAAGCCAGCCAAAGCAAGGTTGTGAGAGCGTGAGAGAGCACGAACTGCAGAACTTGTCATACTAAGATCCCTCCCAGATACAAAATGTGGATCGGACCTGATTAAGATGCTGACCAAAGACACGAACACAATAAAACAAGGGGAGTACATAACCATATTTCTAAATTATTATATTTAAAGTTAACCACCAAATTTCCAAGGTGAATTTCTTGGTATTACCACAATCCTCCTCCACCGCAAGCTGCACGTTATCTTGATCTGACATAACTTGTTCTTTGAAGCCAAAGCTGCCACGGTGCCACCGATGAGATGGAATTTGGGTTGGTCTGGATAGTTGAGGTCCCTGATTTGTCTGGACTCAATTTAGTCCATTAGATCTAGGAGATAAGTAATCTAATGGTGAAAATTTAAGTTGTCATTTTTCTGACATTTTTACCTTTTTAAATGAAAAACAATATTAATTAAAAAATCCAGCAGACCTATTTTATAGGCTATAGTAACACCTATCTTAGTAGTTTATAAATTACTAGACTCTTAGAATTCCTAAATCAATTACCAAAGTACTAAAAATCAATTTTATACCTTCCTCCTCCTGCCAGTCATCCTCTACCTCCATTCTCTCTCAATTTTTTTTAAAGCAACCATTCCCTCTCAAATTAATTCACCAACCAACACATAATTCATATACTTTCATCATCCTGCAACTTCTACCATATATGGGTTAACTCCTCACCCCGTCCTCGTCCAGGTTCACGTTGTGCTTCTTACTCGATCTGCTCCTTGTTTGTCTCTCTCCTTCCAAAAGTGATGGAAATTCGCCGATCGTTTTCAAAATCTGGGTAACTACCCACCACCACTTTCTCCTGTCTCATTCAATCGACGAGCAGAGGTATATGAAAATTGCCATTCTTTTGTTTGTTTTCTCTCTCCTCCAAAAGCGATATGGAAATTCGCCGATCTTTTCAAAATCTAGGTTAACTACCCACAACCACTTTCTCTTGTCCCATTCAATCGACGAGAGGTATATGAAAATTCGCCATTCTGTTGTTTGCTTCCCCTGTCGTTCTCTTCTTGGATACCGGAGCCGGCGGGCGTGATTTGCTGGTAATCCTGACAGTTCTTTCGACCGGCTTCATAGCGACAACGGAAACCACACACAATCGGCATCTCCAGCACTCAGAAAGTGAGAATGGAGTTGGATCAACACATTGCAAAAGCCAAATCCAAAAGGAAGACAACGGTAAGTTTTTTTGTGTGTACTATATAGTGGGTAATACAGCACGTTAGGCTTCGTCCAACAAAAATAAGGTATTATAATTATTGTATATTAAGTATATGTATCTATAAAAAAAGTGTTTGACTTATCAGATCATTATCAGACGAATCTGTGATAGTGGTTAGTGTACAAATGTTTACAAATCAAGTATTCAAATGTAATAGTGTGAAGTATACAAATGTAATAGTACTAGGTATACGAATATTTAAAAATCAAGTATACCAATGTGATAATGTTAAGTATAAGAATATGTACATATTAAGTATATGAACTTTTACATATTAAGTATATCAATGTGATAGTGTTAGGTGTATGAATTACCACAAATTAAGTATACGACTGTAATAGTGTGAAGTATACGGACGTGATAGTGTTTAGTATACAGATGGTTATAAATTAAGTATACGAATGTAATAGTGCGAAGTAAACGAATTTTTACAGATTAAGTAACGGATGTCACAGTGTTAAGTATATGAATTTTTACAAATCAAGTATACCAATGTGATAGTGTTAAGTAAGAATATTTACAAATTAAGTATACGGATGAGAGAGTGTTAAGTATACGAATATTTACAAATCAAGTATACCAATGTGATAGTTAAGTCTAAGAATATTTACATATTAAGTATATGAATGTGATAGTGTTAAGTATACGAATTCCCTCACATTAAGTATACGAATGTAATAGTGCGAAGTATACGGATGTGATAGTGTGAAGTATACAGATGGTTACAAATTAAGTATACAAATGTAATAGTGCGAAATATACGACCGTTTACAGATCAAGTATACAGATGTGATAGTGTTAAGTATATGAATATTTATAAATCAAGTATACCAGCGTGATAGTGTGGGAGTATACGAATATTACATGTATGTTACTAATATAATGCTTATTCTGATATACTATGGTTTTTGTAATAATTGGCACAAGAAAATGACCCGAAGCTATTTATGTCAACTTGTCGAGGTTCAACTGCCCGCCTCATTGATTTACACCGATGAGTTAATACCTGAGGCTTTTGTACATGAAGAGGATGCTGAGATGTCCAAATTTATTTGGCAACTTCAAGACGAAAAGTAAGAATCTTTTCAAAATTATGCTCTGATGTAGCATTAGTTGCGGATGTTTAGTAACTGAGTTATAATATATTATGCCTATGAGGCTATCAATAGTAGGTGTCTGAAGTATTAGGCATAGTTTTGTGTTTCAATTTATATGTAGTTGGTAAATGTACATGCATCATGATCTGATATGTTGATGGTCTTCTGTTATATGTAGGTTTACTGTCGTTGAAGATGGCACTTATGAACTCAGTTTGGCGGAATTGCACCGCTTAAAGGAAATGGATGGATTAGCAGCGAGTATATCCAAGTGTTCACAAATATGCTTAATATTGAGAATTTGGACCCACTATGGTTGTTCACCCACCTATATTGAGAAGACCAACGAAGTTTTGGTTTCCTCCTCACAGTGTTGTAAGTATTTGAGCAAAACCTATGTTGTACATTAGCTATTAGCGATTGAGTAATTATACGTGTGTCTGTTATATGACATCATTTCATGATCTGTATTTAACTATTGATAGTGGTAGCGTATACGAAAACGCAAAACCCGAAGAAAAGATGTTGTTAGCATATACGTAAATGAAAATCCAGTCCTGAAAGATGTTCCAGTACTTTGAAAGATGTTGAAATGGTATTACTTATTTTTATATATGATGCTTAAAACTAATTTTTTGTATGACCTGTTTTGGATTATGTTGTTGTATCTCATTAAGGCTGTTGTGTTGATTATTATGTTTCAGTTTTTTTTCCTTGTGTCGTTAATTCACACTGGAGACTCTTGTGGTGAACATGCGGATGAAACAACTTCAGTATTTGGACAGTATATCAACTAGTGGTTATGACGAAGTGGTTGATGAGGGTGATTTTTGTGTAAGTATCTCCTAACTATTTTTGTATATCAAATTGTGCTGACAACCATTTCTTGAGTATTGGCATGCAAAAAGGAAGTTACAAAGTTGAGGTCTCATTAGTTGACGCTCCAAAACAAGATGACAATAACAGTTGTGGTGTATTTGTCTGCAAACTGATGATGCAGTTATGTGACGGTCGTGGAAAACCTAACTGGAAAAAGAGTTGGATGAAGCCTAACGTGCTGTCTAACTTTAGGATGTAATTGTGCGCTAACGTCGTACTGTACGACGGGAATAGGCTTGATGATTTCTGGAGGGAATGAGCTAGAGATGTACAAGAAGGACCCAAAGAACGTGAAAAAACGTTAGGCGGCATTAGACTAATCATGTTAAACTTTACGATGCTGTGCAGCTTTGTATTAGCATAATTTCTAATTTTTGGTACATGATGGAACAACTGGGTCGTATATGAGTGCCAACATCCTTTTTTTTGCTCTAAAATGTTAGTGAAAGACATTTTGGAACCATGATTATGTTGTTTGTATTTGAATATTTTATACATACTTAACACTTTCATATTCATATATTACGATATCCTCATTCATATACTTAAGTACACTATTTATGGAGTCGGTTATTTTAAGTAAATGTCCTTCACTCGTATACTTAACATATAGTCAGTCGTATACTTAAGCAATCCATACATGACGATATGTTAATGCCGAGCACTTTATTTGAACGAAAGTTAACAAATGATAGTCAAACATTGTTATACTTAATTTATCAACATTTGTAAACTTAATTTATTAACATTCTTATATATAATTTATAAACATTCGTACATTTAACTTATAAATATAGTTATAGTTAAAGTATTGGTATACTTAATTTGTAAATATTCGTATACTTAATCCTTTCATATTCGTATATTTACGATATCCTTAATTCATATACTTAAGTATACTATTTATGCAGTCGGCTATTTTAAGTAAATATTCATACATAACAATATGTTAACATATGTATATTCATATACTTATTATATAATCAGCCGAACACTTCATTTGTACAGATTACTATACTTATTAGTTCATCATTCTAATACCAAATTTTCTGTTAAAAGAAGCATTATGATTAAATTATACAAAAAATATTCATATTTCCTATTGCATTTGAGAGAGAGTAGTTGTGACTTGGTATACAAATTGTGTTACGACAAAAAATACCAATTAAAAACTTAAATTACTATAGCATCAAAAATAAAGAAAGCAACATCCAAGCGATTTACGTCTTTTGCTGAACAAAACTCAATTAAAGAAGTTCTAAATTTCTAAGAACTAATTCTATAATAGATATGAGAAGTATTAAAGTACCCCATAATTATTACTCTACAACATTGAAAAACGTTAAAAGATGTAAATATATTAAAAAATTTATAACAAAAATACATTTTTAGTTTCTCAAAACATACACAATCAAATACTAAATCAGTAGTATATCAAGTACTTATAACAATATATTCAAGTACTAACGTCTTCTACGCTCATATACCAGATATAACTTGACTATTAAACTACCCCATAATTATTACTCTGCAACATTGAAAAACGAAAAAATTATAACAAAAATACATTTTTAATTTCTCAAAAACATACACAATCAAATACTAAATCAGTAGTATACCAAGTACTTATAACAATATATTCAAGTACTAACGTCTTCTATGCTCATATACCAGATATCACTTGACTATTAAACTACCCCGTAATTATTACTCTGCAACATTGAAAAACGTGAAAAGATGTAAATATATTTAAAAAATTATAACAAAAATACATTTTTAATTTCTCAAAACATATACACTAAAATACTAAATCAGTACTAGTTCAAGTACTCATAACAATATCTTTAAACACTAACATGTTCTACACTCATATACCAGATATCGGGTGACTGTTAAGCTACCACATTATTATTTCTCTTGCGATATTAAAAAACGTGAAATTTTTTAATATAATAATTTTTCAATGTCAGAAATAACTTTTAGTTTCCTAATACGTATACACTGAAATACTAAATCAGTAGTATATCAAGTACATAAACAATATGTTGAATTACTAACTTCCTTTAACCGGTCCACAACAACAAGGACAGAAGTTTTCCCCTCCACCGAAGGGAAACCTGAGACGAAATCCATAGAAATTGACTCCCATGGGTTGTTTGGAACGGGCAGCGGGTTGAGGAGTCCCGCCGTCTTCTTCCTTTCAACCTTGTCCTGTTGACATACCAAACAAGACCTTACATAGTCCTCCACATCAACCTTCATCCTTGGCCAATAGAAGCTTCGTTTGATCAATGCCAAGGTTCGTTTTGTTCCTGCATGGCCAGCCCATTTTGCATCATGGAATTCCCGCAATAACTCTATGCGGATTTTACCAGCAGGGACCACCACGCATCTCTACTCATCGACCAACATATCGTCGAGAAGGTGGAAACGCTTGGACTTCCAACCGCACCTTTTCACAGATTTGCTGGTATGAAGGATCAGTCTTAGCCACTTCATGGATTCGACCCGCCAAGTCAATTTCAGCTCGAGACACTGACTGGATCACCGCAAGGCACCGCCGACTCAAGGCATCAGGAACAACATTGTGCGACCCCGGTCTATGAATCCATTCAAAGTCGAATTCACCAAGGAATTCTTGCCAACGAGCCTGCTTGGGTGATAGCTTCTTCTGGGTCGTAAAATATGTGTTGGCTACATTGTCCGTTACTACGACGAACTTAGTTCCCAGCAGATAATGCCTCCAGATCGCAAGGCAATGAACTACCGCCAACATCTCTTGTTCATGAGCTGAGTAGTGCGTTTCAGGATCTTTTAGCTTACGACTCTCAAACGCGCACGGATGCCCATCTTGAACCAAGACCCTACCAATCGCTCTGCCGGAAGCGTCAGTGTGCACCTCAAATGGTTTGTCAAACTCGGGAGCTTCAACACCGGCTCAGAAGAGATAGTCCTCTTTAACCGTTCAAACGCATCTTGCCGCTCCTTCGACCATACCCATGATTTTTCCTTCTTTAACAAATCACTCAAGGGCGCCACCTTGTCAGCGTAGCCCTCGATGAACCGACGATAATAGTTCGCTAGTCCAAGGAAAGAACGTAACTCAAAGACGTCCTTGGGTGCGGGCCAATCCAGGATAGTCGAAACTTTAGAGGGGTCCATGCAGATGGCCCCTTTGGAGACAACATGACCAAGAAAAGTGATACTCTGTTGGGCAAAGGAGCACTTTTCCTTCTTAATAAAAAGTTGATGCTCACGAAGTCTATCAAACACCAATTTCACCTGGCGCAAATGGTCATGGAGCGTATTGCTATATATAACAATATCATCAAGATAGACAACCACAAAATCATCGATATACCCGAAATAAAACATCATTCATTAGATTACAAAAAGTCGCCGGAGCGTTACATAACCCGAAAGGCATCACTAAAAATTCAAAGGAACCATAACGAGTTACACAAGTTGTCTTCCCTCATCTCCTTCCGCTATCCGGACCTGCCAGTAGCCCGAGCGTAAATCTAGCTTGGTGAAGAATGTGGCCTTAAAGAGACGGTCGAACAGGTCATCCTGACGTGGAATCGGGTACTTGTTCTTCACCGTCACCTTATTCAGTGCCCGATAGTTAATACACAGCCGCAGAGACCCATCTGCTTTCCTCTGGAATAGGACTGGCGCTCCATAAGGTGCTCGAGATGGACGTATCTTCCCCGTTTCCAGGAGCTCAGTCAACTGAGTTCTCAATTCATTCAACTCCATAGGCGACATACGATAAGGAGCCTGGGCAGGGGGCACTGCACCAGGAACCAGCTCGATGCGATGGTCGATGGGACGACTTGGGGGTAGTCCCGGAGGCAACTCTGGGGGCATCAGGTCCACATTCTTAGAGAGCAAGTCCTGCATTTCTGCTGGAATGGCTTCCGCAACTGAAGGTTTCTCCTGCCGCACCACGGCAAGAATCGCCAAACACCTTCTATCTTTAGCTCCGGAACTGGGCAAGTCCCCAAAACCTTTTGGGCAGCTTCGTGAGGGAGTACTCATAGCTGGGACCGCATCAACAAAACAAGGGCAACGCTCATCAGCCACCAAAATGCCTCGGGGGTGCACCCTCGGCTCGGCCTTGGCCGCATCTATGAACGGGCTTCCCAAAAGAACTGGATTCATTTGCTTGATACCGCACAAATGTGCTATAACCTGCACAAAAGTTCTGCTACTGAGCGAAGCCCCTTTGAGTTGGTCATGGGTTGGCAGCCCTTGACCCCGACCGAAGTTGCAAAGCAGGCGACCACGGGTGAATGTCCGGGGCCTATCGGTTCGTACAAGATCGTCAAGTGATGTTGAAGGCGGCAAGAGAAAGCTTGGAGCTAGCTAGGAACCGAATGAAGAGGTTCGCAGACCAAAAGTGGCGTCCCCTCGAGTTCAAAGTTGGTGACAAAGTGATGCTGAAATTGACGCCTCAGATTCTGAAGCAGATCAAGCGTCCTAGACACAGGGATTTGGTCCAGCGCTTTGATGGACCATTCGAGGTGATCCGCCGAGTGGTAACTCTGCCTACCGGTTAGAACTCCCTGAAAGACTGAAAGCTCACCCGACTTTCCATGTGAGTTACCTGAAGCCATTCGTTGTGGATGTCGAAAAGGTCCATGTGGAAAGAGCTAGAGCCCCGCCTGCCGTGGTGATGGATACACGAAGGACGTTGATGAAATCCTTGATCATCGGATGCGGGGATGGAGATCGAATCGTTCAACGGAGTTCCTGGTCCATTGGAAGGGCGAAGCTAGGGAAGATGCAACTTGGGAAAAGCAAGAAAGATTTGTGGCAATTCAAGATAAGATAAAAATGTACCTAGACGCTTTGCGGGGACGGCAAAGGAATAGGTGGGGGTGGTTTGTCATGCCCCATTTTGTAATGTAGCTTGAGTCGGGGGTCATTTGTACTGGATGTAATGATACCGAATGTAATCAAGTTACTTAGTGAATAAAAGAAGTAGCCACATTCTATTCAGCTGTCCCAATGTTGTAATGACTTCAGTCACCCGTGTATTACGCCTTTGAGTTCTCTTGCAGGTATGCTGAGGACGAAAGGCCCTTGTTGGACGAAGCATTTCAGCAGAGACCTAGACCTGGCCCGTAAGGCTGGGGCTAGTAGCTTTGTCAATAGCCTGTGGCCGATTGCGTGATGACAGAGATTGGAGACAGGTATACAGAGATTTGGGCACCCTGTATACGTGTTGTGTGATGTGCGCTGTGGCGTAATGACAGGATATGGGAGATGGACTGACTGAGACAGGAGACCAGTGGCGAGATGATGTATGTGCGATGGGCGACGCACCAGTGAGACCTGAGGGGTTAAGACATGGACGGTTTGGATTAGGGAGGAGACGAGTGTTCAATGTGCCCACGTTGGAACACTCCACGACGGTCCGGGGGTTCCCCCTTTGTGGCAGGCTTTGGGTCAGCTCACTCCTTGGAGTTTGAGTTACCATGGATCTGGCTTGGTGTTGGATTCTATTGTTGGATAGCTGCTTAGGAGTTGATGCCTCTGGATCTGGGCCTGGGTCCCTGGGACGGTGTTGATTAAACAATCGGGACCCAGCCCCACTAGTCCTGAAGTCTAGTGTCGGGACAAGTGAGTCGGTGTTGAGAGCTCGTCGTTGGGTGGTTAAAGTCCACTCCTAGTCCCTGTCTGGCTATGGCGGTGGCTGTCTTGAGGCACGGGCCTTGCCCTGCCCGGGATAGGCATTGATAAGGCTGGTCGGGCCTTGTGCCCGACGCCGGTGATGTTAACCTTGGAAACTTGCATGCTTGCTTGCTTGTGTTCTTGTGAATGCTTGTCTGTGTGCTTGCGTGCTTGTGTGATCAGTGGAATGTTTGTCTGTGATATCTTGTCGCGAGAAAATTTTCGCATTCTTGCCTCCAAATTGGAACAAAATCGTCATCCTAAACACCACCATTGCTACTATAACTAAGGAGACGAAGGAAAACGTAGAGGACAAACATAAAGAGAGAAAAAATAGAAAGGACAAACATGGATGAAAGAAAAGCCATCAAGAAAGGAGCCATAGGAACCAACAGAGATTAGCTCAGGAACCTCAAGGAGGGAGGATAGTGGACAATCGGGACTCTCACCGAAGAGAGACTATACTCCTGAAAGCATGAGGAGGGGTCGAGTGAATAATTTTAGATATAGGTAACAAATCAAGGTGGGAAATTGAAATATTACCAATAATCACAATGATTTTCATTAAGGGAAGTTTGTAACAACAATTGTCGGTAAATCACAAGTTCAATTTGTTGGAAAGAGTGTAACTCTTAGGATTTCCGGACCATTTTCCCAGGATATAGTGATGAGATCAACATTTTTTTTTGATAGGTAGGGTAGGTTTTGAACCTTGGACCTTTGGTTCGAGGACACCACTCCTCTACCGACCAAGCCACGAGGGCTTTAGTGATGAGATCAACATGGTTATTGAAAAAGAAAAATACAAGATAATGTAATGATAAAATAGTGACACAAGATATATATATGGTTCAAGATGACCTGATTACAAGTTTACATGAGGAAACCCAACCAACCCATCAACCCTTGTTTCTTTTGGTGTTTGTACCCGAGTCTCTTTGAGTTCCCATAGAATCACCCTCGACTCTCTTGGATGTGACCCTACAAGTTGGGCTGATCCTAAGCTACTAGTTACTAAATCTATTTATAGTGATAGATCTTAATCCTTCATTATCCCCACATCAACCAATAACAACTGCCACTTAATGGTGTACAAGTTACAACAGTTACAATCCTTTTAACACCATCCATTAACATCTAGGAACAACTAAACACTCGGGTATCTAGAAAGCTAGATGTCTTAATTTCTTCTTTCAAGGATTTAACTATCTCATAACTTTACTCATAATGTTAGAAAACCAAATGCTTCAGAAGTCATTAATTTTCACCGCATACATGCTCTCACTAATGCATCTTATACCTCCATGAAACTCTTCGTAAACAAGACTGGAAGGCAAAACTTATTAACTTCACAGGAGCACCTCAACGGATTTAGCATTATATCTAATAGTAATTATGAAACTTCTTGATATTTTTCAATAAGCCTTCACAACGCCGAAAGATTACTCTGTAGCAGACCTTAAAAATGAGGGTCAATACGCTCAGTCGTGTTTTTACTTCGCACAGTCGGAAAATGACCATTTTGCCCCTACTTTAATATCTTTCAGAAATTACTATATTTACCCATAATTTGTGACATATTACGAAGTGACCCTAAATTTCATTACGCACAGTCGGAATTCCTATATGCTCAGTCAGTAAATGACCAATTTAGGGACTAATGTAGGCAAAATTATTAAAAAATGGTTCGAAAAAAGCAAAGAAGGATTCCGAAGTACTTATATAAGTAAAAAAAAAATATCATAAAAATTATCAGAAAAGTATACCATGACAAAGTAGACGAAAAGACGAACGCGGCGGCGCAAACGGATCGAAAAACGGAACTATAACGAAGAAGATATGACGATTTTAAGACCGGAACCCGGCGTCGACGCTGGTAAGGAAGGGCCGGCGTCGTTCGTCTTTTCGTCTACTTTGTCATGGTATACTTTTCTGATAATTTTTATGATATATTTTTTTACTTATATAAGTAATTCGGAATCCTTCTTTGCTTTTTTCGAACCGCTTTTAATAAATTTTGCCTACATTAGCCCTAAATTGGTCATTTCAGACTGAGCGTATTGGAATTACGACTGTGTGTAATGAAATTTGGGGTCACCTCGTAATATGTTATAAATTGTAGTTAAATATAGTCATTTTGAAAGATATTAAAGCAGTGGCAAGATCGTAGAGTTTTTTAAATTCTGACTGTGCGAAGTGAAAATACGACTGACCGTACGAGTTCACCTGAAGATAGTTGATTATGGCGTAAGGAATGAGCATATCAAGTCTATTTGCGTATTCTTTATTTACTAAGTAACATTTATCTATAATCCATGACTAAAGACACGACAACAAAGTAAGCATATGCGTTGTACCACGTTTTTTTTTTTATATTACTACTTGTTTTATTCATATTGAAATATGATAATTTGGTACCCCGACCGCACTGCCTCCTTAACCGCACTGCCTCTTAAATCGGAAAAAATCTATAGAGAAAAAAGATTACAAAAGATGAACTTTACAACATTACAAACATAGCTAATCTTCTTTTTAAGTCTTTCGAGCTAATAAATTTTCACATGGGATCACAATGCTTGACCACCCGCTCTTTCTTTATCTCCAAACACCAATATTTAGCTTTGTGACCGGCCTTATATCCATGTTCTATCCACCCTTTGAAGTCGCTGCTTCCTCTGTTGAATGATCATTCTTCTCCGTGGAGTTTGCCAATGGCTTCTAGCACTTCATTAAATTCCGTCCTGCTCTTGCTGATTTAACTCATCAAACATAGTTCTCCTTTATGCAACATCACACATAACTTATATGAACAGTATGGCTCCTATAAATCCATCATTGATTGTCGATAAGAATTATAGAACACAAAAACAAAAAATTATAGAACACACTATATTTGTTTCCATAAAGATTTTGTATAATTAGTTTTTTAATTGGATAAATTGTCGTCATTTGAGTGCCCCACTCAAGATCAAGAAATTAATAATTAAGAACACCACACAGGCTTTGCTTGGGCTCACCAACTTGAAAACATCAAACTCTTCCAAAGACAACTACACGGCTCCATCCGCCATCCCAGTGAGACAAGCAAATGGGAAAACCCGTCGCAAAAAGAGTCTACTCAATGAACGATCATTCAATATAAATGTGTAAGTTCTGCGGAGTTCTAGTTTGAATGGGAAGTGCGACTCTGATGCATGACGTGTAGCTCTCTACCCTGTATATATAGTTCCAATTTAATCGGATGTCCCCGAAGGGACAAGGTGTTACTTCTAGAGCGCTAATGATGTGAGTAATTTGACGACCCTTCACAAACGCACTTTGTTTGTGAGACATGATGTTAGAGTGGAGTTGGTGGTTGACTAGGACTTCTCTGAAACAAGTTCGTAACTCACATTGCGGTGAGCTATCGACTAATGTTGGAGATGCAATCAACCACGATATCTTGGGTAACAGGGTGAGTGAGGAGTGATTAAGACCAATGACGGAATAAGATTTTCTCAAAAATGTGAAGGACTTGTTAGTGGATCTAAGGACCTATTAACAGCACCGTCTGTACTTAAATCTAAATGAAACTTTTTTGTAGAATTAATTATGGTTATACTTGTGGAAGTCCGCCCTTGAATCCACAGGTTCTTTGAACATTGTGAATACGACTAGTATCATTTTGTAGCAACGACAAGGCTTTTAATGGATGTCTTGGCGTAAGTAAATTAGGGCATCCACAATGGTTTTAAGTTTCTTAACACATTCCAAGGTGTCATGTCATCTAAAAATTATATTTATTACTTAAGGAACTCTATTCACTACAATAACAAAGTTTCTTAATCTTCTCTCTCTTAATGAACAACCAATAAACTATCACTATTAGATGTGAGATAAAATATGAAAGAGAGAGATACACATAGGTAGATCTAATGTGTCATAAAAAGTGGGGTTCTTATTTAAGAACCTTGGAGAGAGAAAATGGGTGGAATCCACTCCATTGTAGAACATTTTACATATGTAACCGTGTCAAGAACCCCTATTGTGGATGCCCTTAGAGGCTGCGGTGCAGTGTATTATGTTACTTATGTGTCATATAAGTGATGATAAAACTTAAATCAATGAATTATACTTGTGGAAGTCCGCCCATGAATCCACAAGTTCGCTTGAATATTGTGAATACGACTAGTATCATTTTTGTAGCAACGACAAGGCAATTAATGGATGTCTCGGCGTAAGCAAATTAGAGGCTGCGGCGCAGCCGTACCTAGTACGGTGCAGTGTATTTATGTTGCTTATGTGTCATATAAGAGATGATAAAACTTTAAATGATTGTAACTTTAAAATATAAGTCTAAAATTTTAAAAAATTATATCACCGTTCATCTAAATTCAAGCTCTTCAAAACAAGACCAGTCACGATATATTTTGACAAATTTGAAAAAAAAAATTATTTTACATGTTATGATGATATATTAAAAAGATATTTTGATAAACTAATATTATGATCCATTAAAATTGTTATTATGATTCATTAACTGATAAGTTATGAATTAGATAACAAACTTTGGACCCGATAAAAATTATATTATTGTGTAGTGTATTATTATTGTTATATGGTGTATTTTAAACCTTATATGGAGAATCAGGTATTTTTCATACATACCAAATATTATTTTGTGGTGTATTATTGTGTAAAAAAATTATTCTTATGTGTTTGTAATGATACACTAAAATGAAGAAATGATTCATTAATTTTGATATCAAAATTCATTAAAATTTATATTATGATTCCTTAACTAATAAGTGGTGAATTAGATAACGAACTTCGGAATTGATAAAAATCATTATTGTTTTTTGTAGTGTATTATTATTGTTGTATGGTGTATTTTAAACCTTATGTGGTGAATCGTGTATTTTTCATACATACAAAATATTATTTTGTGGTGTATTATTGTGTAAATTTTTTTATTCTTATGTGTTGATGATACACTAAAATGACGATATGATTCATTAATTTTGATATTATAATTCATTAAATTGATATAATGATACACTAAAATAATGTTATGTGTTTACAATGATACACTAAAATGATGTTATAAATCATAAGTCTATATATATGTATATACATGTAATTAATATAAATTTTAAAATTTCTCAAAACATATTCATGACTAGCCTTATTTTGAAGAGCTTGAATTTATATAAATAATGGTATATTTTTTTATTTTGGACTTATATTTTAAAAATTACAACTAATTAAAGTTAATATTGTAAAAATATAGTCCAGTGAGTAAAACAACAACTGACTGGACTGACAAGTGGACTAGGCTGCACCATATACCCGGGCGTCCCGCTTCGATCGATGGCTGTGTCTTGGCGTGGACATTGTTACCTTAGGCTAGCCATTTAACTATGATAGAGGTGCATAAACAATTACCAAAAAGAAATATTAAGAATCAAATAATAATCACCTGCATTATTAAGCTTAGTGGTTGCTAATATATTTTAGCGGGAAACTTACTCCAAGATTTCCCAACATTTGTAATTATAAATGATGACAAATATTATCTGGATGTCATCTATATAATCACATATATTTTCATTTGCGAATGTTTTATTATAAAAAAAAACTCTTTTTTTGGAATTCTAAGAGCATTTAATAAAAGGCATAGGGTCCTAAGTTTAGCTGCTAATATATATTTTAGCCCGTACGAAATCCATGAAACTATGAGAAATACTCGGGATTAAATATCAATTTGCAATTTGCAGTATTAAGCTTCAAGGTTGATAGTTAATATATTTTTATCATGGACGCACTCTATAATTTCTCAACATTGTTATTGTAAATGATGGTAAACAAGGGTAGGAAACATTACCCAAAAGTAATATAACCACCACTATTTTCATCTGCTATTTTTTTTTTTTTTTGAAAAATCCTTGGTTGGAATCACATGAGCATCTATAAAAGGACATAGGATTCCGCAAGTTTGGCTTATGAATGTTGTGTCCAAGACTTGTTTAGTCCCGTATCAAAGTTAGGTGTAATTGAATCCCACTTTTTATAAGTTATTGGATTAGTATTAATTGCTGAGCTGAGCAACGTTAGCTTATAACTCAAGTGAGGGCATTAAGATGGTGTGGACATAGTTTGATCCCTTTGCAAGGCTTATCTAGCGAAATGTAGGATCGCCCTATCCAAGATCAGAGGTTGGGCTCTGTGGGAAAAGCGAAAGCTTGGCCTAAGTTGCCTCTAGAGTGGAGGGCATCACATTAGGCTGGTTTCACAAAGAAGTGACTAGCTCCCGCCCTAAGCAGTGGAAGGATTACGAGCCCACGGCTACATTGGTCCATCAACCCTTGAGGACCTTGTCTAATGAACCATCATCTTTTTTTGTGTAAAACAAGAAAGAAAACAGAATGAAATAGTTGTACCCCGTCAATGAAAGCCCGCCAATAAATCTACGGGATTGATTTGAACATTATGAATACAAGCTATCGTATTCTAGCAACGTCGGGCCAATTGATCTCTTGGCGTTGAAATGGGTCATGTTATTGTTACCTTAGGCTAACTGTTTGTCTAAGATAGAGGTGCATATAAAAGTATCAAAGCTAAGTATGTGTAATATTTATAAACACATGTTGACCAGCATTATTAAGCTTAGTGGTTGCTAATATATTTTATCTGGTACGAAATCATGAAAGTATGAAATATACTCGGTATCAAATATCAACCTACATTATTAAGCTTATTGGTTGCTAATATATTTTGGCCCAAACGTAACCTTGAAAGTATGAGATTACTTAGGATTAAATATCAATTTGCATTACCTCCCGCTCTAAGCGGTGGAAGAATTTATGAGCCCTCGACAACATTGGTCCATCAAGCCTTGAGGACCTTGTCCTATTGAAATATCATCTTTTTGTGTATAAAACAAAAAAAAACAGAATGAAATAGTTGTACCCCACCAATGGAAGTCCGCCAATAAATCCATGGGTTTGATTTGAACATTGTGAACACAAGTTTTCATTTTCTGGTGATGTCAGGGCAATCAATCTCTTGGCGTCGAAATGGACTGTGTTATTATTATCTTAGGAAAACTGTTTATCTATGAAGCTAAGTATGGATAATATTTATAAACATATGTCGACCTGCATTATTATGCATAGTGGCTGTTAATATATTTTAGCCCGTATGAAATCCAGGAAACTATGAAAAATACGCAGTATTAAATATCAATCTGCATATTAGCTTAGTGGTTGCTAATATATTTTGGCCCAAACCATGAAAGTATGAGAAATACTCGGGATTAAATATCAATTTGCAATTTGCAGTATTAAGCTTTGAGGTTTATAGCTAATATATTTTTATCCTGGACGCACGCTACGATTTCTCAACATTTTTTATTGTAAAAAATGATATACAAGTGTATGAAACATTACCCAAAAGTAATATAACCACAACTATTTTCATCGGCTAGTTCTTTTTTTTTCAAAAATCCTTGGTTGGAATCACAAGAGACTATAAAAGGACATAGGATTCCGCAAGGTTGGCTTCTGAATGTTGTGTTTAAGACTTGTTTAGTCCCATATCAAAATTAGGTGTAATTGAATCCCACTTTTTATAAGTTATTGGATTAGTATTAATTGCCGAGCTGAGCAACGTTAGCTTATAACTCAAGTGAGGGCATTAAGATGGTGTGGACATAGTTTGATCCCTTGGCAAGGCTTATCTAGCGAAATGTAGGCTCGCCCTATCCAAGCTCAGAGGTTGGGCTCCGTGGGAAAAGTGAAAGCTTGGCCTAAGTTGCCTCTAGAGTGGAGGGCATCACATTAGGCTGGTTTCACATAGTAGTGACTACCTCCCGCTCTAAGCAGTGGAAGGATTACGAGCCCACGGCTACATTGGTCCATCAATCCTATGTTGACCTGCATTATTAAGCTTATTGGTTGCTAATATATTTTGTCCCAAATGTAACCTTGAAAGTATGAGATTACTTTGGATTAAATATCAATTTGCATTACCTCCCGCTCTAAGCGGTGGAAGAATTTATGAGCCCTCGACAACATTGGTCCATCAAGCCTTGAGGACCTTGTCCTATTGAACTATCATCTTTTTGTGTATAAAACATGAAAAAAAAAACAGAATGAAATAGTTGTACCCCACCAATGGAAGTCCGCCAATAAATCCATGGGTTTGATTTGAACATTGTGAACACAAGCTTTCATTTTCTGGCGATGTCAGGGCAATCATCTCTTGGCGTCGAAATGGACTGTTATTATTATCTTAGGAAAATTGTTTATCTATGAAGCTAAGTATGGATAATATTTTTATAAACCTATGTCGACCTGCATATTATGCATAGTGGCTGCTAATATATTTAGCCCGTATGATATCCAGGACACTATGAAAATTACTTAGTATTAAATATCAATCTGCATATTAGCTTAGTGGTTGCTAATATTTTTGGCCCAAAACCATGAAAGTATGGGAAATACTCGGATAAATATCAATTTGCAATTTACAGTATTAAGCTTCGAGGTTTATAGCTAATATATTTTTATTCTAGGTGCACTATACGATTTCTCAACATTTTTTTATTGTAAACAATGATATACAAATGTATGAAACATTACCCAAAAGTAATATAACCACAACTACTTTCATCTGCTAGTTCTTTTTTTTTTGAAAAATCCTTGGTTGGAATCACAAGAGACTATAAAAGGACATAGGATTCCGCAAGTTTGGCTTCTTAATGTTGTGTTTAAGACTTGTTTAGTCCCACATCAAAATTAGGTGTAATTGAATCCCACTTTTTATAAGTTATTGGATTAGTATTAATTGCCGAGCTGAGCAACGTCAGCGTATAACTCAAGTGAGGGCATTAAGATGGTGTGGACATAGTTTGATCCCTTGGCAAGGCTTATCTAGCGAAATGTAGGCTCGCCCTATCCAAGCTCAGAGATTGGGCTCCGTGGGAAAAGCAAAAGCTTGGCCTAAGTTGCCTCTAGAGTGGAGGGCATCGCATTAGGCTGGCTTCACAGTCAATGAAATCAGAGGTTGGGCTCCGGGGGAAAAGCGAAAGCTTGACCTAAGTTGCCTCTAGAGTGGAGGGCATCGCATTAGGCTGGTTTCATAGAGCAGTGACTACCTTCCGCTCTAAGCAGTGGAAGGTTTACGAGCCCACGGCTACATTGGTCCATCAAGCCTTGAGGACCTTGTCTACTGAACCATCATCTTTTTTTTTGTGTAAAACAAGAAAGAAGACAGAATGAAATAGTGTACCCCGTCAATGAAATCAGAGGTTGGGCTCCGGGGAAAAGCGAAAGCTTGACCTAAGTTGCCTCTAGAGTGGAGGGCATCGCATTAGGCTGGTTTCATAGAGCAGTGACTACCTTCCGCTCTAAGCAGTGGAAGGTTTACGAGCCCACGGCTACATTGGTCCATCAAGCCTTGAGGACCTTGTCTACTGAACCATCATCTTTTTTTGTGTAAAACAAGAAAAGAAGACAAATGAAATAGTTGTACCCCGTCAATGAAAGTCCGCCAATAAATCTACGGGATTGATTTGAACATTGTGAATATAAGCTATCATATTCTACCAACATCGGGCCAATTGATCTTTTGGCGTTGAAATGGGTCATGTTATTGTTATCTTAGGCTAACTGTTTGTCTATGATAGAGGTGCATATAAAAGTATCAAAGCTAAGTATGTGTAATATTTATAAACACATGTTGACCTGCATTATTAAGCTTAATGGTTGCTAATATATTTTATCTGGTACGAAATCATGGAAGTATGAAATATACTCAGTATCAAATATCAACCTACATTATTAAGCTTATTGGTTGCTAATATATTTGTCCCAAACGTAACCTTGAAAGTATGAGATTACTTAGGATTAAATATCAATTTGCATTACCTCCCGCTCTAAGCGGTGATGAAAGAATTTATGAGCCCTCGACAACATCGGTCCATCAGCCTTGAGGACCTTGTCCTATTGAACTATCATCTTTTGTGTATAAAACATGAAAAAAACATAATGAAATAGTTGTACCCCACCAATGGAAGTCCGCCAATAAATCCATGGGTTTAATTTGAACATTGTGAACACAAGCTATCATTTCTAGCGATGTCAGTGCAATTAATCTCTTGGCGTTGAAATGGGCCGTGTTATTGTTATCTTAGGAAAATTGTTTATCTATGAAGCCAAGTATGGATAATATTTATAAACACATGTCGACTTGCATTATTATGCATAGTGGCTACTAATATATTTTAGCCCACGTGAAATCCATGAAACTATAAAAAATACTCAGTATTAAATATCAATCTAGAAATTAGCTTAGTTGGCCTGAAACCATGAAAATGAGAAATACTCGGGAGAAATATCGGATTAAATATTCAATTTGCAATTGCAGAGTATTAAGCTTTGAGGTTATAGCATATATTATCTTATCCTGGACGCACTCTATGATTTCTCAACATTTTTATTGTAAACGATGATATACAAGTATATAAAACATTACCCAAAAGTCAAAAGTAATATAACCACAACTATTTTCATCGGCTAGTTCTTTTTTTTTCAAAAATCCTTGGTTGGAATCACAAGAGCATCTATAAAAGGACATAGGATTCCGCAAGTTTGGCTGCTGAATGTTGTGTTAAGACTTGTTTAGTCCCACATTAAAATTAGGTGTAATTGAATCCCACTTTTATAAGATTATTGGATTAGTATTAATTGCCGAGCTGAGCAACGTCAGCTTATAACTCAAGTGAGGGCATTAAGATGGTGTGGACATAGTTTGATCCCTTGGCAAGGCTTATCTAGCGAAATGTAGGCTCGCCCTATCCAAGCTCAGAGATTGGGTGTAACGACCCAAAACCACCCTGGTTGAGAGACCGTTACACGCCGCGCGCTTATTACCTAAGACACGCAAGGCTACACTAACGAATTCCCAAAACAGAACTGAAACTCATATATTGATCAAAAAAACGATTACAACATGTCCTTTACTACACAGGCAGAAGCCAAACTGAAATACAAAGCATAATCTAAATACAACTGGGCACCAAGGCCAAACAAACTAAATACAAAAACCAAATGCCAAAACGGAAAAGTAGAGCTGAATCTCCAAGCACGAACTAAAACCTGCAAATCAGACGGAGATAGGGGTGAGCAAAACTATTGCTCAGCAGGTGATAAACTTCATCAGCTGAGCACGCTCAAAACAGATACTGAACATACATACATATACGTATACCAAAGCGCTTATCCATGCGAAATCAGAGACAAAGCAGAAGCCTTTCAAATAGACAGAAGTCTAAAGCAGAAGGAGCTAAGCGGTGGTCAAAACATACTCAAAAGTAGAAGGTAAGCTGAAGCTGAAAGCTCGACGAAATCAGAAGCTTAACAAACTCAAAAAGCTTAAACGAAATAAGAAGCTTAGCAAAATCAGAAGCTTAGCAAAATCAGAAGCTTAGCAAAATCCAGAACTTAGCAGAAGACAGTAAGCACACAGCAGACCGTCTCACATCAAATACTGATAGAGCAGACGAAGTATAGCACTTTACAAATCAGAAATCCTCAACAGACAGGAAGCACACTGCAGCCTATCTGAGTTTGTAAACAGACAGAGCAGGCGGAAGCAGTACAAAACAAACAGAGGCGTTCAAAGGACAGACACACAGCAGTCTGTCAAATACCAGAGCAGCGAAAACAGACAGAAGCTGAACAGAACACAAACGGAAGTGGGACACTAGCAATCAGAGCATACAGACAGAACGAGCAACCAGCTCGTGAACAGAACGAGGAAACCTCACTCGTAAACAGAACAGGTGTAAACACCCGTGAACAGAACGGGGAACATCACCCGTGAAACAGAAGGATCCTACATAGCGCGCTACGAGACAGCGAGACCAGCCATCCAAAGGTTCAGATACAGAGAAGACTAGGTCCCAAAACAGAAGCTTTCAGAACAGACCAAAGCTGTATACAGAACAGGACAGAAGTCCTGTCAAATCATAACAGAAAGCAGAAGCTTAACGAAATCAGAGCGGAAGCTTACCAACGGAAAGCCTTAGCAAGACAGAAGTCGTAACCCGACTAGTAAATACGAAAGCAACTGAAGTCAGAGGTTGAATCACATTTTCAGAGCAAAACAGAGTTCAAAAGATTATCGGAGACCTTAAAACCAGAAAACACTTAAATGCACACTAAAAACATGAAAACAGATAGTACTCAGAAGGAGGAAACCAACGCCGCAAACGGCACTCAAAACGGAGCTCAAACGAGCAAGTTACTGTCAAAACAGAGGCATGTCCGAACTTGTGTCCGGACATCAATGTTCGGACACAAGTCGAACCTTCAAACAGAAGCAGAGACAGAGGTGTCCGAACATCCAAGTTCGGACGGATGTTCGGACGTTCTTCGGAAATCAGGACGTGTAGAGTCCGAACTTGTGTCCGGACATCAGATGTTCGGACACAAGTCGAAGCCAAAATCAGAGAAAACAGAAGGCTGTGTCCGAACTTCAAAGCTCGGACGGAAGTTCGGACACAGCGAAGACTTTAGAAAATAAAAGCGCAACAGGGTATGTCCGAACGTCAAAGCTCGGACAGACGTTCGGACATACCGAAAAACTCAGAAAACAGAAGCGATTTTCACACAGACAGAGGCATCAAAACAATGTCAAAAAAAATGCAGTACGAAACCAAAGCCTTTAAACCATAACCATGGCAGTTTTAGAAGGTCAAAACCAAGACAAACCAGACAGAGATCGATCACCAAACATAGGGCAATTAAACAATCCGAGCTCTCAAATCAGAAGCACTCAAAGTTCACAAAACAGAAGGGAACCATAGAGGTAGATTCGCCATTGTCAAAGTATACTTACATAACAAAATACGCAAAACAAAACCAATCCCACGGGGTTGTAACGCATCAAAACGCAAATCCAGAACTCACACAAAATTATCACGGATCAGAAACCACACAAACATATACGGAAAACAACGGAACCAAAACCCCCGTGGGTGAACACACACAACCGAATCCATCTACCACCTACCTCACATCCGAAGCAAAGCTATCTCTGCGGACTCTACGAACTGCCTTCTCGAATCTCCATTCGAACGACCATCCCTCGAATCAAACCATTCCCAAAATACAAAATCGAAATTAGAAAAGAGAGAAGGGAGACTCAACGAAGAAGAGAATCAGATCTACAACCCAAACCTGACTGACGACTGACGGACGAACAGAATTCCACTGGCGGATCTCCAGCGATTACAATTGAAAGAAATTGAAGAAGGAGATGAGCAAAGGGATGAGGGTTTTGAGAGCGATGAAACTGTCGAGAGAACCGTCAATGAGAGAGATGAAGGAGAGGGACTAATTAAACGTGAATTAGAATAAGAGAGAATGAGGAAATAAAATAGTTTAGGAAATCTCTCTCTTAAGAAAATAATCAATAACCAAAAGGAAGAAGACCAATATAACCCTCCTTCCTCAAACTAACATATGACATTAGGAGAATGTCATAGACAATCTAATATAAGATTACAAAATAGCACAACTCCCTTTGCGAATCAGAAAGGAAAAAAAATCTGGGGTATAACATTGGGCTCCGTGGGAAAAGCGAAAGCTTGGCCTAAGTTGCCTCTAGAGTGGAGGGCATCGCATTAGGCTGGCTTCACAGAGCAGTGACTACCTCCCGCTCTAAGCAGTGGAAGGATTACGAGCCCACGGCTACTTTGGTCCATTAAGCCTTGAGGACCTTGTCTACTGAACCATCATCTTTTATCTCTTTTTTTTGTAAAACAAGAAAGAAAACAGAATGAAATAGTTGTACCCCGTCAATGAAAGTCCGCCAATAAATCTACGGGATTGATTTGAACATTGTGAATACAAGCTATCATATTCTAGCAACGTCGGGCCAAATGATCTCTTGGCGTTGAAATGGGTCAAATTATTGTTACCTTAGGCTAACTGTTTGTCTAAGATAGAGGTGCATATAAAAGTATCAAAGCTAAGTATGTGTAATATTTATAAACACATGTTGACCTGCATTATTAAGCTTAGTGGTTGCTAATATATTTTATCTGGTATGAAATCATGAAAGTATGAAATATACTCGGTATCAAATATCAACCTGCATTATTAAGCTTATTGGTTGCTAATATATTTTGTCCCAAACGTACCCTTAAAAGTATGAGATTACTTAGGATTAAATATCAATTTGCATTACCTCCCGCTCTAAGCGGTGGAAGAATTTATGAGCCCTCGACAACATTGGTTCACCAAGCCTTGAGGACCTTGTCCTATTGAACTATCATATTTTTGTGTATAAAACATGAAAAAAAAAACATAATGAAATAGTTGTACCCCACCAATGGAAGCTCGCCAATAAATCCATGGGTTTGATTTGAACATTGTGAACACAAGCTATCATTTTCTGGCGATGTCAGTGCAATTAATCTCTTAGCGTCGAAATGAGCCGTGTTATTGTTATCTTAGGAAAATTGTTTATCTATGAAGCTAAGTATGGATAATATTTTTAAACACATGTCGATCTGCATTATTATGCATAGTGGCTACTAATATATTTTAGCCCATATGAAATCAATGAAACTATGAAAAATACTCAGTATTAAATATCAATCTGCATATTAGCTTAGTGGCCTAATATATTTTGGCCTGAAACCATGAAAGTATGAGAAATACTCGTGATTAAGTATCAATTTGCAATTTGCAGTATTAAGCTTTGAGGTTTATAGCTAATATATTTTTATCCTTGACGCACTCTATGATTTCTCAACATTTTTATTGTAAACGATGATATACAAGTGTATAAAACATTACCCAAAAGTAATAATCACAACTATTTTCATCTGCTAGTTCTTTTTTTTTTTGAAAAATCCTTGGTTGGAATCACAAGAGCATCTATAAAAGGATATAGGATTCCCCAAGTTTGGCTTCTGAATGTGGTGTTTAAGACTTGTTTAGTCCCACATCAAAATTAGGTGTAATTGAATCCCACTTTTTATAAGTTATTGGATTAGTATTAATTGCCGAGCTGAGCAACGTCAGCTTATAACTCAAGTGAGGGCATTAAGATGGTGTGGACATAGTTTGATCCCTTGGCAAGGCTTATCTAGCGAAATGTAGGCTCGCCCTATCCAAGCTCAGAGATTGGGCTCCGTGGGAAAAGCGAAAGCTTGGCCTAAGTTGCCTCTAGAGTGGAGGGCATCGCATTAGGCTGGCTTCACAGAGCAGTGACTACCTCCCGCTCTAAGCAGTGGAAGGATTACGAGCCCATGGCTACTTTGGTCCATTAAGCCTTGAGGACCTTGTCTACTGAACCATCATCTTTTATCTCTTTTTTTTGTAAAACAAGAAAGAAAACAGAATGAAATAGTTGTACCCCGTCAATGAAAGTCCGCCAATAAATCTACGGGATTGATTTGAACATTGTGAATACAAGCTATCATATTCTAGCAATACTGAACCATCATCTTTTATCTCTTTTTTTGTAAAACAAGAAAGAAAACAGAATGAAATAGTTGTACCCCGTCAATGAAAGTCCGCCAATAAATCTACGGGATTGATTTGAACATTGTGAATACAAGCTATCATATTCTAGCAACGTCGGGCCAAATGATCTCTTGGCGTTGAAATGGTCAATTATTGTTACCTTAGGCTAACTGTTTGTCTAAGATAGAGGTGCATATAAAGTATCAAAGCTAAGTATGTGTAATATTTATAAACACATGTTGACCTGCATTATTAAGCTTAGTGGTTGCTAATATATTTTATCTGGTATGAAATCATGAAAGTATGAATATACTCGGTATCAAATATCAACCTGCATTATTAAGCTTATTGGTTGCTAATATATTTTGTCCCAAACGTACCCTTGAAAGTATGAGATTACTTAGGATTAAATATCAATTTGCATTACCTCCCTCTAAGCGGTGGAAGAATTTATGAGCCCTCGACAACATTGGTCCACCAAGCCTTGAGGACCTTGTCCTATTGAACTATCATATTTTTGTGTATAAAACATGAAAAAAAAACATATGAAATAGTTGTACCCCACCAATGGAAGCTCGCCAATAAATCCATGGGTTTGATTTGAACATTGTGAACACAAGCTATCATTTTCTGGCATGTCAGTGCAATTAATCTCTTAGCGTCGAAATGACCGTGTTATTGTTATCTTAGGAAATTGTTTATCTATGAAGCTAAGTATGGATAATATTTTAAACACATGTCGATCTGCATTATTATGCATAGTGGCTACTAATATATTTTAGCCCATATGAAATCCATGAAACTATGAAAATACTCAGTATTAAATATCAATCTGCATATTAGCTTAGTGGCCTAATATATTTTGGCCTGAAACCATGAAAGTATGAGAAATACTCGTGATTAAGTATCAATTTGCAATTTGCAGTATTAAGCTTTGAGGTTTATAGCTAATATATTTTTATCCTTGACGCACTCTATGATTTCTCAACATTTTTATTGTAAACATGATATACAAGTGTATAAACATTACCCAAAAGTAATATAATCCACAACTATTTCATCTGCTAGTTCTTTTTTTTTTTGAAAAATCCTTGGTTGGAATCACAAGAGACTATAAAGGACATAGGATTCCCAAGTTTGGCTTCTGAATGTTGTGTTTAAGACTTGTTTAGTCCCACATCAAAATTAGGTGTAATTGAATCCCACTTTTTATAAGTTATTGGATTAGTATTAATTGCCGAGCTGAGCAACGTCAGCTTATAACTCAAGTGAGGGCATTAAGATGGTGTGGACATAGTTTGATCCCTTGGCAAGGCTTATCTAGCGAAATGTAGGCTCGCCTATCCAAGCTCAGAGGTTGGGCTCCGTGGGAAAAGCGAAAGCTTGACCTAAGTTGCCTCTAGAGTGGAGGGCATCGCATTAGGCTGGTTCACAGAGCAGTGACTACCTCCCGCTCTAAGCAGTGGAAGGATTACGAGCCCACACTACATTGGTCCATCAAGCCTTGAGGACATTGTCTACTGAACCATCATCTTTTTTTTGTGTAAAACAAGAAAGAAACAGAATGAAATAGTTGTACCCCGTCAATGAAATCAGAGGTTGGGCTCCGGGGGAAAAGCGAAAGCTTGACCTAAGTTGCCTCTAGAGTGGAGGGCATCGCATTAGGCTGGTTTCATAGAGCAGTGACTACCTTCCGCTCTAAGCAGTGGAAGGTTTACGAGCCCACGGCTACATTGGTCCATCAAGCCTTGAGGACCTTGTCTACTGAACCATCATCTTTTTTTTGTGTAAAACAAGAAAGAAGACAGAATGAAATAGTTGTACCCCGTCAATGAAATCAGAGGTTGGGCTCCGGGGGAAAAGCGAAAGCTTGACCTAAGTTGCCTCTAGAGTGGAGGGCATCGCATTAGGCTGGTTTCATAGAGCAGTGACTACCTTCCGCTCTAAGCAGTGGAAGGTTTACGAGCCCACGGCTACATTGGTCCATCAAGCCTTGAGGACCTTGTCTACTGAACCATCATCTTTTTTTTGTGTAAAACAAGAAAGAAGACATAATGAAATAGTTGTACCCCGTCAATGAAAGTCCGCCAATAAATCTACGGGATTGATTTGAACATTGTGAATATAAGCTATCATATTCTACCAACATCGGGCCAATTGATCTTTTGGCGTTGAAATGGGTCATGTTATTGTTATCTTAGGCTAACTGTTTGTCTATGATAGAGGTGCATATAAAAGTATCAAAGCTAAGTATGTGTAATATTTATAAACACATGTTGACCTGCATTATTAAGCTTAATGGTTGCTAATTATTTTATCTGGTACGAAATCATGGAAGTATGAAATATACTCAGTATCAAATATCAACCTACATTATTAAGCTTATTGGTTGCTAATATATTTTGTCCCAAACGTAACCTTGAAAGTATGAGATTACTTAGGATTAAATATCAATTTGCATTACCTCCCGCTCTAAGCGGTGGAAGAATTTATGAGCCCTCGACAACATCGGTCCATCAAGCCTTGAGGACCTTGTCCTATTGAACTATCATCTTTTTGTGTATAAAACATGAAAAAAACATAATGAAATAGTTGTACCCCACCAATGGAAGTCCGCCAATAAATCCATGGGTTTATTTGAACATTGAACACAAGCTATCATTTTCTAGCGATGTCAGTGCAATTAATCTCTTGGCGTTGAAATGGGCCGTGTTATTGTTATCTTAGGAAAATTGTTTATCTATGAAGCCAAGTATGGATAATATTTATAAACACATGTCGACTGCATTATTATGCATAGTGGCTACTAATATATTTTAGCCCACATGAAATCCATGAAACTATAAAAAATACTCAGTATTAAATATCAATCTAGAAATTAGCTTAGTTGGCCTGAAACCATGAAAGTATGAGAAATACTCGGGATTAAATATCAATTTGCAATTTGCAGTATTAAGCTTTGAGGTTTATAGCTAATATATTTTTATCTGGACGCACTCTATGATTTCTCAACATTTTTTATTGTAAACGATGATATACAAGTGTATAAAACATTACCCAAAAGTAATATAACCACAACTATTTTCATCGGCTAGTTCTTTTTTTTTCAAAAATCCTTGGTTGGAATCACAAGAGCATCTATAAAAGGACATAGGATTCCGCAAGTTTGGCTGCTGAATGTTGTGTTTAAGACTTGTTTAGTCCCACATTAAAATTAGGTGTAATTGAATCCCACTTTTTATAAGTTATTGGATTAGTATTAATTGCCGAGCTGAGCAACGTCAGCTTATAACTCAAGTGAGGGCATTAAGATGGTGTGGACATAGTATCGCATTAGGCTGGCTTCACAGAGCAGTGACTACCTCCCGCTCTAAGCAGTGGAAGGATTACGAGCCCACGGCTACTTTGGTCCATTAAGCCTTGAGGACCTTGTCTACTGAACCATCATCTTTTATCTCTTTTTTTTGTAAAACAAGAAAGAAAACAGAATGAAATAGTTTACCCCGTCAATGAAAGTCCGCCAATAAATCTACGGGATTGATTTGAACATTGTGAATACAAGCTATCATATTCTAGCAACGTCGGGCCAAATGATCTCTTGGCGTTGAAATGGGTCAAATTATTGTTACCTTAGGCTAACTGTTTGTCTAAGATAGAGGTGCATATAAAAGTATCAAAGCTAAGTATGTGTAATATTTATAAACACATGTTGACCTGCATTATTAAGCTTAGTGGTTGCTAGTATATTTATCTGGTATGAAATCATGAAAGTATGAAATATACTCGGTATCAAATATCAACCTGCATTATTAAGCTTATTGGTTGCTAATATATTTTGTCCCAAACGTACCCTTGAAAGTATGAGATTACTTAGGATTAAATATCAATTTGCATTACCTCCCGCTCTAAGCGGTGGAAGAATTTATGAGCCCTCGACAACATTGGTCCACCAAGCCTTGAGGACCTTGTCCTATTGAACTATCATATTTTTGTGTATAAAACATGAAAAAAAAAACATAATGAAATAGTTGTACCCCACCAATGGAAGCTCGCCAATAAATCCATGGGTTTGATTTGAACATTGTGAACACAAGCTATCATTTTCTGGCAATGTCAGTGCAATTAATCTCTTAGCGTCGAAATGAGCCGTGTTATTGTTATCTTAGGAAATTGTTTATCTATGAAGCTAAGTATGGATATATTTTTAAAACACATGTCGATGCATTATTATGCATAGTGGCTACTAATATATTTTAGCCCATATGAAATCCATGAAACTATGAAAATACTCAGTATTAAATATCAATCTGCATATTAGCTTAGTGGCCTAATATATTTTGGCCTGAAACCATGAAAGTATGAGAAATACTCGTGATTGTATCAATTTGCAATTTGCAGTATTAAGCTTTGAGGTTTATACTAATTATTTTTATCCTTGACGCACTCTATGATTTCTCAACATTTTTATTGTAAACGATGATATACAAGTGTATAAAACATTACCCAAAAGTAATATAATCACAACTATTTTCATCTGCTAGTTCTTTTTTTTTTTGAAAATCTTGGTTGGAATCACAAGAGCATCTATAAAAGGATATAGGATTCCCCAAGTTTGGCTCTGAATGTTGTGTTTAAGACTTGTTTAGTCCCCATCAAAATTAGGTGTAAGAATCCCACTTTTTAAGTTATTGGATTAGTATTAATTGCCGCCGAGCTGAGCAACGTCAGCTTATAACTCAAGTGAGGGCATTAAGATGTGGACATAGTTTGATCCCTTGGCAAGGCTTATCTCGAAATGTAGGCTCGCCCTATCCAAGCTCAGAGATTGGGCTCCGTGGGAAAAGCGAAAGCTTGGCCTAAGTTGCCTCTAGAGTGGAGGGCATCGCATTAGGCTGGCTTCACAAGAGCAGTGACTACCTCCCGCTCTAAGCAGTGGAAGGATTACGAGCCCACGGCTACATTGATCCATCAAGCATTGAGGACCTTGTCTACTGAACCATCATCTTTTTTGTTGCCTCTAGAGTGGAGGGCATCGCATTAGGCTGGCTTCACAGAGCAGTGACTACCTCCCGCTCTAAGCAGTGGAAGGATTACGAGCCTACGACTACATTGGTCCATCAAGCATTGAGGACCTTGTCTACTGAACCATCATCTTTTTTTGTTTGTGTAAAACAAGAAAGAAAACGGAATGACATAGTTGTACCCCGTCAATAAAATTCCGCCAATAAATCTACGGGATTGATTTGAACATTGTGAATACAAGCTATCATATTCTAGCAACGTCGGGCCAATTGATCTCTTGGCGTTGAAATAGGTCATGTTTATTACCTTAGGCTAATTGTCTGTCTAAGATAGAGGTGTAATAAAAGTATCAAAGCTAAGTGTGTGTAATATTTATAAACACATGTCAACCTGCATTATTAAGCTTAGTGGCTGCTAATATATTTTATCTCGTACGAAATCATGAAAGTATGAAATGTACTCGGTATTAATATCAACCTGCATGATTAAGCTTATTGGTTGCTAATATATTTTGCCCAAACGAAGTGGAAGGATTACGAGCCCACGACTACATTGGTCCATCAAGCCTTGAGGACCTTGTCTACTGAACCATCATCTTTTTTTTGTGTAAAACATGAAAGAAAATGGAATGAATAGTTGTACCCCGTCAATGAAAGTCCGCCATTAAATCTACAGGATTGATTTGAACATTGAATACAAGCTATCATATTCTAGCAACGTCGGGTCAATTGATCTCTTGGTGTTGAATTGGGTCATGTTATGTTACCTTAGGCTAATTGTTTGTCTAAGATAGAGGCATATAAAGTATCAAAGCTAAGTGTGTGTAATATTTATAAACACATGTCAACATGCATTATTAAGCTTAGTGTTGTGTTGATATATTTTATCTCGTACGAAATCATGAAAGTATGAAATGTACTCAGTATTATATCAACCTGCATGATTAAACTTATTGGTGGCTAATATTTTTTGCCCAAACAAAACCTTGAAAGTATGAAAATACTCAGGATTAAATATCAATTTGCATTACTTAGCTTCGAGGTTGATAGCTAATATAATTTTTTATCCGCACTCTATGATCCTCATCATTTGTAATTATAAATGATGATAACAAGTATGGAAACATTACCCAAAATTCATCTAACACAACTATTTTCATCTGCAATGATTTTTTCTTTTAAAAAAGTCATTGTTGGAATCACAAGAGAAGCTATAAAAGGACATAGGTTTGCAAGTTTGGCTTCTCAATGTTGTGTCTAAAACTTGTTTAGTTCCACATCAAATTCAAGTGTAATTGAATCTCACTTTTTAATAGTTGTTGGATTAGTATTAATTATCAAGCTGAGCAACGTCAACTAATAACTCAAGTGATGGCATTAAGATGGTTGATTCGCACATTGTGAACACAAGCTATCAATCTTGGCATCGAAGTGGGTTGTGTTATTGTTATCTTTGGCTAATTGTTTATTTATGAATGAGCTGCATATAAAATTATCAAAGGTAAGTATGAGTAATATTTATAAACATATGTCGACCTATTTTCATATGCGAGTGTTTTCTTTCAAAAACATCTTTGCTGGAATCAAAAGAGCATCTATAAAAAAGGACATAGGGTCCCACAAGTCTGGTTTCTGAATGGTGTGTCCAAGACTTGTATTAGTCCCACATCAAAATAAGGTGTACTTGAATTCCACTTTTTATAAGTTGTTGAATTAGTATTATATACCAAGCTGGGCAACGTAAGCTTATAACTCAAGTGAAAGCATTAAAATGTTCAGACGATAGATGCTGCGGCGTGCTCGCGCACACCATGGTGCAGCCCTATCCATTTGGCGTTCAGTCAGCTGCTGACTGGATTGTTTTGTTGACTGGACTGCCATTTTACTATATTAATTTTAATTGGTTATAATTTTTAAAATATAAGTCCAAAATGAAAAAAAATTATATCATTGTCCATCTAAATTCAAGCTCTTCAAAACAAGACCAGACATAGATATGTTTTAATAACTCTAAAATTTTATATTTTTTATATGTATATATCTGTACATATCAACCATACTTGATTCACTATATACAGTTTAAAATACATCATACAACAATAATAATACACTACAAAACAATAATGATTCATTATGTGTTTTGAAATCGGTATGTTAAAAAAAATATATGATTCACTATATAAGACTTATAATACATCAATAAATAATAATAATAATACACCAAAAACAATAATAATAATAATGCATTACAATAATGATCCATTATTAGTTTCGAAGTTTGTTATCTAATTCACCACTTGTTAGTTAACGAATCATAATATCAATTTTAATGAATCATAATATCAAAATTAATGAATCATATCTCCATTTTAGTGTATCATCGTAAACATATAAAATAAAAAAAAATTAAACAATAGCAATACAAAACAATATATGGTATGTATGCAAAATACATGATTCATCATAGAAGATTTAAATTGCACCATACAACAATAAGAATACACTACAAAACAATAATGATTTTTTATCAGTTCCAAGTTTGTTGTCTAATTCACCACTTATTAGTTAATGAATCATATTATCAATTTTAATGAATCATAATATCAAAGTTAATGAATCATATCAAATATCAACGCAAATATATAAAATAAAAAAATTAAACAATAATACAACACAAAACAATATTTGGTATGTACAAAAAATACGTGATTCGCCATATAATTTAAAATACACCATATAACAATAATAATACACTACAAAACAATAATGATTTTTTATCGGTTCTAAAATTGGAATCTAATTTACAACTTATTAATTAATGAATGATAATATCAATTTTAATGAATCATAATATCAAAATTAGTAAATCATATTATCATTTTAGTGTATCATCATGCACATATAAAAATAATTTTTTTCCAAAGTTATCAAAACATATCCATGACTGGTCTTGTTTTAAAGAGCTTGAATTTAGGTGAACAATGATATAATTTTTTTCATTTTGGACTTATATAAAAAATTACAACTATTTAAAATTAAAACAAATGTTTTTCTCACCATATGTGCCACATCAGCAGTCCAGTCATCATGTGACTGGACTGCCACATAATCTTCCGTGCAATGGTAAGTGAAGCCGGCTCGTTCCGTCGAATTTGCCTAAAATGTTGTGGACATAGCTTGATCCCTTGGCAAGGCCAATCTAGTAAATGGCTCGCGCTATCCAAGCTTCCAAGCTAAGAGGGTTGGGCTCCGTGGAAAAAGCAAAATGAGTGGAGGGCATCACCTTAGGCTGGTTTCACAGAGCAATGACCACCTCCCGCATTGTTACCTTAGGCTGTTTATAAACAAATGTCGACCTCCATTATTAAGCTTAGTGGTTGCTATTTTAACCCGTACAAAATCATAAAAGTACGAGATACTCTGGATTAAAATGATTCCGACATCTCACTCATGTTGCTCTCAATTTCAACAACTCTTCCAAGATTTGCAATCGCCTTCCCCGATCGTATTGCTATGTTTGCTATTCGCATCTGGTTTATAAACAAATGTCGACCTCCATTATTAAGCTTAGTGGTTGCTATTTTAACCCGTACAAAATCATAAAAGTACGAGAAATACTCTGGATTAAAATGATTCCGACATCTCACTCATGTTGCTCTCAATTTCAACAACTCTTCCAAGATTTTGCAATCGCCTTCCCCGATTCGTATTGCTATGTTTGCTATTCGCATCTGGTTTATAAACAAATGTCGACCTCCATTATTAAGCTTAGTGGTTGCTATTTTAACCCGTACAAAATCATAAAAGTACGAGAAATACTCTGGATTAAAATGATTCCGACATCTCACTCATGTTGCTCTCAATTTCAACAACTCTTCCAAGATTTTGCAATCGCCTTCCCCGATTCGTATTGCTATGTTTGCTATTCGCATCTGTTGTGAATCATCCTTGCACCAGACCACTACCCTCCACTTCTCTTCATTCCAGTTTTGTTGATCTAGGAAGCTCCACATCCCTTTCAGATTGAAAGAAAACCAGATAATCATAGGGTGACTTGCAGACCACATGCTCTATTTCTCCTTTAGCTTGCAATTCTTCCCATATTTCCTCATAGGATGTTTTCTTCAGTGAATGAATGACCACTCTTTTCCAGCTTGGGTATAAATATTGTAGAAAGAGAGTTTAATATGTCCTCCAGAGTCGACTATCTCAAATTTCAGGGGTGTGCGTACCTTTCATTCCCGTTTGAAACTCCTCAAAGGTTTTGCAGCTTGGGTAGCTATTTTGACCATAAACCATTAGTCCCCTTTATTGCATTGTAGCTTGCTACATGGATTCGAACCCCATGAAGGCATATCGAGTGTTCGTTGCTAGTCTTCTCTTCAGAGGTCTGTGTAGGTTTGTGATTCTCCCAAACGGCTGAAAGATTTTGCATAATGTTCCCAGCCTAGTTGAATCGTGGAGGTTATCAATGAATACTATATTTGAATCCTCTCTCCTTGGATGCATGGTTGAAAAGCACTGGTTAACATGTTAATGGCCAGGTGTTTTGTGGAGGTGGAAAGGCAGGTGGAAGAAAGACAAGAAGGGTTTTGTTTTTTTTATATAATTGGCTGGTTGTCCAGCTTACATAGCAGTACTGAGGCATGAATGTCTTTCCCGCTGAAGAACCATTTGGAGAAAATACAAAGAACAAAGACATAATGTAAAAAACGTTACTGAAAGGGACTCCAACCTGCATGTATATCCTTTCTAGCCCTACTAATCTTACTAGCTAAGAGGGACCCTTAAATCTACTTAGCTTTCTTCTTACCCCGCATGGCCACCTTACTAACTCGTGCAAACTTACCAAAACCTAGGGGTCCAGCCCCACGAATTCTCTTGCCCTTTTCTTTAGATGTACTCCTAGAACATCTATCAGACTCCTCTTTTGATTTTTCACTCTCGATGTGACTACTCCGCCGAAAGCAAACTTACAAGAAGGGTTTTGTTATGGTGGTGACACAGTGGTTTAGGTTATGGAGGGCGAAGGGGCTAGAGGTGATAGCATGTTTGGTGATAAACAGGGGGGTTGGGGGGAGGAGAGAGAGGATGGAGCTCATTTTTTGCGTGAGATGCCAATTCTCTTTCTTGGATTGCAATTTCTTCTTCGGCTTGTATATCAATCTAACGCTTCTTACTTCGGTTTGTCTCTGATTTGTACTGATGACTGCCGGCGGAAAGGAACAGTGGCCCGTCACTGGATGAAATCCAATTTGCTCTTTTTTTAGCTGTATAATGTACAAGAATCTATTTAAATTGATTATCATTTCGGGTACCAGACGATCGATTGTGCGGATTGGTCGCGTACAGGTTTGTGCGGTCTGTCTATTTGGCAGTCCAGTCAGCTGCTGACTGGATTGTTTTGCTGACTGGACTATCATTTATTATATTAACTTTAATTGGTTGTAACTTTTAAAATATAAGTCCAAAATGAAAAAAAATTATATCATTGTTCATCTAAATTCAAGCTCTTCAAAACAAGACCATACATGGATATGTTTTGACAACTTTAAAATTTTATATTATTTACATGTATATATGTAGATATCAATCATATATGATTCACCATATACAGTTTAAAATACATCATACACCAATAATAATACACTACAAAACAATAATAATTCATTATTTGTTTTAAAGTTGGTATGTCAAGAAGATAGATGATCAACCACATGACTTAAAATACATTATATAAATAATAATAATACACCATGAAACAATAATAATACATTACAAAATAATAATGATTTTATCGGTTCTGAAGTTTGTTATCTAATTCACCACTTATTAGTTAGTAAATCATAATTCAATTTTAATGAATCATAATATCAAAACTAATGAATCATATTATGATTTTAGTGTATCATCGTATACATGTAAAAATAAAAAATTTAAACAATAATACAAACAAAACAATATTTGGTACGTAAGAAGACATGATTCACCATATAAGGTTTAAAATACACCAAACAACAATAATAACTACAAAACAATAATAATCTTTCGGTTCCGAAGTTTGTTATATAATTTCCCACTTATTAGTAAATTAATCATAATATCAATTTAATGAATCATAAAATCATTTTAGTGTATCATCAGTAACATATAAAAATAACAATTTTAAACAATAGTACAACACAAAACAATATTTGGTATGTAAGAAAAAAATGATTCACCATATAAGGTTTAAAATACACCATACAACAATAATAATACACTACAAAATATAATGATTTTTATCGATTCTAAAGTTTGTTATATAATTCACCACTCATTAGTTAATGTCATAATATCAATTTTAGTGAATCAGAATATCAAAATTAATGAATTATTTTATGATTTAGTATATCATCATATACATGTAAAAATAATTTTTTTTCAAAGTTGTTAAAACATATTCATGTCTGGTCTTGTTTTGAAGAGCTTGAATTTAGGTGAACAATGATATAATTTTTTTCATTTGGACTTATATATTAAAAGTTATAACTATTTAAAGTTAATATGATAAAAAGACAGCCCAGTCAACAAAATAATCCAGTCAACAGCTGACCAGACTGCCTAATCAATGGACTATTCCTATCTCTACGCGGGCGTCCCGCACACCAGAATTTGCGTTCGGGTACCCTGTTGTTCCGCCATCATAACCTTCATATATCACAACATAATGTATACATACACACATGTATACTAACCGTGAACACATCATTCCTTACATGTTTTAAGCGTCCCTAAAAGAACTCAAAAATTCTATGCTTATACATACATGATTGTCCGAAGCATCTGTCAAGTAAATAAGATTGAATTCCATTTATGATTAATCAAAGGGCAAGCTTCTTGTACCAGAAAAGGGACAAGCTTCTTCATTTCCCAAGCACAGATTTTTCTCAAGATACAATAACCACCCTTTTGATGATTTGCCGATATTGTTCAGATTGAATGACACGATTTCACCAGCCATCAACCCCCCTTTGCATCCAATCAACTGGATAATTCAAAGTGCATAGCTAAGTCAGAGCACTCTCTTCTCGCCTACCCACTGAACTGACACTATAGAATGCACAAGCCCTAGATTAAAAATAATAATAATAAAATCGTCCACACACATCGACGCAAGTTGTTCTGCGTTGGATGACCATTCCCAAAGCCTAACTGAAAACGAGCAAATCAAGCAGATTAAATAAACGCAGGGGGTTAAAGACAAGGAAACACTATCAGCTTCGAGCATCGATTGTGCAAGATAGCAACGAGCATATCATTCCATGTGTCAGGGACTCCTGGCAAGCACCAATGCATGCAATCATCGTGCTTCTTTCCACCTGCTCCAGCCGGGTGGGCATCCGCCCTAACTTCACTCATCTTCGTTATGTCCAAAATATAGAAGCTTGAGCCATTGAGAGCCTTGTGCAAATGTTGATTTGCCAGGCGAGTTTCAACATTTGTTCCATTCCGCTCCACTGCAAATAGTTCTTCAGCCTGACAAAGGACCACCGATGTTTACAAACACATCAGCAGAAGCTTTGTTTCCTAACATTGGTTGGTATGAGCCAAGGAACAAGAATAATGCACTGATATCTACAGGACTCCTACTTTTTCACGTAGGTAAAAGACTTACTTCCTGCCTCATCATAGGCTGAAGACGCTGACAAGATCCACCTTCGTTCCAATCACCTCCTTCAAAGTGTCTAGCTGACTGTGTCCGAAAAATAACAGTGCTACCTGGCTTCATTTTCTTCTTCACATATGATATCTGACACCAAAGTATGATAAGTTACATATTATTTGCTAGGTTATGCAAAACTAGGTGAATGAGTTTAACTCTCGTTTTTTACCTTCTGTCAAAATAAAAGAGGATATAGAGTTGGGAAGAAATACTCAAACTTTCAGCAAACTCTATTAGCCTCTCTACACCCCCACAAACTAGTGGTTAATTAAAACAAGCTAATCGTGATGAATCTCGGTTTTACATTGACCTCGTTTAATCTCGGATCTTTGTCTTCATATAAGCAGGGGCGGAGCCAGAAATACAAGTTGAGGGGGTCAAAGATAAAATTATAAAAAATTAGGGGGTGTTTTTATTAAATTTTTCTAAAAAATAAAATTTTTACACTACAAATTTATGTAATTTAACAAAGTTAGGGGGTGTTTTGCTCCCTCCAGGCAAAGCCTGCCTCCGCCACTGCATATAAGGTGAAACGAGTTCTACACCCTGTTAACTGTGTACGTCGATCAAAACATACTATAAGAGTCTCAGGGTAAGCCATTTCATGAAGCTACATATCCATGTATGTTTTCAATACTTTGATAGCAAAAAATAAAACAATTAACCCAATACAACATAGAGATACAGCATTGTTGAATTTTCTTCAAAGGAAGGCTTGTAAGTTTGAAAGCTTATGTTTAATTTCTTCATTTTTACCTCAATCAAAATTCTGATCATCTAGGAAAGTGTTTACACACTCATTTTAAGGCCATGCATTAATGAATTAAAGTCTGGCACTTGACATCATCCTCACATTGGACGATCACCCTGAGTAACATTTACGGTTTAGTAATTGTCAAGAGCCTGGATGAAACGGTAAGGTTTCATCTCACACATAGGGTCTTAGACCATGGCCACAAATTAGGGTAGGGGAGATCTCTTATGATGTCAAAGGGTAGTAAATGAATAAACTCTCAAAAATATCAAGAAACGTGTTCCTTGGAGTCAAATCCCAAATATCACAAAGTAAGCGGCCTTGAAGAACAAAGCTATAGTTAGTCATAATAAGTTATTTAAGCAATAGTCTAGTCTGTGAAAGAATTCCTCCAATAGAAGACTGCATAAGTTAACCACTTAGGTCATTTTACTGGAAATTGATTCCACTAACATAATATTGGATATGCCTCCATATTCCATGTATTAATAACATCATAAATTACATATAACATACATCACCTCAAAAGCATCAACATTGATAAGTTAGTGCCTCACCATGTGGTGCAGAACCATGTCAAGGCCATCATCAGTAGACCTTGGGGGTACAACAGGTACTCCCTTCTCAAAAAACAGCATGGGTGATCTCACTGGATCAAACTTTGCAGGTGCCCACCACCTATTAAAAGCAAAATGAAACACCACGTCCATCAATTATGGTTACATTTGCGATGGCATAATATAAAACCAGCTGGAGAAGTAAGAGGAAATAACTGCAGGAGTGGTATTACCAGTGTCCAGTATTAAAAATGATGATGTCATGAAAGCCAGGAGCCTCTGCCCATGTACTGTCAGGATCATCAACATCAACTCTATAGCCTTCTTTGTATCCAAGAGATTCTAGTACCCCTCCTTTAGGGTTAGCAGACCACCTATTTTAAAGGATATCCTTATTAGGCCAAATCACAACACAATGTCTACATAAGAGCAATGACTTCCAACATGCACCTTCACCAACAAATCATCATAAAGGGAAGGATATTTACAACCAGATACGCAAAATCCACAAACAATGATCTTGAACCAAGTTGTTACAGCGAAAATACTAGGTTAGCTTTCCAAGGTCTTAAACTTTTCTTTTGGGTTTACATGATGTCAGTGGCAGAACCATAGTCTTAACTTTTCCGTACATCTGCCACCTGTTTTCTTGTGGACGCAGGTAAAATTACTAGCAAATCCTGATCCACTCATAAAATTGTCAATCATGTGGTCGTCCAATTGATCAATTCACCAGCTCCAGGTCCACTCAAGTTATCCAGAATACACCGATCCCATGATTCTTGTAAAGAAAAAACACAACTGAAGTCTAGTGCATTAACCTAGGACTTACAGAGTACGCACTTGATATCACATTCCTACATTTACGGATACGAGCACAGACCAATTAGAAACCTAGGTAGAAGCTAAGAAGGCTACGACAGGCAATGCAAGCCATGAGATTCCAATTGTGTGACATATGAAGGAGGTTTCCATAATAGATAGCACGCATATGAAATCACACGGTCAACCAATCAGCTGAAATATATTGCTCACAGCCACTCCTCCATTCACAAAAAAAGAATATCCAGATGAAAGTAATACAAAACCACAGAAAGATACTTTCCTAGTTCTAGACACCACTTGCGGTGAAGGAAAAATGAAATACCAAGAAGGGTTCCAGAATACATAGGTCAACATCCAGTATCAGAGAGGACAAAACCACACCTTACCTACCATATCTTGCTAACAAATTTGTCCGGTGGTAGGCAATAGTGAGATTGTACTTTAGAAACGTAAATCCACGGTCAGCCTTCACCGGACGCCACTTCTTTATATCATTTGATATCTGCCGCAAAGTGCAAAATAGCGAAACAAACATATTTCGGTTCAATGAATCACCAACAAATCCTGCACCACAAATAATACATAGGTTATAGCTCGCTCTCTGCAGAATACTCATTATCATCATCTGTAACTGCAACAAGTAAGGAAAGCAATAAACAATGATGCCCATTTCCAGGACCAAGATAGGTATATACTATTGGCTAGCAAAAGGAAGACAATGAACCACCAAAACATTTGCTTTCATGGCTGCTCAAATGCCATCAAAAAAGCATAGACTGTGAGTTAACATAAGGAAGTTGCAATATTTGTTGCATAGTTTCAGTAAACTTAGGTCTTGACCATATACAATATGACTCTTATGAACCGTTGGATTAGACCTCTACATCGATTGAAGTAAAGCCTCTGCCTCTATCGCTTGATTGAAAGGATCAGAAAGCGGCCCTCATAACATCACCTTTCATCTCATGCCTTTATCAGTTCAAGTCAACATAAATAAAAAAAGGATTCCAACTCATTTTATCTTTGATCATGACTCAGTAGCACAAGGAATCTCAATACATCAGGCAGCATTTGAAGAAACGATGGTGATTAGAGATTCGTTCTTCGATCGTCATCTTAGAAAGCCAAGAGATTCGATCCTACCTAGTCATTACATTAATTTGCAACAAATCATATTTCAAGACTAATTCAGCCTTCCCTTTGCCAGAAGTTTAATATCAATATTATAACCACAAAACTGACTCACATTGAGTAAGCACAATAATCAAATGAATCAAATCAACTAGCAAGTTCGGAAAGAGTCTGATACCAAAAGGAAAGTTCAAAGTCATAGGAAAGAAGCGATCGATCAAACAGAAATACACTGATGCAAGCGGTCAAAGAGAAAAACCGGTAAAACAGAGCGGCAGTACCTATACGGGTGTTCCTAAACCGCTGAAGAAATTGAGCCGGATCCAAAGCGGGGAGAGCACAATGTTTAGGTTTCCACCGCCACTTATTGATTTCTTCAGCATTCACTTTATTATTCGACATACAGTTCCAACCTTTGAAAATTTCCTTACAAGTTTGATCATATTGTTTGGATCTAGCAACTGGATCATAAACCCATTCCCCGTCGGAGAAATCACAAGGCTTCGAGCTCCTTCTTTCTCGGGATTCAATAGATTTAAAGGAATCGTAGCCCTTGAATGTGGTGGGTGATAGAGAAGACTTAAAGAGAGATGGTGAGAAAAGGACGAGGAAACAGGCGAAGGAGAAGAAAGTGAGAAAGAAGATGGATATGAGAGAGATTGAGGGGCCACCAACCCTCTTCGTGAGTTGGAGATAATGATCCCTTGCTGCCATGGGAAGTGACTGCTATCCTTTAGGAGTTCGCTAACATGGTGCTTGTAAGTTGTAAGGGTTCCTCGGATGGATTTACCGTCGCCAGGTGGTCCGAGGATATAGAGACTATTGTAAATGGCTATCTGGACGGACGGTCCCTGGATGTCAGGGTATTTTTGCCCCGAAAAAATATTGTAAACAATTTAAGCAAAATTGCTTACAGGACAGACATATATGAGTACTATTTCACCTTCTAGTATTGGATTTAGTTGCCGGTGACGAAACCAGAACGAGAACAGATGAAACCCACCCCCAGTACGGTTAATTCTGGTGAAAACGATAATGGCGTGAAATGTACAACGGAGAAGAGTATGCGTCTGGTTCTACAGTGACCGTAGCTGGCGTGGTCGGTTAGCTAAGCGCGAGCAGGTGTTGGTGGCGGCAAACCAAAGGGAGGGGGGGAGGGGGGTTGCGATGCTCAAACGGGATGGACGGAGCTGGCCAGGTGCCGGAGACAGCAAAGAGGGGGCCTGACAAGGAAGAGAAAGTAGGAGCAGCGTTAGAGGGCTATGGCAGAAGTTGAGGAGCATTCAGTCGACCCTGCCCAGACAGTTGCCGGAAGATCTCGACGGGGATGCATAAGGAGGAGGCCCCCTACCCTACATCGGTGAAGCCAGGCTTGCTGTTTAACATTTTCTCTGCTCCGCGTCGTTTTCCAGTTTTCGATTTATCACTTGGGCCGTATTTATAGTTGGGCTGTGACTGGTAACTTCATCGATGTAACTCAAAAACGAGTTCATAGGTTAGTAGTGTTTTAGGACCGAAGTTGAACAAGGTCCAAAGAACATTTCTCCTTCCAGATTAGGGTAGCAATGGTTAATGTTTTACTCTAGGTCACCTTAACCACTATACACATATTATTGATGCAAGGTTATCATACCATTTTATCTCAAACTTATATGTTAAAGAGCAAACATGCTTAACATTATTTTTATATTAATGTGTGAAACAAAAATTTTAGATATCCAATACGAGCATGAGCAATGGAGATGTTGGGGTTCTTAACTTTTTTTTATGGGAAATTTCATGAAATGCCACTATATTTTTGCCTAATTCATGAAATGCCACAAAAAAAAGTCACGAAATGCCACTATATTTTCCGAAAAGTTCATGAAATGCCCCTCCGCCTGGACGGACGTTAACTTTCCGTCTGAAATCAGTTTTTTTTTTAATGTCCTCTTTGCCCCTAAACGTACTGTTCCACTACCGTTTGCTTTTTTGATCTGCAACTCACTCTCTTCCATGTCTCTCTCTTCTCCCCCTTCCTACTCCCTTCTTCCCCGATTCTTCATCTTCCTTACCGCAAACCCTAGATTCATACTGCTACTGGTTCAAAGACTCGACCTTTCGAATCTGTGAAGCGTGAAGTGAAGCGCGAGGAGGTATGCGGTTCCTATTTTGTACTCCATTGTTGTCGGCTAGTATCACTGTAGTACGTCCGCCATTGTTGAGTTTTCTTTGTGAAATTTCCTTTCTTTCGTCCTTTCTCTCACAATCACGCCATTGTAGTGCGGGTTAGGGCTTTTCTGTGAAATTTCTTCTATTTCCATTTACGAAGTGGCATTTTGTTTTCTTAAACAAGAAAATCGCATGTTGTGTAAACAGAGTTCGCTCCTGTTTTTTTTTTTGTGCAACTCTGCTCGATATGCTGGTTAGTTTGGTAGTTGGTGAAGAAGTATTTTGTGGGTTTCTTATGAAATGGCATTTTTTTTCTAAACAGTGAAACTGGTGCAGAGTTCATTTCTGTTTTGGTGCGATTATGGATAGTTCGCTAATTTGTATTTTGAGTGTTTCTTATGATGTCCTTCGGTATCACTCTTATATCATCAAGATTTGTGGGTTTCTTATTATGTTCATGTATCACTCTCATCTGATCATGTTTTTGTTGATTTTCAGATGGTGAAACGGCATGGGGGGTTGTGGGTGGAATTGAAATACAAGGAGGAAGCATTTAGTTATAGGATACGGGATGAGGATTCCCCCTACCTTGACATGGTAACGTTCATCAGGGCGGTCATACACGAAGCTGAAAAGCAACTAGTATGCAGTCCCCCCAAGTACCCGGTGTTCAAATATTATAGTCCTCGAGCTCAGAAAACATATGTCATCGATGATGATGATTGCCTTCAGGCAATATTGTTTGAGAACAGGAATGAGGCAGAAATTTCCGTGGTGATTGAGGAGAGTACTAAACCCAGTGAGGCTGTGAAAATCGCTCTAGGTCTGGAAAGTGAGGATGAGGCTGATGAATCTGATGATTATGAGGACTCAGATGGAAGTAGAAACTATCATGGTCGTGTGGAGGTTGAGGAACCTGGTGAAGCCCCCACTGTTGAGTTAGACGATGATGACGATGATGAAGATGATTCACATAGACCTCGGCGAGCAAGAAAAAATATCAAGTCTGATATCATTTCAATTGACCCAATAGTAGACGAGTCCACTGTTCATCCCACGACAAACTATAAGTGGGATTCTTCATCGTCTGATGGCAGCAGGATGTCTCTGTCACCACCGACAGTCTCAGTTCATCCAGACAATCAGCACAATGATCCCATGGAAGTAGATCAAAGTATGGATGCCAATGATCCTGGGTATGAGGTGAACCCGGACGATGATCCAATTAATCAAACGGATGCCAATGAAGAAACTGCACAACCACCGGCTGATGAAGAAGCTGCACAACCACCGGCTGATGAAGAGGCTGCACAACCACCGGCACATCCTGAATCTGACCCAGCTGCCAACAAAGAAGCTAGAGCATCGTCATCAAGTAAAAGGTATTTTTACGTAGTTTGTGTACATTTCATTGTGGTTATGATGTTTAATGAAACTGTTGCAATTTTCATTGATACATGTCACCTTTTATAGGCCCAAAGATGCTCCGAAGAAAAGAAAACTGCAAGACTACTTAAAGGAGAGAAAAGAGAAAGGAGTGTCCACGGGCGATACACCACCAACCAGCAGATCAAGACCTGTAAGAGCTGCTGCTACAGCAGCTCCAGCTGATGATGATGACTTCATGCTTATTTCCAGTGATGAGGATGATGGTGACTTTGAGGAAGACGATCATGTCACAGCATCAATAGAGACTGAATCATCAGAATCCGCATCTTCTCTCGAGCATGATCCGGTTGATGAGGCAACCACAAATATGGAAGACGAAGCTGTTGTTGTAGGATTAATGGATCAAGAGTATGACTACGACCCTACTGATGTTAACAAGGTAATGACTGGTGTAGATGATGATGAGGAAGAAAGCATAAACAAAATCTTGCGCACTTGCTCATTCTACAAGGAGGAAGATTTTGGAGGTGTTAACTTGGAGGTGGGCATGTTGTTCATGGATAGAGATCACTTTGACGAAGTGCTGAGGCAGTATGCTGTGCAAGAGGGATTTGATTTGGTGAGGCAGAAAACAGACCCCAGGAGATTTAGAGGATTGTGCGCCGCCCCCGGATGCAAGTGGAGGATTGCTGCGTCCGTGATTTCAGATAAGAGAAGTTGGCAGATTCGAAGAATTGAAGGAGAGCATGTGTGAGAAGGTGACGACAAACAACATGGCCTCGTACACTTGGTTGGCTCAAAAACTAATGGCTGATGCAAAGGCTAATCCAAACCTAAGTGGGACGAACATAAAGACTTTGTGCATGGAAAGATTTGGTTTGGAAGTGAAAAAAGGTGTATGCTACAAAGTTCGAGAACAACTGAAGTGCATACTTGAAGGTGGCCATGAGCAGTCCTATGCGCTGATTCCAAAATACCTTGATGTCATACGTCAAACAAACCCTGGATCTTATACAAACTGCCCGGTGCCCAGAGAACCACCTTATGTTTTCACAAAATGCTTCATTGCATTTGGCGGTTTGGTTCAGGGATTCATGTCTGGATGCCGGCCGTTGATAGGGATAGACGGGTGTCATTTAAAAGGGTATTATGGTGGTGTGCTGTTATCGGCAGTGGCGTTGGACGCCAATCAAGAAATCTTTCCATTTGCTTATGCGGTTGTTCGTGAGGAGAGAACACTGACATGGGAATATTTTTTCCAATGTCTGAAGATAGTGATTGGGGAGGGAGAGCCACTGCCATGGACTTTCATCTAGACAGACAGAAGGTATGATCTCACATTCTGTAAATACTAATTACAGGGGCATTTCATGTACTTCGTAAAAGTTGTAGTGGTATTTCATGTACTTTCGTAAAAGTTGTAGTGGCATTTCATGTACTTTCATAAAATTTGTAGTGGCATTTCATGCACTTAACTAATAGCATTTCATGTACTTTTTCAACAGGGGATAGATCAAGCAATGGCTACATGGTTTCCTAATAGCCCTAGGAGATTCTGTTGCAGGCATTTGTATCAGAATTTCCGGAAGAGTTTTCCTGGGGCAAAAATGATGTAAGTTATTGGTTTTCATAATACTTTATTACCATAAAGTGATGGTTTAACCATTTCATAATATTGAATTCTTATGTAATTGAAGGCAAGCGTTCTGGTCTGCTACAAACGCATTTTCGGAATTCAGTTTCCTAAAAGCAATGGACCGGATAAAGGAAATGGAAAGTGGGGCGTATGACTATCTTAATGACATACCTTTAGAGAGCTGGGCAAGACACAAATTTGATCCTGAGGTATGCATTTTTTCCTCTTGGTTATCTGAAAAATGAAATTTCATTATGTATTTCCTGAACTATTTTTCCTGATTGTTCTACAGATAAAGTGCGCTGAAAATACATCAAATTTTGTGGAAGGATTCAATGCTACTCTAACTGTTCATAGAACCAAGCCGATTCATGTGCTGCTTGAAGGTACTATATACTTTCGTGGAATTAGCTCATTAATGTTTGCATAACTATCTATAGTACAATTTGATTGAAGTTTACAATGTGTTTAATGTAGGTATTCGAGCGCAAATAATGCTGAGACACTGTGAAAGGAAGGAAGCTGCAGCCAGTTGGGATGCGGATGGCATTTGCCCGGGAATTTTGAAGAGATTAACAGCAGTGGAGAGGCATCAAAGGACAAGAGCTTGCTTTGCAAGACCTTCTGGTCGGTCAAAATTTGAAGTACTTGACGGGAGTGCAACTTTGATTGTTGATCTGGAAAAGATGGAGTGCATATGTGGAAGGTGGCAGCATACCGGCATTCCTTGCAGGCATGCATTCAAGGCCATAAAGCTATTTGGAGGGGATCCTATTGCATACATAAGTCCATACTTCAAAGTTGGATCCTATCATGCTAGTTATCAGCACAACATCAATCTCGTGCCTTCTCAGGAATTTTGGCCTACTACGGCAGAGGAGACAGTTGAGATTCAGCCACCACCGCTGAAGAGGGGCATCGGTAGGCCAGCTAGAAACCGGCGTAGGGAGGAGAACGAGAAAAGAAAAGGTCCACGGTCAATCAGAATAAAATGCAGCAAGTGTGGCACTTTTGGCCACAATATAAAGACTTGTAAGGGGGGCCTACTCAGAGGGAAGTGAGATCCACGCAAGGATCAACAGCACAGGCCGGTCCAAGTCAAGCTTCGCAAACTGAAGCTGCTGCTGTTGCTAGTACTGCTGGTACTACTTCTGGTGCTGCTGCTGCTACTGCTGATGGTGCTGTCGCGCCAAGAAAGAAGAGAGGAGGGAAGCGCAAGAAAGGTGCGACATGAGCAGGTTCATAATTTAGCTATTATGGTGAACATTTTTGGGTTTTTGGGTAGCTGATGAATATGCAAACTTTTTATGCATTTGCTCTAATGAACATATGTGGTTCTGGTGAACCTTTTTGGTGGGTGAATAGGTGTTGTTCTGTAAACAGCATTACAACTTTTTGTAAACAGCATTAGAACTTTTTGAATAGGTGTTATTCATGAAGCTGTTGTACTCTACATATGTGGTTCTGGTGAACCTTTTTGGTGGGTGAATAGGTGTTGTAAACAGTTTTACAGCTTTGGGTATGCTTAGGACTTGTTTGTATTCTGATCAAAGAATGGGTTGAACAACAATGCTAAGACATATTATTTGAATTAAAAGGAAATCTTACAATTTGCGGATACATGTTACAACAACTAGTATTACAACAATTTTGATACACCACTTTTTGATGGCCCTTTTCATTTCCTCCTCTACCTCCTTCTTTATCAGTTGCCTAAGGTTGTCAATACCATGCAATGAGTGTCCTGATTCTGCAGTCCCCTCCTCTTCATAGACAGCAGGTCTTGTAGTCGACATTCGTTGTGTGGGATTTGTTTGTGATGTACTCCTGGGTTGAGAAGTTAAGCGGGGATCATATCGATCTTCCATAACCGGTGCCCACCATTTGAAGAACCCACAGTTCCAGCAATTATAGTAAGTGAATCCTGCTGATTTCCGGTTGTATGAAACTTTGAGAGTTGCTGGAACTCTACACTTGCAATGTGTTGTTTGAAATTTCCCTTCAATTGTGGTTGTGTATGTGGGGGGATACATTTTTGATGTGCTATGGGTGAGTATGAGAGAGATATAAACATTATACAACCCTACAATGAGTTTTTATAGCACAAAAGGGGGTCTGAATGAAGAACTAGCCGTTAGAAACCAAAAAATAGCCGTTTTTTTTGTAACAAGGGCATTTCATGTACTTTCGTAAAGTAACAGGGGCATTTCATGTACTTTCGTAAAGTAACAGGGGCATTTCATGTACTTTCGTAAAAGTTATAGTGGCATTTCATGTACTTTGAAAATTTTTCAAAAAAATTACCGTTGGAAGCCAAAAGTAGCCGTTGAACAGTGTCATAAATTTTTAGGGGCAAAAAGGACATTTAAAAAAAAAACTGACTTCAGACGGAAAGTTAACGTCCCTCCAGGCGGAGGGGCATTTCATGAACTTTTCGGAAAATATAGTGGCATTTCGTGACTTTCTTTTTTTTTGTGGCATTTCATGAATTAGGTAAAAATATAGTGGCATTTCATGAAATTTCCCTTTTTTATTGTTAATTTTATTCAGCTTCTACATTTTTTATATACTCTCGAATGGCTTGATTCTCAATTTAAGAACGATTACGGGCCGTTCGAAGTTGGAAAGCTGAACCTAATTTTAGGGGCCGTTCTCTCACAGCCTTCTATCTTTTTTTTACATTAATGTGATACTTGTCACTTGTTGTTGGATAATTTAAATTAACTGGACCCACACAAACATAGTTGGCATTATCTTATTTGTTAATCATGGTGGGATTAAACAAAAAGCTAGTATGAGTAGCTTTTTGATGCTGTCACAGAACAACCTCTTAGCTACGTTTATTTTAATGTAGATGTAGTTAGTAAATTGTAACTTGACATTGTATCCGGTTAAAATATTGTTCAATGAGAGAGTGGTATTTATCTTTATTTTTTTTTTAGAAAAAGAGATTAATCTACCTTTCGTTATAATCAAAAGATACCATGGTTTCTTTCTAATGAACCCATGGAGAACTCTTCTCCTCTCTCCTCCACCGGTATTTACATTCATTTTTTCTCTATTTTTTTATATTAAGAAACCATCACTCCTCCGATGTCCATGGTGTAAGCTAGAAGGTTACCTATTTCAACATAAGAAGCTTACTTCACTTTGTATAACCATAGCTTATTTAGCGAAAAATCCAAACTCAATGTGAGAAACCACTTATTCCTCGTCAAATGTGTTCAATTAACACATCTCTTCAAGATTTCTTTATTTTTGTAGTTTTTTTTTTAATTTGGAAGTATGTTATTGAGTAAGAACGTATATCTCATACGAAACTCAGACATAAAATATCTAAAAATATTGTAAATATGCCAAACAAAAGGCTGTGGTGAATGACGTCTAGAGTTTTAGTTGAGCATTTTCATAGGACTATATTCAATTTAAGATTGATGGACATTTGGTTTAGGGTATAATAATAAGAACTAAAGATGATTTGTTATAAATAATGTAATTATTGGATGTACATCTAATCATCCATTAACCTATCTTAGACTCTTCATTTGTGTAATCCCCATAACCTCCCAAACTCTTCTTTAGAAGTCCTTTGATATTTCGTATTGTTTCCACTCAAAGGTTCAGTAACGGTTATGTATTATGTACTATATATAGACGCACAATGGAATGAAATGGGATACAACAATTTACGTCTATCTTGTCTTCTATCTTTCTTCTATTCTCTCAGTATTACAATACGTTATCAGCACGACAGTCTCCAGTAGTCCACTCCAACTACAAACAAAGATATCGAGCTTAGTTACTTGTTTCCACTATACGAAGTTTATCGGCAAAGCGAGGTATATACATGATACATCCACAGATAAGTTTTTAGTATCAACTTTCTATTCTTTTTTTCCAGGATATCAAATTTACCAATTTTTTCAATTATGAAGTTTGAAGGCTATGTTTGTACAAGATAAAAATACTATTTTTGTTTTTGTATATATATATATATCAACTTTGCATTTACGCAAACTACTTTATATTGTTTTGAAAAAAACTAGTGGCTTCATAAAACAAATTTTCACCGAATTTCTTTAGACCTATTGTTTTGAAGGAGTAATTAGAAAAGTTTTGACACCCTACATTCTAATGGATATTTCTGAGAATAATTTTATGATCGTTCCTTTTTTACTATTGACTGAATAAAATTTCTTTTTGCTACATACATGTATTAATATAGTTAATTGGGTATATTTTATGTCTATGATTTCCATAATCATATTTCCTCCATCCAAAATTGTATAATTTTCAGTTGTAATATTTGTTTTCTAATCATAGTATTTTTCTTTACTAATCCATGTAATTTGTTTTATAGAATGACCAATTTGAATAAGCTCGATTTCACCCCTTTGGATATTTTGGGTCGGAATTATTTGTTTTGGGTGTTGGATGCCGAGCTCCATCTCGCGGGAAAAGGTTTGAAAGGTGCCGTTTAGGAAAACAATGAGACTTATGAGAAAGAAAAGGCACAAGCTATTATCCTTCTAAGGCATCATTTGCATGAGAGCCTGAAAAATCAATATTTAACGGTCAAAGATCCCCAAGAACTTTGGAAAAAATATAAAAGATCGTTTCGACCACCAGAGGACTGTGATCCTCCCTCATGCACGCTATGAGTGGATGCACTTGAGGTTACAAGACTTTAAAACAATCAGTGAATATAACTCTAGCATGTTTCGAATTGTGTCGAAACTAAAATTGTGTGGTGAAACAGTGACAACAGAGGATATGCTAGAGAAAACTTTTTCAACTTTCCATTTGTCAAATATTGTACTGCAGCAGCAGTATAGATCAAAGGGTTTCACCACTTATTCTGAACTGATTTCACGCCTTTTGGTGGCTGAAGAGAATAATAGTTTGCTCATCATCAAGATCGCCAGACTGGATCAGCCCCATTGCCTGATCAAAATGTGACTAATGCTGAAGTCAATAACAATGAATCTACTTTTGTGCGTAAAAGTGGTCGTGGGAAAAGTCGAGGCCGCGGCCGTGGAAGAGGCCGCTATCAAGGGCGTGGTCGTGGGCATAAAAGTGTTGGATTAAAACCAATATTTCGAAAGATAAAAAGAAGATTTTCAAGAAGGATAATGTTCCAAGAAATCAAGATAAGGAAAAATGTCACACGACACCACACCTGGTTAAGTTATATCAAGCCTCATTGAAATGAACAAATGTTGAAGCAAATACTATTGAGGCTAACGTCGTGGAAGCAGGAGGCTCCGACAAAACTCTTTTGGAGGCATCTGATTTTTTTCAAGAATATTGAGAGTACCCCAAATATTGGTTTAAACCCTCTTGAGGGTTCGTCTTTTGGGGACATGGATAATGAGTTTTTCGGTTAAATTTTTAGTCATCTTATGTTTTTTTATTATATTTGGCCGCACGTCTTGGTCATATATGATTATCTATCTTATGTTTTATTTCCTTTTTGGAATAACAATTTTGGCGCTATTTTAATAATAAAATAAATTATTACTTATATGTTTTATTCAATGTCGTGAGTATATTATAATCAATTTTATCTTCTTAGGCCATTATTAGAAATATTGTGGGGGAGGAATAGGCCCAACGGGGGAATTATATAAATTACCCATATAGACTAGTAAGGCCCAATAACCTATGAGGTTTCATCCTAAAACCAATTAGCAATAGGTGGAGTAGCCCATGAGCTATATGAACTACTTACTAGCTTTATAATTTTTCAATGTGGGACTCACAATTGTTCTCCAACAGCCATCAAATGGTGAGTCTTCATGGCAAGGAGCTATGTCTTATTGATAGTGCCACCACAAATTCCATCTTAAAAAACAAGATATATTTCCATAGTCTTTATAAGAGTGTGGCACGTGTTAATACTATTTTGGGTGCCTCGGATATGATTGAAGGTGTTGGGAAAGCATCGATTGTGTTCCTAGGGGGAACTATAATTGACATTGATGAAGCTTTATATTCAAGCAAGTCTCAAAGGAACTTGCTAAGCTTCAGAGATATTCGAAAGAATGGCTATCATATTGAAACTCTTGGGCAACATGGTAATGAATACTTATGTCTGACATCTCATGGGAATAATGGGAAACGAGTATTGGAAAATATTACAGAATATAAGTTGGGCTTATATGGAGTATTCGTTAGTCCTATTGAGATTAATAATGTCACTAACCAAAAGTTAGTAGACCAAAAAGCATTCAACTTATGGCATGACAGATTAGGTCATCTAGGGGTGTTGTGCAAAAACTATATAACAAAGTATATAAATAAATGCAAGGAGTAGGCAAGTGCACCTAATCGATGTAGTACAACAAGTGTCGTATCCACAAGGAAATTGGTCCTAACTTCCTAGTCTCGGTACTTAGTAATTGCAAAGAAAACAGTAAATTGGGGTTTAGCTGGTGGCAAGCTTGATTGTGTTGGTTGAGTAATTGCAAGAACAACAAATAAACTAAAACTGGAAGTTTAATGGATTGGATGGAAAAGTACTTTGGGAATTTGGCAATCCCCCAAACTACCTAGATATGCTAGCAACTATTCTTATGCCATAGTTGTCTTTTAGAACAATGATAATAACCCTCTAAACCAAAGATGAGCTAATTCTTACTTAGTTAATTTTAGCCTTCATAATCAATTAGGACTAAACTCACTAAGTAGCTTTAAGCAAGTTCTAGAACAAAGCCCCAAATTATACTCACTAATCCTAGGAGCATAAATCAAGGGTTCTCTCTCAATTTGGTCACAAACCCTAACTCAAAACCAAATTGTAGATGGGGTTCACCACAAATGCACTCAAGAGATCAATTTGAGAACATTGAATGATAATTAAGAGAGAAACAACTATATTAAGGCATAATCAAGATTCACAAGCACAATCTAGGGTTTGGGTTCAAAGACCCATCCCAAAGCACAATAGAGTACTACTCAAGCATAGAGGAAAGAAAAACTAGAAAAGAGTAAGAAGAAGCCATTGTTGGAGCTTTGAAGCTTTGGAGAAAGTGAGTTCTTCCTTCTTCTCTTCTTCCTCTTCTTTATCCTCTTCTTTCTCCTTCTTCACGTTCTTTCTCCTCTCTTGTGTGTGTGGAAGTGTAAAATGCAAAGAATCCCTCAAATCCCCTCTTTTTCCCGTTTTAAAACGATTGTTCTGAGCAAATTTCCGTCGGGACCGCCTCCACAGGGGCGGTCCACACCAGAGGCGATTCCCGTGTTTCGAAATCGACTGGACCGCCCCACAGGGGTGGTCCACACCAGAGGGGCTTTTTCTGCACCGAAATTGACTCGTTTGACCCCTCGTCTTTGACACACTCCTCGGGCATTAAAGCTCAGCTACAAAGTCTTGAGAGTCTCCTAAAAACCATTGCTCAAGTGAGCTTTTACCTAAATTTAAATTAAAACTGCATGAGTTCAACTATATTAACAAAATGCTCTATCAAGTGGTGAAATAAGTCAATAGTTGCACGAAATAAAGGTAAATAAAGACCTTATAAATACATCATTTCACCACTTATCAAGGGGAAACAATGATGAGAAGAATCATTGTAAATTCTAGTGGGCACCCCCTTAAGAACCAAAAGGTTCTAGCGTCATGTGATTTGGCATGTACGACTTGTTCTCTTGGAAAATATATCACACGACCATCACGAACAAAGATGAATGATGAATCACCAATATTCCTTGAGCGAACTCAAGGTGATATTTGCGGGCCTATTACACCACCATGTGGACCTTTCAAATATTTTATAGTAGTGATTGATGCATCAACAAGGTGGTTATATGTGAGCCCACTTTCTACAAGGAATGTGGCATTTGCTAGGCTCATAGCCCAGATAATTAAATTAAGGGCTCATTTCCCAGATCATCCAATCAAGAAAATAAGAATGAATAATGCTGGAGAGTTCACATCCCACGTTTTCAATGATTTTTGTCAATCAATTGAGATAACAGATGAGCATCCAGTGGCTCACGTTCATACTCAAAATGGTCTTGCTGAGTCGTTAATTAAGAAATTGCAAATGATAGCAAGACCACTATTAATGAGGTCTAAGTTACCCACTACTACTTGGGGTCATGCGATCTTGCATGCAGCGGAATTAATCAAGCTTAGACCTATTTCATATCACTCATTATCCCCATTGGAAATGATATCTGGCAAAAGGCCAGATATTTCTCATATAAATGTTTTTGGGTGCTCGGTGTATGTACCCATACCTCCCCCACAACGTACCAAGATGGGTCCACAAAGAAGGTTGGGAATATATGTGGGTTTCGAATCCCCTTCCATTATCAAATATCTTGAGCCTATGACAGGGGATCAGTTTACAGCTCGATATTTGGATTATCATTTCAATGAGTTGATTTTTCCACCTTTAAGGGGAGAAGAAAAGAAAGTTGTCAAGCAAGAGATATCATGGAATGCTTCGTCCATGAATTTTATGGACCCTAGAACAAAGCAAAATGAACTAGAGGTTCAAAGAATAATTCATTTACAGAATGTTGCAAATCAGCTACCAGATGCTTTTGTAGATACAAGGCAGGTAACACGATCATATATACCAGCTGTAAATGTTCCAGCTCGATTGGGACTCCCGGGAGAAAATTCAAATTCTAGACAACAAATGGCAAGTGAATCTCAAGTGCGCAGGAAGCGTGGTCGACCCTTGGGATCCAAAGATTTGAACCCTCAAAAGAGGAGTTCAGACCCTCGAAAGAGGAATCCAGTCTCTCGAAAGGGGGACAAATATGCCAAAATGACACAAAAAGAAAAGGGAAATGAGAAATTCCAAGATTTGAACCTTCGAAAGAGGAGTTCGGACCCTCGAAAGGGGAGTCCAGTCTCTCGAAAGGGGGACGATTATGTCAAAATGACACAAAAAGAAAAGGAAAAGGGAAATGAGGAATTCCAAGCTTCTAACCCTCAAAAGAGGAGTTCAGACCCTCGAAATGGGGAAAGAACTACCACAATAATGCAGAAAGAGAATAAGGGTATTTTGTCAAAAGACAAAAACAAGGATTTGTATGTGGAGAATGATAATTATGAGATCTCAATAAATTATGTCAATACCGGAATTGGATGGTATAGACATGAAATAGTCATCGATGACATTTTTGCATACTCGGTCGCCATGGGAATCATGGATGATGATGTCTCAGAGCCCCAATCCATTGAAGAGTGTAGGCAAAGAAATGATTGGGAAAGCTGGAAAAATGCGATTAAGGCAGAGCTTGATTCACTAAATAAAATAGGAGTGTTTGGGCCAATTGTTCATACTCCTAAAGATGTTAAGCCAGTTGGCTACAAATGGGTGTTTGTGAGGAAAAGAAATGAACAAGATGAGATTGTGAGATATAAAGCCAGATTGGTGGCACAAGATTTTACCCAGAAACCGGGAATAGATTATACGGAAACGTATTCTCCAGTTGTGGATGCTATTACCCTAAGGTTTCTTGTTGGCTTAGCGGTTAATGAACAGCTTCACATGAAACTTATGGATGTTGTAACCGCTTATCTATATGGGGATTTGAATGCAAATATATATATATGAAGGTACCAGAAGGGTACAAAATGCCCAAACCATCTCATGAAGGAGATCACCAAATGTACTCCATCAAGTTACAAAAGTCATTATATGGGCTTAAGCAATCAGGGCGGATGTGGTACAACCGCTTAAGTGAATATTTACTAAAGAAGGGTTTTGAAAACAACCCTGTAAGCCCTTGTGTATTCATCAAAAGGAAAGATTCGGGTTTTGTAATCATTGCCGTATATGTAGATGATTTGAATATTATTGGTACTTTACAAGAAATGCAAGAAGCGGCTGATTACTTGAAAAGTGAGTTTGAAATGAAAGATTTGGGTGTCACAAAGTATTGTCTTGGTTTGTAATTTGAGCATACCGGAGAGGGCGTGTTTGTCCATCAGTCAAATTATGTAGAAAAAATATTGAAAAATTTCTACATGGACAAAGCTCATCCACTTAGTTCACCCATGGTAGTGCGCTCACTTGATGTGGATAAAGACCCATTTCGCCCTCGCGGACCTAATGAACAGTTATTGGGCCCTGAGGTGCCATATCTTAGTGCCATTGGGGCATTGATGTATCTCGCTAGTACCACCCGACCAGATATTTCATTTCTGTCAATTTGTTAGCAAGATACAGTTCGGCTCCAACGCATAGGCACTGAACGGAGTAAAACATGTCCTACGCTACTTGCGTGGTACTCATGATATGGGTTTATTTTATCAAAGGTGTAAAAATCCTAAGAATGCAACTCTAGTTGGTTTTTCAAATGTAGGTTATTTATCTTATCCACATAAGGCCATATCTCAATCAGGATTATTTTCATGTATGGTGGAACTGCTATTTCTTAGCGTTCAACAAAGCAGACTATAGTGGCCACTTCATCAAATCATGCCGAGCTGATAGCTCTATACGAAACATGAAGAAAATGTGTATGGCTCAGATCAATTATCCACCATATTTTAAGTTCTTGTGGTCTTCAGTCAGATCAAGAGACGCCGACGGTGATATACGAGGATAATGCCGCTTGCATTGCACAAATAAGGGAAGGATACATCAAAGGTGATCGAACCAAACATATATCACCAAAGTTTTTTTTCAACTCATCAGCTTCAGACCAAAGGTATTCTCGATGTTCGCAAGATTCGGTCTGACGAGAATCTAGCTGATTTATTCACCAAATCACATCCTTCAAGAGTCTTTAAGAAGCTTGTTCATGATATCGGTATGCGACATCGAAGAGACATTCTGTTAAATTGAGGGGGAGAAAAACATTTAGACTGTACTCTTTTTTCCTTGACCATGGTTTTTATCCCAATGGATTTTTCCTTGCAAGGTTTTTAATGAGGCAATAGGATGTACATCCAAGGGGGAGTGTTATAAATAATGTAATTATTGGATTTACATCTAATCATCCATTCACCTATCTTAGACTCTTCATTTGTGTAACCCCCATAACCTCCCAAACTCTTCATTAGAAGTCCTTTGATATTTCGTATTCTTTCCACTCAAAGGTTCAGTAACGGTTATGTATTATGTACTATATATAGACGCACAATGGAATGAAATGGGATACAACAATTTACGTCTATCTTATCTTCTATCTTTGTATAACCATAGCTTATTTAGCGAAAAATCCAAACTCAATGTGAGAAACCACTTATTTCTCGTCAAATGTGTTCAATTAACGCATCTCTTCAAGATTTCTTTATTTTAGGAAAGGGGAAATGACTACCCAAAATTTTTATTATTTTGATTCCACATCACCCTTACGATTTAGTTTTCTTGGAACTCATTCGCCGAGGAATGGTGCCCATTTACTAGTAATTGAAGATGTACCATTGACAAGTCATCATTGATCGTTAAGCTTTGACTTATGGTCGACAGCCGTTGCCCAATTATTTGATACTCCTCCCTTCACAAAAACCTAACATCTTTGATAATTTCAAGTTATTCTATTTATTTCCCCTTCAATTTGTTTTCTCATTTTATTTAATGCACTTGATGTGACAATTGGACTTGTGGTATACTGAAGAGAAGAAACTTTTAATGTGACTGATTTCAATTGATGCGGATTCTAAATTGTTTGGGATAACAAACTCTCCCAACAACTTGCTATACTTTCTTCTTAATTTTCGGTAAGATATTAAAATTTGACTGATTTCATTGTCTTAAATGCATGGTACGTATCGGCGCCCATCAGGTGAGACCGCAATGGAGGCCGTTATCAGTAAGAGAATCAATCACCTTGTATACTAATCCTGACCAGATTTGAAAATGATACACACGGCTAGCTTTGTTATGAGTCTCGGTCAGAAATGGCACTCGTGGAGCTAGCTAGGCTAGCCAGCCGACTTTACAAATTGGAGAAAGTAAAAAAATCTGAATGGCTCGTTCAATCGTAGTGCTAGTTAGGAGATTAGTTTGAACACATTTTCTTTTAGTTGTAGGGTTGTTATTTGATCTACTATATAATATGGAAATAAATACTAACATGCCACAGTATTATTTTCACACCAGCCAAATTTACCTGTCGACAATCGGACTCACTCGCCTGCGTAGCTAATCAAGCAAACTATACTTTTTTTTTTTTTTTTTTTGGATCATCTGTCTTGGAAGAGCATGATTTTGGTCAGCTACTCCTTAATTCCACCATTTAATTATTTCCTGCCTACTGCAACTATCCACATCCACCCACGCCACGCTTGCAGTTTCCAAGGATCCGCTTGTTTACACGCGTATGAGTAATGATTATTCGAGTATATCAAATTACGAGTAATTAATAAACATCAATTTTGACTAATTACTAAATCGAGGAATTTGAGCATCTATCGGAGCCACGCGCGCTTCACCACTGATACACCAATCCGGTTCGATCACTCGGTCGGTCGATGATCATCAGTACAGTACGTAGTTCAATTCAGTTCAACAGCTATGTCGACGTTACATACATCAGCTAAGAAATCCTTCAACATCATCCCTTTATGTTTATGTACATACTCGATCTGCTGCGCTGCGGAGCATTTCAAGCTCGTGCTAATGTTAGTCGACGTCGTCGTCGTTGCAACAATGCCTGCTACCGTGTCAGCAGGTACCGTCCGCCGTTTCCTACGTCTAACCGTCATCGTCTTCCATGTCATCCGTCCCTTTCGCATTACCATAACATGAGCTAACCTCAAAAACCCGGTCCATTTTAAAGGCCCAGCAACAACCGGTCCGACAACCACCGCCGTGTAGCTACAGATTTCTAGATCCACCACCACTTCGTCCATGGATGGACGGTCTCTCTGATGTGGAGACACGCACCTTGCCGCGAGGGAGAGCAGACGCTTAATTTCATCTCTCATGGAGTCAGGAGGGATAATATCGCAGATTTTATCCAGGGAACAGCCGGATTTGATGAGAGGTGGAGCCCAATCGACTAAGGAAGGTGGAGATTTAGATACGTCGAATGCCTTCCTACGAGAGAAGATCTCGAGTAGCAATGCGCCGAAGCTAAACACGTCGTTTTTAGTGCTGAAGTTGCTGGGTTCGACGTATGACGGATCCAAGTATCCAATTGTGCCAGCAGGAGGCGTCTCACGATCATCATCACTGTTGGGGTTGGGCTGCGGTAGTGTTGAAGGTAATCTTAAAGCTAATCCGAAATCCGAAAGCTTGGCGGTCCACTCTCGATCGAACAGCACGTTGGATGACTTAACATCTCGGTGCACGATGCTAGCGCCGTGTAGGAACTGAACCGCACGTGCGATCTGTGTTGCTATTCGCACGCGTCCTGGCCATGTTGATATCGGCGCGGTGGAGGTGGTGTCGTTGGCGTCGTCGTGTAACAAGTCGTGGAGAGAGCCGTTTGGCATGAACTCCATGACTATTAGGAGGTTGTTATTGTTATCCTGCGGTGAGCTGCCACGGCTGAAGCCCAGCAGGCGGACGATATTGATCAGTTTGATAGTTGGTGACAGGGAAGAAAGGATGGAGACTTCGTTGTCAAGCTTGGAGTTATCACCCGCGATTTGAAGGGCGGAAGATAGTTTCTTGACCGCTACTGTTCTTCCGTCCATGAGGTTTCCGTTGTAGACACAGCCATGGCTTCCTCTTCCGATGATTCTTGAAGGGGAGAAGTTATCGGTCGCTATTCGTAGCTCCTCGTAGTCAAATTCTTCCATAACTATAATACAGCTATCTTTGATGATGCTGATCTCTCGTGAATCACTATATGTAGGATTAATTAGAAATGTTTGCAGCTGCTGCTAATGGGAGCTAGCTAATTCTGTTTCCATACCATAGAATTAGCACACCACAGGGGACGGTCGACAGCTCCTACCTTACCTAAGTGCTCAGAAACCGAGAGGCGAGGCAGGGTGGGCGGAAAGGGAGAGGAAGAGGCATGGAGAAGCCGCAACAGAAAAAGAATAACAAGACTACTAGACAAGGTTGCTTGTGATCATCTCGGTCGGAAATCGAATTTCGTGCAATTAAACAGATAGTAGTGTACTAAGGTAAGGCGAAAGGAAGAGTGGGGCATCTAACTAGGGTTGGTTAGATATGTGAAACATCAATTTTTTTTCATATTTATTTAGATTTAAATAGTGATAGTTTATTGATTTTCATTAAATTAAGATTTAAGTAACTTTATTATTATATTAAATAAAGTTATTTAAATAATAAAATATAACAAGACTTAGAACTATTATGTATACCTTTAGCATACACCGAAGAACAAAAGATTAACGAATAACGAAAGATAAAGATAAGACCACGCAGTCCAAAGTATCACAAACACACATAAGGGAATCTACCTTTCCGGCCGTTTTTTTAGACAATTTTGTCTCTCTTCATTTGAGTTGAGAAGCACTGTCATCACAATATTGGAGACAACATGCCACTGTCACAATCCTTTTGACAATTGAAAAACTTTGCGAACCATTTGTTTCAATTGACTTGACTAGTACTTTAACAGCTGTGCACTGTTTACCTCATCATTAACTAAGTTACGTATGGCCAGCCAACCAATCTTACAACTTCATAAGTGCACGTAAGTTCTATAATAGGTACAACTCGACAACTCGTGTGTTATCATTAATTTACTTCCAAACCTACCTTATAAGTAAAAGCGGATGTAATTAATATGCTTCCCCCTCTCCTCTCTCTAAGATCGAGATTAATCAGATGTATGGTAGTATGGTAAGGCAGATCTATTCGTCAAAGGTTCAAATCCTACCGTCAATATATTGCAAGAATTCAATCATATATACACCGTATACAGAATCAGGAAAGGTTGGGATTTTGTTGTCCCAGAGGTTCCTTCGGTTTTTTTAAGAAAAAAAAAAACAGGATGTGTAGAAGGTGGCATTCGCAATCGCATGCATCGACTTTAATTAAAGAATAAAGCGATCGAATATGAAAAGCAATACCATTATTCTCTTCTTTTCACATTGTTTTTTCTTTTTCTTTGGGTGTCGAAATGTATAAAGAAAAGAAAAGGCATGCATTATTTCTTTAAAGTGGTCAGCCTGCTTTAGATTCCTTTCACTCCGTAAGTATAAAAGCAATGTCAGTGAATTTTTACATAAAATAATTTAAAGTAAAATTGCTGCAACGTCTATCCTTTTCACTTCAAAGTTCACAACCTCTGCATTTACACCTCAAAAGAAATATTAAGAAAGCTGGGGTGGATGGATGGATATTGATTGAATCCAAAGCTATGGGCCAGGCTGAACTAGCCCAATATCTGTTCTACCTAAGATGAAAGAATTATGGGCTCAAACAGCACAGACCAACTTGTATCACCAAACGGCTTAAAACTAACTCCTTCCTTCACGAGACCCATATATCCGGCATTTGTGAATATAAGGCCCTTGAGATATAGTCTTGTTCTTGATTCTCATCCTTCACGAGACCCATGTACGTCTCTTACATGACAGCGAGCTGCCCGTCCAATGTCTTCTTCTCCTCTTCGTCAGATCAAGAAAGAAAGGCGTTGAAAACAACTGAGCTGCTGCTGCTACAGCGAACGAGACACACTATTCATCAACAACTTTTTCCCCACTCCTCTTCATTCCAGGGTCCACCACTTCATACCCTGCCAGCCTGCGGTGTCTCTCTGATAACCCCTTGAAAATTGTCAAGTCTCCGGAGGCTTCATGTCTCGATTCTGATATCATACTTCGAACAGTCAAGAAAGAGTTTAGGGAGGGATTGCGAAGCAATGGCGTTGCAAGTCAGCGGCATACCTATGATTGAAGTCTACTGGTCTCTTTTTGCTAAAGCTGACAAGAAATTCTCCAAGATCAGAGACCTTCCTTTGTACGAACGTAGCCGGTATGTCTTTATGCTGTAACTCTAACTTTAAGTTTACTTCTCTCCCTCATTTTTGTTCCTGCTGGATGTAATGACGCAGCTCAAGTTCCAGTTTGTTTTAATCGGACTGTGTCTTGATGCTCAATTGATGTATTGTAACCTGTAATTCGGATGAAATGAAGGCTGTATATAGGTTGACGCATCGTAATTGAATCGTAAACCTGGTTGGTGATGCACATTTAGAATAGAAGCATCATCACCAGTTGATATGACTAATTTGTTTCATCGTGTCAAGCTTCTTTACGGTTTTGTATGAATACAACAGGTTCAGTATCTACTTCCACAAAGTGTTTAAGATTTACACACAATTATGGAAATTTCAACAAGAAAATCGACAGAAACTGGTTGAGGGAGGCCTGAAGCGATGGGAGATTGGTGAGATTGCTTCGAGAATTGCGCAGCTTTATTTCGGACAGTACCTGCGCACGAGTGAGGCAAGCTATTTGTCGGAATCGTATGTTTTCTGTGAGGCGATATTGATGAGGGAGTATTTCAAGGAGGGCATGTATCAAGATGTTAACGTTGCATATAAGCAGTTGAGATTCCTTGCTAGATTTATCATGGTATGTCTGGTCATGAGTAAACGAGATATGGTGAATCAATTGGTTAGTCAGTTGAAGACGTCACTGGACGAATGCAGAAAGACTTTCCAGGTGTGTGTATCTGGTGAATGCTTAGTGTGCTATATGAGCGTGCTTCTGTTTCTACATAGTTTCCAACAGTCTGATATTTGTTCTTGAGAAAACTCTTGCGAAGGTTGAAAGTGTATTCAAGTCCGTTGCTGTAAGACTTGTGTTCTATTAGATGCACCTGATACACAGGCTGAAGGGAAGAACTTAATTTGTCCTGGTTTTTTAAATTTCCTTTTGCGTTCCCTGGAAACACCTTTCTGTTGTAAATGAGAAGAGGTAAACTGAATTATTTTCAACCACATCTTATAATTCTTTTGCGTTTCAAACGCTGCATTCATCACTGGAAACAGTTCCCTGTATGTTGAAAGTAGTTCAGATCTATTGCTGTTTTGGTAACCCTTTGCACTATATTGTAGCATGATAATGTGAAAAGTATATGGTCTCTTGATATTGAAGTCGTAGTTGTCTTCACAATGATCTTTACCTTTAGTTGGATGCTCTTTCATTCGTATGATGTACACTCCCATAGTGAAAACAGTGCTGCATCATCTAACTAGCTAAGAGAACGATGTATTCCTCCAAAAATAAAATTCTGAAGGGTCGCATGTTTATCGCTTATTAGGTACTAGTCTGTGTTTGTATATGATGATTAATCTAACAAACAATACTTTTCTGTGCCAGGATTCTAACTTCAGAGAGTGGAAGGTGGTGCTTCAAGAAATTATTAAGTTTCTGAAAGCTGACCCAGCTTTTGTGAATATAAGGCCCTTGAGATATAGTCTTGTTCTGGATTCTCATCCTGATACACTTCCTCATTATTTGGCAAATAATATCAAGAGAAATTTGCGGCTAGAAGATGCAATACTGTGTAGCTACCACCCAAACGAGGTCAGCTTTAATCACATTATACTTATCTTCGTAGATCTTTAACCTGACAATTTTACCTTACTCTGCATAAACAATAAGAGAACATATTATGCATGTTCCACTGTCATGCATGCTCTTCCAATTCCCAAGGTATTCAAAAATAGAAGAAGTGGGACTCGCCTGTGCAGAACTACATGACATTTTCCCTTAATTTGTATGTCATGCTGCTTTTACTTCTTTGGTTTTATTCAGGTCAAGTTTTCAGAGCTCACTCTTGAGTGTTGCAGAATGCTTCAGTGTCTAGAGTGGGAACCCTCTGGTACATTCTACAAAGTTCGTGGAGCTTCTGCATCTGGAACTACAAGCTCACGCATTAGTCAAAATGATGCTACCGTAGCTAGTGGTACCAACTTTCATCAAGATATTAATGACCCAACTCTGCCACGTAATCCTCGGAAAACTGTATTATACCGCCCCACTGTCACTCACCTTCTGGCTGTAAGTTCTTGAGCTTTTACTTATGGTGCTCATTTTTAGCTTCTGTACACTGTACTGCTGTTGATGATAATCTACTGGAATAAGAGCTGGGTATACATTTTTTGTGGTCTGAAAATTTTTAGTTGCTAATACTTCATATTTGGTAAAGTAGTTTGGTCAGATGAAACTTGGTGCTTACTTGTGGCATGTCTCATGTGGTGTTTCTGTAGGGTTGTGGCTAGTTATAGAAAAAATAAACACTAATAGACTGGGTTCTAGTCCTGTTCTGTTGCACTGTTTTTTTTTAAGTGGAGTTTTACAATAGAGTTAATTAGCTAATGGAGGATATGGCTGTCTTTTCTTTTCACCTTCCCTATTTCCCTTTGGTGGATATATATTGGGTGCTGATTTTCTTTAGAGAATATATGATAACTCTCAATTTATTCTCTAGCCTATCTGCTGGTTGCCTTAGTCCCCATTTGTACTGAATATGTTCTATTCTAAAACACAAAGAAGTGAAAGTATTCATGTACAGACACGTAAGGTACTTTCTAGCAGCTTGTCCTGCTATGAAATTGCGAATTGGAGGGATGGTGTAGCTTTGGAGTCATATTACAGGTTGCTATTTTGCTTTGCTTTGTCTTCCCTTAGCTAATGAATAAGGCTGAATGATGTGATATGACAACAGGGAAGTGTCGGGTTAGTCTATTAGAGTATTGACATGCTTAGGGTTACAATCCAAGTTTGAGTCATGAAGAGCAGGTTTTTGTGCAGATTATGAGATACTCAGACTCAATGGTAACGTTGCCCTTGTTTATCTTTTATCCTTTTCTTTGTTCTTTTTGATTCTTAGTTGATATATTTTCTCCTGCAATCAAATCATTTGTACAAGTATATGCAGCTAGGCAAGTCTTTCCATTCTACTAAATTGGTTACATAAGGGTTTCTCTTCAGGGTAGACTGTAAATTGAGGTTCTATGGGACATCTGTTCATCACAAAGTCTGCTCAGTTGTTCCATGAAAAGGTCTCTCCTTCTGAAGCTTCCACACTTAGTGGTAGTGTCTGTTAGACTGTTACTAGTTTACAAATCTAGGGCTTACTAATAATTGCTGTAATTTTTCAAGTCGTGATCTTATGTTCACAATTTTGAGATAGCATTCCTACTATACGGGGATGAAGTTCTTTTTAAATTGTGGTGCAAGTTGGATATACATAGCATGTGATTATTGATGATGTACGGCTTGTGAACTAGCCATCTGAAATTGAATGATTGATCATGGAGTTTTTCAGCTTGTGTGATTGGTTTTTTTCTTGTCATTGTTGTTGATGTGGAGAAGAAATGGTTAGCTGTAACGCCCTTATATGTAGCTGCAAGTAATGTAAATTTACTATTATAAAGAGAGGAAGATGTAGAGCTCGACAGAAGCTAGACAATATCGATCCAACTTAGCTTATGATGTTGATTAACTAGTTTTTTATGTCAAAAGGAATGTCTGCGGCCACAGAATTAGTTAGGATGCTCCAAGTGCTTCTTGCTATTCGAGAAAGTTATCCATGATATGAATATGGCATTGGTTGAGCAGAAATATTACTCAAATGTCAGCTGCAGATGGCTGTGTTCCCTGGCATTTCGCTCATCGCTTGAAACGCAGCCCAAACCTGCAAAAAAAAAGAGCATTAATCTAGCTAGAGTTAATGAATGAAGAGCTGTCATGTGTTACTTTTCTGACATTGGGTTAAACAAAAGCTAATTAAACAATGACATCTGTCTTCAACTTTTTTGCAAAAGAGATTAATCTCTGAAAAGTAGCTATCGAACTGCGTCACCAGTGAGAGAAATGTTTGATTAAATATAGTGGCTAAGAATATGGTATTAATTGACAGGTCCTGGCTATCATTTGTGAGGAGCTCCCTCCTGATGGAGTTCTCTTATTATTCTTATCAGGTAATACTATTGACGTTTTGTTGTTTTGCTAAGTAATAATCCTGTTGTGGTCTCCGTGAGGCATTTCTTTTTGGGCTACTGTTGCAGGGAGAGTTGGGCCTGCTGAAGTAACATCCCCTGCTGCTGAAGAAGGCTGTACGATACGAAATAATGATGAACCTCTATCTCAGACTGATCCAACTTCTATTAATGTTCATCAAAACCCGAAATCTAGTGAAGATACAGATAAATGTGTGGAATATCCCTCTGATTGCATACAGATTGGCTCCCAAGAAACCGAAGGTAAACCTCATTGACACCCTTTTTGTAGAAATGATTGAGCATGATGATGGTACCAATTTTGAAGATAGCCTGATGCAAAAGATCGAATCACATGCCATTTTTTATACTTGTGTGCATTCAATTTAGTGGCTTTCCAAGTATAACCTTACATCTGATCCTCAAAAGCAAAACAGTACTTGCTACAGGCTCATCATGTCAGAATTTCATAAATTTCTGGTGTGAGAACTGTCCAAAGTTTTCTCGTGTTAATTCGTTGCCTATGAAACCTATCCGTTAATTAGGCAGACATATTTCCTGCTGTGGTTATGGGTTACTTTAAGCAGATTTTTTATCATGTCAGTTGTGACGCTTTCTTTCTTCACCCCTCTTTCAGGTGCTAATTGCTTATACCCTTCGGACTTGCTCCCGTTTACAAGAAAATCGCTTTTTTTTGTTATAGACTGTGAAAGTAGCGCGGCATTCAAGGCAAGTATTCTTTTTCTCACCTTTCATCGCGTTTTGTGTTTTTGTGTAATGCACTTCAAGTTATGACTTTGTAAGATTGATGTGAATACGCGATTATGGACTACTTTATTTGGCTTGTTATATCCATCAAAGATTAAAAAAAGCAGTATGCTTACCCATGAGCTCAGAAATTGAGCAGATTATCTTTTGGTCATGTTACACTTAGGGTAGCATAGTGTTACAGTAGTAACGGTGGAAGGGGAGAAGAGCTAATGTTCAAGAGAACAACAACTCTAAGCCATTCTTGCAGGTTGTATGAGAATAGAATAACAACCACGCATAGAACAGAAACGATAGTGAGAAGAGAGTAATGAAAGGATATTGATTATTGCATTGATATCTTTTCCAGTAACAATGTACGTATTTATCTGTTTACAAATGCCAACTGTCATACTAACAAACTAACAACCAGCTCAGCTACTAACTGCTTGAATATACGTACGTAACTGATATCAAAAGTATGAGTGTAATAAATCTGTAACAAATCTCCTCTCTTTCGAAAACCTTGTCCTCAAGGTTCAAAATTGGGAAATCGACGGACAAAATCATGATAGAATTCCCAAGTAGCTTCTTCCTCTGGAAGATCAGTCCACTTAACTAAGATTTTGGTGGCAGCCTTCCCTTGTCGATTAACAATTTTGCGCTCCAAAATCTTCTCTGGTTCATGGGGTATTGTATCGGTAGTGAAAGAAGGTAGCTGGTCAGAAAAAGAGACAGTACCAATTCGCTGCTTCAATTGTGAAACATGGAATACATTGTGAATAGAAGTGGAAGATGGAAATTCCAGCTTATAAGCGCAAGATCCACATCTGTCAATGATTTTGAAGGGACCAAAAAATTTTGGGGCTAGCTTTTGGTTTGGGCGCATGACCAGAGTATGTTGTCTGTATGGCTGAAGTTTCACAAATACCCAGTCACCAATGTCAAAACTTCTGGCATTCGATGCTTATTAGACTGTTGTCCATCGATGCTGAGCACGCATCACAATGAAACTTGAGCACCGCAATCATTTTCCCTTTCCTGCTACTTCTGTCCACCACTGCAACCTTAGATTCACAGGTAAGTATGGCAAATGCTGGGGTGGTGGCCTGACCATAAACAACTCATAAGGGGTCAAAGTGGTAGCAGAATGATAGGAAGTATTATACCAATGCTCACTAAGGTAAGTACTTACTCCATAATCCCGGTTTGTCACTGCACATGCATCGAAGATTAAGTCTCAAGGCTTCTGTTGACCACCTCTGTCTGGCCATCAGATTGAGGGTGGTATGCAGAAGAGTAATTCAGATCGACACCATGGATAGTCCATGAGTTCTCTCCAAAACTCACTGAGAAAAATGGTATCTCTATCACTAGTGATTGAGCGGGAACCCATGTAGCTTGAAATATTATCCAAAGCCTGAGCAACTGTCATTGCTGAATAAGGATGGGAAAGTGACATGAATGCGCAGCCTGCTCAACTTGTCCACAACCACCATGATAACTGATTTCCAAAGAAATAGGTAAGCATCAATGAAATCCATCGAAATGTCTTGCCATACTGTTTCAGGAATTGGAAGTGGATTCAAGAGACCTGGTGAAGCTACATTTTCATGTTTACACCTTTGACATACTTCCAAGCTCTTATGTAAGCATGGATGTCCTTGTTCATTCCCTTCAGTAAAAAAGAGACTTCACCCTTTTACAAGTTGCATCTCTCCCGGAGTGCCCACCCATTCCTGAACAATGCAACCAGTTAAGAATAGTCATACACAAGTTACCAGTAACTGGTATAACTATCTTACTTTTCCTTCTCAGAATTCCTCTACTCCAAGAAAAGTGCTTATGGCTTGCCTTGTCTCGTAGTAAATCTCAATAATGAGCTTCACTGGCGGATCTGTTTCATATGCACTCTGAATTTGCTGCAAACAGATCCTTTGTATAACAGATAGTGACATATTTAAGATTTCAGATCCTTCCAATCTAGATAAAGCATCAGCTGCAAGGTTGTCTTTTCAGCTCTATATTGATCTCATAGTCAAACTCCAAGAGTTTAGGAAGCCATTGCGCTGAATGGGAGTATGCAATCTGCTCCAACAAGTATTTTAAGCTTCTCTGGTCAGTGCATAGTGACAAAGTGACTATGCAGAAGGTAATGTCTCCATTTCTGTACAGCAAACACCACAGCTAAAAGTTCCTTTCATAGATGGATAGAGTAAGCTGTGTTCCTTGAAGGTGGCGACTAATATAGTCCAAAGGGTGACCTTCTTGCATGAGGACAGCCCCTATCCCAAATCCACTTGCATCAGTCTCAACCACAAAGGTTTTATCAAATCTCGGCAAAGCCAAAACAGGTGCTTGACAGAGAGCTTCCTTAAACTGTATAAAAGCTGTATCAGCTTCTTCATTCCAGAAAAAATGAATCCTTCTTGGTTAAGGCTGTTAAAGGTCGAGCTATAGTACCATAGTTTTTAACAAAACGACGGTAATAACCTGCAAGACCTAAAAACCCTCTCAGCTGCTTGACAGTTTTAGGAATAGGCCAATTTGCCACAGCTGCAACTTTCTTAGGATCAGTAGTGATACCCGATGCAGATATATAATGTCCCAAATACTCAACACTTTCTGTTGCAAAGAAGCACTTACTTCTCTTAGCATATAGCAGATGTGCTCGCATGATGTGAAAACTTGAGATAGATGCTTGACATGATCTTCCAAGGTCTCACTGTATACGAGTTATATCACAAAAAACTAGAACAAACTTCCTCAGGACTGTTGCAGAAAACAGAATTCATTAAATTCTGAAAAGTTGCTGGTGCGTTAGTAAGGCCAAATGGCATACTAAGTACTCAAATGGCCAGAATGAGTTCTTAAATGCCGTTTTGTGTGTATCCTCCTTACTCATACGCACTTGAAGATAACCAGCTCGGAGGTCTATCTTGGAATATATCCGTGATCCTCCTAACTCATCCATCAATCACCAATTAAGGGAATAGGAAAACGGTCCTTAATGGTGATGTTATTGAGTCTTCTATAGTCAACACACATACGCCAAGTACCATCCTTCTTTTTTACCAAGACCACCGGAGATGCATAGGAGCTATAGCTGTGTTGAATTGTTCTCTGTTTCAACATATCTTGAACTATTTTATCAATCTCATTTTCTGGTGAACTGAGTAACGATACGGGCGAAGGTTAATAGGGTTAGCTCCTGTCATCAAGGGAATTTGTGATCATGACCAGGCCTGGAAGGCGGAGTTGAGTGGGTTCCTGAAAGATGTCAGAGAACTGATGCAGTAATTCCTCAATACACTGGTGAGGAACAACAGCTTGCTGTTCTGGACAGTCAGCAGAAATCTGATTAATGCTCAACATAGATAAATGTATTCCTGAATCAGATAAACGCTCCAACTTCTTGGCTCGAATTCCTCTTACAGAACCACTTTAATCCCATTCAAAACCATTTTCCTTCCCTTCACTTTGAAGGACATGATCAGATTCTAAAATCCCAATCAATTGCCCCTAGCTCCACGAGCCATTGCACGCCAAAACCATATCGCAACACCCCAAAGGAATTGTCAAAAATCTGCTTGGAATTCCACTCCTTGAAATGTCCACCGAAACTTGTCTACTTTTCCTCCTACTGCCAAGGTGCTCCCATCTGCAACAGATACTGAAGTATTTGAGACAGATTGGAATTTGCAGCCCAGCTTTTCTGACAGATTGATCCAGAAATTGTGTGTACTTCCTGAATCTATCAGTATAAATAACGGTTGTTTGGAGTGAATTCCTCTAACCCGCATTGTTCTAAAGCTCGACATTCCTGTCAACGCATTGACAGAGATCTGAGGTTCTTCTCCTCCGTGGGCAAAGATGCCAAATTGTCGTTTTTCTCCTTCACTGTCGTCATCATACTCCACTAAGTATAACTGCATTTTCTTGTGTTTAAGTGGGTCCCGGAGTATACTTCTCATCGCAATAGTAACATAGCCCTTGGCTCGTCGATCGTTCATCTGCTCCGACGTCAGGAACTTGCGAGGAGCGATCACTTCTTTCCCTTTATTCGCAAGATCTTGCGACCCGTCAAGAAGCTTAGGGCTGGGTAATAATCCCTTGGATTGCATTCCCTTTGCCGCCCCTTGCGATGGATTCCAATTCGCGTAATTCTGTTTCTTCGGATGTGCTTTCTTGTAAAGCCGCCCAAGGAGTAAACATTGCCGAATTGACTGAGGTTGAAACATACGAATATGCATCTGCGTATCGTGCCGTAATCTTGCTAAGTACGTACTGACGAGATAACTTCAGGTATGTGACACGGTACGAATCAATTCGAACTTATTATGGTAATCATGATTCCATCGGTTTCTGTAATGCTTTGAGCTCCGATGGATCGTCTAAGATTTCACCGAAGTGTTCCTTCAAAAGCTCCTATAGCTGGCCATTATCAACGCAATTGACTGTATGAGAGTGCGACAGATTGATGCCATGTTGCCGCCGGCCATCAAAATGAATCGAAGCTAAACCTACCTTCAATTCATCAGGAGTATGGTCAATGGCAAAGAATTGCTGATTTTACAGAGCCTTCTTTGAGTTTATCGCCATTGAACCGAGGAAAATCGAGTTTAGCCAACCGCGTCACTCCAGAATATGAGTTTCCGAGTTGCGGCGGTATGCAAGCGAAGAGCTTCGAAAAGGTCAGCTATGCTCTTATCAATCTTCTGATTCTGCTCATCAATTTCGAATTCTGCTCTGGAACATCACTTGAAATTGAGGTTGCAATGACGTTTCGAGCTCTTTCATGTGTCCCGAATGAGCTCGACGTTCTTGTTTCCGCCATGGTGAGAGTAGGATCGGTGGAATCTGATACCTATGTTACAGTAGTAACGGTGGAAGGGAGAAGAGCTAATGTTCAAGAGAACAACTCTAAGCCATTCTTGCAGGTTGTATGAGAATAGAATAACAACCAGCATAGCACAAACAGAAACGATAGTGAGAAGAGAGTAATGAAAGGATATTGATTATTGCATTGAGTATCTTTTCCAGTACAATGTACGTATTTATCTGTTTACAAATGCCAACTGTCATACTAACAAAACTAACAACCAGCTCAGCAACTAAATGCTTGAATATACGTACGTAACTGATATCAAAGTATAGTGTAATAAATCTGTAACACATAGTTCTTGCCGGTCATATGCGGGGCAGAAAAAGGAACCAAGTGCAATCATCCTATCCCCCAGATTTTTCCTCCTGTTGCCACACGTCTAATCCCAAGCCGGAAGCCTATTTACCCCTTTTCCTCACAGCTCCTGTGCAGGCTTTTTTGCCATATGCTTGGAGTCTCATGCTCTGGTGCATCCTATGAGGAGGCTACGAAGCTTCTTTCCTCAGCATTGAACGATTGGGTATGATCCTGTCAGTGTCAAGTTCTCTTTTCTCCTGTTTGGGCTCAAGTCTTAAGTGATCCCTTCCTTAGGAGGCTTCTCCTCAGTTAACTTCTAGCTTACTAATTACACTAAAGCAACTTGTCGTTTTTCATAAAAAGGCTGCAGTGTTTTTTTATATTCATCGAACAATGACTGAGGGGGCTAACCCAGTTTAACTTTCCATGAAGATTCGTATTTTGCCGGACTGTATCATTGTATGCTCAGACTAAGGACAAGCCGAGTTCGTTCCTGAGTGTTGGCCTTGCCTTCCAGATTCTGTCCTCCTACCGCAAGTGCCCCTGAATCTGCAGTTAGAAGTTAGCGACATGTTTGAGGCGACAAGCAAGTTTGTCTTCTCCGGGAAGAGTAAGTCTGAAGAACAATAGTTAAAGCCTAAATGGCCACCAGAGGATTCTTCTTTTCGTTTTTAGAATCACTCTGAGCCTTAGATCGAGTAAACTATAATATAATGAGAGGTGATTTTCGGGTTGAGGAAGCGTTGTTGAGATTGCTATTGAGGTTCTGCAAAGAATACGGTGGAAATTCTCCATTTTTCAGCTGATTAGAGAATTTGGAGATTTGTCCTTAATTTCTTTTCTTTAGCTGTAGGTGGAGTGTTGATTGTAGATATAAAAGCGAAAGTGAATTTGGGCAAAACATCTACGTCGGAGGGATTGCATATATCATAAATTCTGCTTCTTAATTGTAAAGCTCTGCCCTCGGATGTTTCGTCGCCCTACCCACTTTACACACCCCATAATGGGTGGTTCATGCTCCATTGTTGCCTAAATTGATCCGATCGCGCATACACGCAAAACTAACATCATCAACTAAGGCCCGGAACTATGACTGAATTCCAAATATTGACTTAAAGTTAGTGTCCCTAGGAGAGGGCCTTGCGAATTTCTCTCCCCTCCCAGTGTCTCTTCTAGGGATATTTTCAATGCTTTTGTGGGTTATGATGTACTCGGTTCTTCTGTTTTGCATGTGGTTTATCTTGTTGTCTACCTCCTACTCTCTTTTCACTTCATTCTCTGTGCTAGCTTCTACCCGCTGCTACTTCACTTATTTTTGTCTTGATTCTCATCCTTTTTACTTGTCAATGTTTGGGTGATTCCCCAGATCGTTGAGGATATTGCCACCAGAGACGCGGAAATGTCTCTCACTACCAACGCGGATTGCACCATTTGTTTTTAACGACCTGGTGGAGGAAATGCTCGATTGCAGTTCAAAACCTATTCTGGGTAAGCTCTTTTCTACTAGATCTACTCACCTGAGATCTTTGGAAGCTTCTCTCGAAAGCTTGGCAGCTTCAAGGTTTCCGTCGATCTCGCCTGTTGGGAAGAGTCTTTTTTCTCTTCGAAGTGGAGAACGATGGAGTTGTATCAGAGAATATGATCGAGGTCCTTGGACCTTCGATAATTGTCTTCTGGCTCTCCAGCAGGTGGACCCAAAGATCGCTCCCAAGGATCACCCTTCAGCTCTATCCCTATCGGGATTCGTAGCATGACGCTCGCTCATTCTTCGACAAAGAAATTTCACCAGGCGCTTTGGAGAAAAGCTGGGACATTTTGGAATTCGACGAGAATGAAAACCGCTTTAGTGGAGAGTTCCTGCGAGTTAGAGTATTGCATGATCTTCTCAAGCCGGTCTTGCATTGTATTTTCCTCACGTTGGTGTGGATCAACAAAAGACTTCAGATCATGTATGAGAATACGCCTCTTATCTGCTTTTAGTGTGCAAATTCACGAACGCTAAAAAGAATGCCCAAACCAGACTAGCTATAGTTGGACCTTCCCTTATGGCATTTGGCTTAGAGCATCGCGTCTACGAATTGGTAGAAGAACCGGAGGAAGGAGAGGTTGAGATCTGAAAGATCTTGGGTGGGGCTTCGGGAGCAGATGTTCATTGACAATACTAGAAACAAGATTAAAAAGGATTCAGTTCATGCGGATCCAACTATGCTAGTGCAAGATTATTTAGGAGATACTAAGCTTAATCCTTTGATGATGATATAGATTGAGAAGCGGTTGTAGTGATGGTGTTGGTGACTGTGTAAGAAGAATGAATACTCGAATAATAGTCCAACCTCCCCTGTTACTTCGGATGTCATACACAGAAAATCTTTTTTATTGCTCTATTCATCTTGCTGGTTATCCTTTCGATCCCATGGTAGAAAAAAAAATTTGGATAAACCATGTCTCGTGGTTCATCCAAGTTGGCAAAAATGGCTAGAATCATCTTAAAAGCGGTCCAAATATCAAAGGCAAGCATGCAAAATGTGATCAGAACCATAGTCTGATAATCGATCTTGATAAAGCCATGAAGATGCCAAAACTTTATTTCCCTCACTATCTCAGGCAACTACTATTGCTGATAGGGGTTGTCAAGCATAATGAGTGATAATCATGGTGGTTGGTCGAATGTTTGGGGCTTTGGACCTGACCACCTTATTTTCAATGCCCCAAGAAGGTAGTCGCTTGCGATCTAGGGTGCTTGAATCAACCAGAAGTTTAGACCCCTGTTACGGGCTGTCATAGCTAACATAAAAGGATGTTGTCTTAGTTATGGTCATTCTTGAGATGAATGACAATGTTGAAAAGTTCTTTACCATCTCTCGGATTTCAGCTCTAGATTCAGATTGGTTATATCTAACTTTGGTATGAGGTGTCATTAACCCTTCCTGATATGGATAACCTTGTCGTCTAGATAATACTTACTTGTAACAATACAATACAAAAGTTTATGTTGTATATTTATTGGATACCTTTTTTATCATATTTTAAATACTATTTAATAAATGGCTACATAGCAAATGGTGGTTTTGGAAAGTTTTGAGATGCTTCATTGATAGAATTCATGTAAACTCTTACATCATGGGTAAATCCTTCCATCTAGCACATACAAAGATGAACAACAAATCAAAATCACAAAGTAACCCTTTCTATTAACAAACCGAACTCTATCCTCTCGAGCACTAAAGCCCACATGGCAACCATCTAAAGCACCAATGCAGTTTTGTGTTTTTAAATTTTAATTACAACACTTATTAAAATATTATGTTAGATCAAAAGTAAATAGGAAAAATCTACCTCAACATAACAACATGATCAAATACCTGAAAGTAGGGAAAGTTTTGTTGTTATCAGTAATCTGCTTTAGAGTTGTACGAAAAAGAGGATCCCTTGGTGACAATGTCTTTACCTAGACACCCTACGGCGAGCAATATGTCACCAAAATGTGCAGATATGGAAGAGCTTAAGTTTTGAAAGTGGTCCATCGTATCTCTGTTTGCACATATGTGGCTTAAAGTCCTCAAGAACCACACTACTCTTTCCTTAACTGATATGAAAGTTTATTGTTGATGTAGTACTTGTACTAGCAAGTGACATAACGATGAAGGTGTCATGATTCATTCTTAAAGCATGAAACAACGAACTGGATGACCTTCAAGCAACTCAATTACCCAATTACTACCCAATGAGCATTCCTGGTTGCTGAAATTGAATGCACCAGCTAGCCTGATTTGTGCTAACATAGATTTTAGTAGGTAATATACACATTTTATACAGAACTTAAACAGAAATAGGGGAATAATCAAGAATGTGCCGGGTGAACTTACCCGGCACCAAGCACGGCAATAAAAATTATAAAGGAAAACCTACTCAATCTATACGGGTAGCAAACCAAAACCCGGTCAAAAGTAGCAGGGAAGCAAATTAAGACCAAGCAAGTCGAACCCTAGGGACTTGTATAGAAAATTAGTCCTAGCCTTGGTAATTACTAAGTAAAGAGGGGGGAAAATGATAGATTTTCTAATTCTAATAAAACTAACAAGTCTAAGTGGTATTTACAATGAATCTATTCTTGATTAAGGGAGTAAAACCATCCAAGCATCAATATGAACTCAAAACATAACACAAGCCTTCGAATTAACCAACAATGAATGCGCCGGTCCTGCCGGCCAAACTTGCACGGCATATTCAAAGACATTGAATATGCCGGACATTGGACCCGGCAGTGCCCGGCATTCAAATGTATGCATCTTTTCCAGTCCGAGGTAAAAAGAAACTCATCCTATTAACAATCCGAGCATATATCATGCCACGAAATGAACAAGGAAATGGGAAAGGGTTAATTCTCACTCTTACTACTAACCTTAATTCATAAAAGGAGAGTAGAAAGACCATTAAGAGAGTCTAACCTATCTTACTTGGGTTGTCTTCCACAAGTAAGAATTGCATGAAGAGAAAAAGAGATCAACCAATTCTCTTCAATAAGAACCATACTCTTAATAAACTTGAAAATCATATTAAAAGATCATATTGTTTTACAAAAAGAGTTTCATCCCAACCAAGAACAGAAGGAACTACTACTCAATCACCCATGAATTGAAGAAGGAAATGCAAGAGGAAGGGAGAGTTTTGACATGGCCTTCACCCTCTAAATCTTCTTCCAAATCTTCTTCTTCCTCTCTTGAATGATTGTGCAGCATTCTTCAGTCGAAAGTACGTCTATTCGGGAGTAAGTGTGTGGAAATATGGTGGAATGAACAACCAAAATGTTCAGCCTCTTGCGCCCTTTTATAGACAAAATTTCTTCGGATGCCGGATCTCATGCCGGATCTATGTCATCCGGCATCGATATTAAACACGTGCTATTCCGTAACGGTCGAAACCGCCCTGGCGCGAAAAGTCACTTATGCCGGACGTATTCCATCCGGCATCACACCCGGCCTCAACTATTTGGATAACGGCAAATAACCGACATCTTTTGGTAGACAGGCGCGTCTTTTACTTATGCCGGATAGAAAATACCCGGCACCATGTCCGGCTGCGTCCCATTTCGGCTGCGTACTTGTGCCGTGCATGAGGGATCCGGCTTCATATCCGGCAAGGCTTGATTTTGGATGAAAAACTTGCTCCTTGCATAAAAAACACCAAGAGCATTAGTCTGAACATATAAAATGACTTCTTATATAAATTAATGCAAATACTAACTATTCTAACCTTATTTTAACTAATAATACTACAAATGTAGCTTATAAAATACGATAAGTCTACGGCTTATCAAGGCCCTACACTTACCTTTTGCTAGTCCTCGAGCAAAATTAAATCAGAAAAGAGTAACTACTTGTGCACAAAACAAACAAACTCAAGAATGACAATGAGATATTTCTTTCCTAACTACTCGACTCTTACTCATAAGCATCACTTAGCCTTTCTCATTCTATCAATAATATACAAGTGGGTAAAAAGTAAAACATTCAATCTCAAAAATGGAACAACGACTCATGGGCTATTTTGCATAGGGGATTTTTGTATCTCTCCTTCTTCCGGTTTCCAACATTCAGCTCTATTTTTCAAGAGTTTCTGAATGTGGCCAAGACTCTCATCAATGGTTTTTTTTTTTGTTCAGCCCTATTTTTCAAGGGTTTCTGAATCTAACCATGATTGTTTTTTCATTGAAGAACGGGGAATTTAGGAGAAAAACAAAAGGAAAAACTCTCTTTTTTCTTTGAGGCACTTCAACCTCATAATGCTTCATATATTTTTTTTTTTGGAAGAGGTTTTCTTCTCTTTTTTTCGAAGCTTCTTCTTTTCTTTTTCATCACCCTTTTCTAAGATATTCACCCATAAGAATTGAACTATTTTGAAAAGGAAAGAAAGATATATTACCCAAAAGTAGATCAAGGACAAAAGTAGAAGTAAGATCATATACTCATGTTAACATAAGGAATCACGAAGTGAGAAAATGATATCTAAAGGTCATTAGAAAGCTTACCTCTTGAGAGAACAAATATTTAGCCTTCCCTAATGTCAATTAGTCAAAGACATACAAAAAGCTGAGTAGAAGGTTATAAACTAACATGTATAAATGTTTTTTTTTTTTTTTTTTTTTTTTTTTTTTTTAATAATAAAATTTTTTTAAGGGGAGTCCCCCTGCCCTACACTAGGCAGGAACACTGTCCCCAGTGTTTAAAAAAAAGAAATAATGAATAAAAATAAATTTAATAGCAAGAAAGAACACAACTTCCCTGGAAGGTGTACGTGGGGATGTGGAAGGCCCTACACTTGGCCTTTGGCGATAGAGAGCATTTGTAATTGCAGTGGCATCAACTTTTCGAGGTGGATCATGGAGAATAAGTTCCACGGAGTTGGAAGTCTTACATCAGGGCTTAGATACTTCTTCAAGCGGGAACCGTTGACTTTGAATTTGCACCCGTAGAATTTTCGAGTTCGAAAGCACCATAGTCAGTCATGCTAATGATGGTGAATGGTCCAGCCCAGTGAGATTTCAACTTTCCCGGAAAAAGTCGAAGGCGAGAATTGTAGAGGAGGACTTGATCACCCACATGAAAATCGCGTGGAAGAATAGCTTGGTCATGAATCTTCTTAGTACGCTCTTTATATAGCTTGGCATTCTCGTAAGCGTTGTGGCGTAGTTCTTCAAGCTCAGATAACTGGAAGTTTCTTTTGACTCCTGCTTTCTCCATGTCAAAGTTGAGTGCTTTGAGGGCCCAGTAGGCCTTATGCTCAAGTTCTACTGGCAAATGACAAGCTTTTCCATACACAAGGCGGAATGGTGTGGTCCCGATAGGAGTTTTGAAGGCAGTTCGATATGCCCATAAAGCATCATCGAGTTTGGGGGACCAATCCTTGCGAGATGAACGGACCGTTTTCTGTAAGATCCATTTCAATTCACGGTTGGAGACTTCGGTCTGTCCATTAGCCTGTGGATGGTAGGGAAGCGTGATCTTATGATGAACTCCATACTTCGTTAAGAGGTTATCAAACTGACGGTTGCAAAAGTGAGAACCACCGTCAGAAATGATAGCCCGCGGGACGCCAAATCTGGTGAAAATGTTTTTCTTTAAAAATCTCAGAACCGTTTTGGCATCTGCAGAAGAGCATGGAATGGCTTCAACCCATTTGGAAACATAGTCGACGGCGACTAAGATGTACTGATGGCCTTGTGATGAGGGGAAGGGACCCATGAAGTCGATGCCCCAAACATCAAATAATTCGACCTCCAGGATATTTGTTAGCGGCATTTCATGACGCCTGGAGATGTTTCCCATTCTTTGACAACTATCACATTGAGAAACAAACTGATGGGAATCTTTATGCAAGGTTGGCCAATAGAGCCCTGATTCCAATACCTTGGATGCTGTTCTTGTAGCCCCATGATGTCCACCAGCCTCCTTAGAGTGACAAAACTGCAGAACGGAATGGACCTCTGTTTCAGGAATGCATCTCCGGATGATCCCATCAGCACAAACTTTGAATAAGTATGGATCATCCCAGAAGAAATGCTTTACTTGAGACAAAAATCTCTTCTTTTGCTGAGAGGAGAGATCATGAGGTAGGATTCCGGAGGCTAAATAATTGGCCATGTCTGCAAACCATGGCGCCTGTAAGGCTTCACACAATGCAACTAGTTCCGTAAGATTATGTGCAATATCCTCTTTTGATGCAGATTCCATCCATGAAAGCTGCTGAACACTGAACACCGTCTCGTCTGGGAAATATTCTCTGATGGGGATCCCGTCGTATGGTCGTTCGATGCGGGAGAGGTGATCAGCAACACCATTGAGACAACCCTTCTTGTCAACAACCAAAACATCAAATTCTTGGAGTAGAAGGATCCAGCGCAATAATCTTGGTTTGGCTTCTGCTTTGGTAAAGAGGTACTTCAGGGCAGAATGATCCGTATGCACAATGACTTCACTCCCCCATAAGTAAGAGCGAAATTTGTCTAGGGCGAAGACAACTGCAAGAAGCTCCTTTTCTGTAGTTGTGTAATTTTTTTGTGCATCAACAAGGGTCTTGCTTGCATACGTGATTATTCGCAATACCTTATCCTTTTTCTGACATAATGCAGCCCCCACAGCGTAGTCGCTTGCATCGCACATGATCTCGAAGGGAAGAGACCAATCGGGGGAGACGACTACAGGGGCTGAAATTAACTTCTCCTTGATGACTTCAAATGCTTCCAAGCATTCCGCAGTGAATTCAAACTTTGTATCCTTCCCTAGTAAGTCACTTAAGGGTTTGGCAATCTTGGAGAAGTCCGAAATGAACCGACGATAGAACCCGGCGTGGCCTAAGAATGCTCGAACCTCTTTGACGGTGGTAGGAGGTGGGAGTTTCTCGATGATTTCGACCTTGGCCCGGTCTACTTCAATACCAGCTTTTGACACCTTGTGTCCCAACACTATGCCCTCCTTCACCATGAAGTGGCATTTTTCCCAATTCAAGACTAAATTCGTATCTTCACACCTGTCTAAAATCAAATCTAGCTGCTGCAAGCAATCGTCAAAAGTGGAACCATATACGCTAAAATCATCCATGAATACTTCTATACTTTTTTCTATGAAATCAGAAAATATTGCTTGCATACAACGTTGGAAAGTGGCAGGAGCATTGCAAAGTCCAAATGGCATACGATTATAAGCAAAGGTACCATAAGGACAGGTAAAGGTGGTCTTTTCCTGATCCTCTGGCGCAATTGGAATTTGGAAATAGCCTGAGTATCCATCTAGGAAACAGTAAAATTCTTGACCTGCCAACCTTTCTAACATTTGATCTATAAATGGTAAGGGAAAATAATCCTTCCTAGTGGCTGCATTTAATCTTCTATAATCTATGCACATTCTCCAGCCAGTAGTTTGTCTCTGAGGGATTAATTCTCCTTTTTCATTAGGGACGGCTACTATACCTCCCTTTTTGGGAACCACTTGGACAGGACTCACCCAAGGGCTGTCGGAAATTGGATAGATTATACCTGCATCTAACAATTTCAAAATCTCCTTTTTCACAACTTCTTTCAAGTTTGGGTTTAATCGCCTCTGATTTTGCCTAATCGATTTATGATGCTCCTCCATAAATATACGATGAGTACAAAAACTAGGATCAATGCCCTTTAAATCAGCTAGACACCAACCTATTGCTCTCTTATGATCTCCTAAGACTCCTAACAATTTAGTTTCTTGTTCAGCAGTTAGAAGTGAGGAGATGATAACAGGAAGAGCATTGTTACCTGCTAGGAAGGCATATTTGAGATGAGATGGAAGTGCTTTAAGATCTACCTCGGGAGGTTGTTCGATTGATGGGATGGCTTTAAATGATGAGCGTTCTAAGCTCTCTAATGGCGGTTGAACTCCAATGGCATTGGTCCGCTTACCACCATTGAGTTGGTCAATAGCCGCCTTGGTTTCCTTTGTGGGAGACTCTTCGATTGATGAAACCAAGATTTGCTCCAAGCCTCTAATTCGTGTGCTTCGATTGAGGGGATGGAGAATGTTTCTTCATCATCTTGGAATTCATTCTCACCATTATCTGCCAAAAGACCGACACAGCAAACCGTATGAGCATTTACACTTTTTCTTACCATTTTTGCCATATCGAACTCGATCTTTTCGTCCCCAACTCGGAAGATGACTTTGCCCTCCTGAACATCAATGATTGCGCGTGCGGTACTTAGGAAGGGTCTTCCAAGGATTAGGGGGACTTCGGTATCTTCATCAATGTCTAGAACCACGAAGTCGGCGGGAAAGATGAAATTATCGACTCCAACTACCAAATTTTCTACCATTCCCATTGGCTTTATTGAGGATCTATCAGCCAATTGTAGGGAAAAGGAAACTGGCTTTAATTGACTGCCATGAATCCTGGTGAAAATTGAGTATGGCATGATATTGATGCTGGCCCCGAGGTCACACAAACCATGGCCGCAATCAATGTCTCCAATATAGCATGGTACAATTGGTAGCCCGGGGTCTTTCTGTTTGGGCGGTAGGGCTCGTAGCAATGCTGCGGAGCACTCCTCGGTCAAACTTATCATCTCAACGTCCTCCATCTGTCTTTTATTGTTGATTAATTCCTTCAGGAACTTGGCATAAGTGGGCATTTGCTTTAATGCATCAATCAGAGGGATATCAATAGTTAAACGCTTAAAGATACCCAAAAACTTTTTGAACTGCTCATCTAAATGCTTCTTCTTAAGCCTATTGGGAAATGGCAGTTTTTCAGTAGAAGTTTGATTTTTATTGGGAGGAGTAGAAGTAGAAGAGGGAGAGAAAGGGACAGGAGCCTGTGTCTCCTGAAGTTGTACCTCGGTGGAGATTTCCTCCAAATCAATAGGATCACTTTGCTTTTCTTTTTCTTTTCTTTGATCCTTACCAACCTCTCTTCCGCTTCTGAGAGTGACCGCGCTTAAATCGTTACTTCCAAGGGTAACTGATTTTGCGTGCTCCCTTGGGTTTACTTGAGTTTGTGAAGGAAATTGGCCGGATGGCCTCTGCTGGGTAAGCATTTGCTGGATCTGAGAGTGTAGTGACTTCTGATCTTTTCTAAGGGCTGAGATGTCTTCCTGTGTATCACGTGACTTGTTCATCAGCGCCTTCATTAAGTCACGCATCTCGGCCATCTCGGCTTCATGATTGGATGAATGTTGGGGTGGTCTACCACCATACGTTGGTTGCTGGAATTGCCTTGGATTTCCTTGAAATCCGGGTTGGTTCTGGGAGTTTGGAGAATTTTGGAAATTTCTCTGCCAAGGTTGCCTGAATCCTTGGTTGTTGTTGACATAATTGACTTCCTCAGATGCTTTTAATTCCTGCAACTCAGGGCACTGTTCGAAATCGTGTGGTCCTCCACACTGTGAACAAAACACATCAGAAGGTAAAGGAAACACAGAGGGGTGCGATACCTGAGGTTGTCTTGAATTTACCACTTTTGCATGGGGGAAGAGAACTCATGGCCAATTGCTCCACCACTTTCTGCAAAGCACTAACTTTAGTGGACTGCTGAGCGTTACTCTCCATTAACTGTTCATGACTCTTCAATAGTTGCTCGATTTTGCTGTCGCTTCCTCCTACTTGATACAGACCTGGGGTGCTGCCTCTGGAACCACCGGTAGCCCAATCCCTTATTTCTTCACAAAGGGATTCAATCCCATTAAGAAACTGCTCTCCGGGTTTCTTCAGGATATCAGCCAAGGGACGAGAGTACCATGGTCTTACATTGGTTCACCAATCCTTTGTAGAATAATTGGGAGAGTTGCTCCTTGGTGAGACCATGATGGGGGCAAGTCAGAAGCAAACCTTTGAATCTATCCCACGTTTCGCCGATGTTCTCTGAGCCTGGTTGCCTGAAGTTATAAATCTCAGCAATCATCTCTAAGGTTCGGCTTGGGGGTAAGAATTTGTCATGGAATTTTGTGGCCATGTCATCCCATGTGTGAATAGTTTGTGGGGTTATGCTATGGTACCACTTGCTTGCCTTCCCTGTGAGGCTATGAGGAAATAGGGAGAGTCTAGCATATTCGAGAACTGTATCTTTGGAGTAAGGCTATTTACGTGCTGGAGGAATTTTGTAATGTGGAGTAAGGCTCGTCAGGATTAGTTCCATCGAACATTCCTAACTCTTTCACACAACGGATTTGATGGTAAGGCTTTAATTTCTGCCATTCCTCATAATCTGCTTGGGAAAGAGCGGGAAGGACTATGGCAGGTTGTTGACCTTGGTTTGAAGGCCGGTTGATGTTCCTGACGGTTGCCGGTATGTCAGCCATGGTATGGTGATTTCTGTGCTGCCTTCGTAGGTGATGGAAGTCTTTTCTATTTCTGGATTGTAATCGAGGATGGATCCAGGGAGACTATGTGATCTTGTAAGTGGCATTCACGTATAAAAATGAATGTACCTACAGAAAAATAAGGGGAAATGTGATTTAGATACATGTAACTAGTATTATTATTAAAAGATAGATAATATTGTTCATTACATAGTACACATGCTAAGAACATATAAAAACATACTAGAGAGTACATAACACATAAAATATAAAGTAACTAAAAATAAAGAAAATACTAAGGTAGACAACTAGTATATAACCCTAAACCTAGCACGCCTGATTCTACTAGTGAATATTGCATATGAGGGGGGCCTTTGGTGAATCCTATTAGTAAAGATACCCATATTAGGGTATCTTCGCCTAAGTTCATCCACGGGCATCACACTCATGCGGGCAGTAGTCCTAAGGCGGTGATGGGCGAGGGCAGGCCTCATTTTCCTCCTCTTGATGAATATTTCTACCCCTTCACGGGGGTAGAGATCATTAACCACATAAATATGCAGGAAATGGAAAAGGGCTGACTCATCACTCTGCAATTTTGCGACCCAAATGCTATTAGACATCCTGAGCACAAAGTTGAACAAAGGGTGAGACAATTGTAAGAGGAGTAAATGTAGATAGCATAAATTGAACGAGCCGGGCGGCATGCCGGACAAATCATATCCGGCTTCAGACTTCCTCTGATTATGCCGGGTACAACACGTCCGGCATTAAGTCCGGCACATTCTTTTCAATTGAAAAACAACAGATTAAATCAAAGAATGAAAGAATAATATGGCAATTACCAGGTTAAGGACTTGGACTAATTCCAAGTCCCCGGCAACGGCGCCATTTTGCTAACAGATTTTAGTAGGTAATATATACACATTTATGTACAGAACTTAAACAGAAACTTAGGGGAATAAATCAAGAATGTGCCGGGTGTAACTTACCCGGCACCAAGCACGGCAATAAACAATTATAAAGGAAAACCTACTCAATCTATACGGGTAGCAAACCAAAACCCGGTCAAAAGTAGCAGGGAAGCAAATTAAGACCAAGCAAGTCGAACCCTAGGGACTTGTATAGAAAATTAGTCCTAGCCTTGGTAATTACTAAGTAAAGAGGGGGGAAAATGATAGATTTTCTAATTCTAATAAACCTAACAAGACTAAGTGGTATTTACAATGAATTTATTCTTGATTAAGGGAGTAAAACCATCCAAGCATCAATATGAACTCAAAACATAACACAAGCCTTCGAATTAACCAACAATTGAATGCGCCGGACATCCTGCCGGGCACCAAATGCACGGCACATTCAAAGACATTGAATATGCCGGACATAGGAGATCCGGCATTACTCCCGGCACCTTCAAAATGTAAATGCCACTCTCTTGCTCCAGGTCCGGTAACAAGAAACTCATCCCTATTAACAAATCGAGCATATATCATGCCACGAAATGAACAAGGAAATGGGGGAAGATGGATTAATTCTCACTCTTACCACTAACCCTTAAGTCATAAGAAGAGAGTAGAAAGACCATTAAGAGAGTCTAACCTATCTTACTTGGGACTTGTCTTCCACAAGTAAGAATTGCATGAAGAGAACAAGTGATCAACCAATTCTCTTGCAATAAGAACCATACTCTTAATAAACTTGAAAATCATATTAAAAGATCATATTGTTTTACAAGATAAGTTTCATCCCAACCAAGAACAGAAGGAACTACTACTCAATCACCCATGGATTGAAGAAGGAAATACAAGAGGAAGGGAGAGTTTTGACATGGCCTTCACCCTCTAAATCTTCTTCCAAATCTTCTTCTTCTTCTCTTGAATGATTGTGCAGCAATTCTTCAGTCGAAAGTACGTCTAATATGCGGAGTAAGTGTGTGGGAATATGGTGGAATGAACAACCAAAATGTTCAGCCTCTTGCGCCCTTTTATAGACAAAATTTCTTCGGATGCCGGATCTCATGCCGGGTCTATTGCGTCCGGCATCGATATTAAACACGTGCTATTCCGTAACGGTCGAAACCGCCCTGGCGCGAAAAGTCACTTATGCCGGACATATTCCATCCGGCATCACACCCGGCCTCAATTATTTGGATAACGGCAAATAACCGACATCTTTTGGTAGACAGGCGCGTCTTTTACTTATGCCGGATAGAAAATACCCGGCACCATGTCCGGCTGCGTCCCATTTCGGCTGCGTACTTGTGCCGTGCATGAGGGATCCGGCTTCATATCCGGCAAGGCTTGATTTTGGAAGAAAAACTTGCTCCTTGCATGAAAAACACCAAGAGCATTAGTCTGAACATATAAAATGACTTATTATATAAATTAATGCAAATACTAACTATTCTAACCTTATTTTAACTAATAATACTACAAATGTAGCTTATAAAATACGATAAGTCTACGGCTTATCAATTTGGCCGATTGTTAGTAAAACGGAGTTGGCACAGGGCTCTATGCCTCTCATCATGTATCTCAACGGCTTTGTTTAGTGTGTCGGTGTGGCTTCTAATTGAATGCCAAATTGTGATATTCATCTCCTCTTCAACATAGCAGATGTTAAGATAGTCATCAATGAAGATGATGGACGTATACCGCTCTAAAGCACAGCATCTGTGGTATGTGAGGTTATAATTCAGTCGGCGAAATTCAGACCTTCAATGAAGGCATTAGAGATATGCAACTCCATACCCATCTTTCAATGCAACGCGATGGATGAGGTTGGGCATGACAGAAAAATTGTACAGATTGAGCTGAAGTAGGGGCAATGACGTAATTGGAAAGGGGTGGTGAAATCTCAAAACATAGCTTATTTTTCAAACACTTGTCAACGTAGGACATTACAAATGAGTACATTAATCTTCAACTTTTGACATTAATGCAACCAACGAACGACACCTAAAGTGTCAAATTCAACTGCATATCCTGTTGTGGCTGTTTTCTACGTAGCTTTAAAAATTTGGCCGGAATGAATGGTTATTTGCTGCCCGACTGTCATAAAAAATGTTTTGTACCAATCGCAAAGCTGGTGTGCAAAATAGAGCTCAACACGAAAGAGTCCAAATTTGCATTTCTGACACCTGCATCATTAGATGATAGTGAAATTAAAAGGTGGGGCTGAAGGTGAAGGTGAAGGTGAAGGTGAGACCGGTAAAGTAACTATAGTTGATCGTTTCGCTTGTTGTCCTTCATCATATACATTCCCAACGAGTTTACTTTGGGTGAGACGGTGATAATCCTCCCACTTCTCTTCTAATATCCGATTTTTCTTCCTCCCCTGTCCCACCTTCCTTTCTAGCTTGTCATTCTTATGTTTGTTATGTAGTTATTGGAAGTCAATTTATCCGGTGATTATCGAACCAGTAAACTGACCCAGAGGAGAGTTTCGTGAAAGAGGAAGCAAGACAGACTCTCATCCTTGCGAAGAAAATTGGGTGCACTGTCCTTGACGAGGAGCGCGCCTTGAGCAATATTGAAGAGATCATTCGAGAGCAAAGAACGAGCTATCGACAGAGATGCCAGGATTCAGAGGACATGTCGAAGGATGATTCTGATGGGTGTGCAAGGACCACCTCCAAGGAGAAGTCTAGAAAGGTTCCTGGGACAAGACCTCTAGGTTTTAGCAAGATGTCCCGTGTAAGCAAGATTGCCATGAGAGGCAAAAAGAAATCTAAGTAGAATGAGAATGGTCTCATTCCATAATGCATGTGTAAGGTAGTCTGATAGGTACGTAAGGGTTAAGTCAATCTTGTAAGGAAGAATAGCAGGTATGTAACAGTTGAGTCGGTCTGGTCAAGACTCTGTTTGTCATGCCCATGCGGCAACATAGGCCTTGCGCCTACAATTATCAAAAAAAAAAATTCTCTTCATCAAATAATCATCTGAAACAGTTAACAATCATTTCTTACACTCAAGAATCATATGCTGCGAAATCGCGGAGGACTCACCAGGCTAGAGGTGCGCGTATTCTCAGGAGCACAAAAATGTTTAGGCTTCGTCCATAATCTTTTATGCCTCTTCCCTCTTGCGGATTTTTACTCTTGAGGGAGTCTTGCAAACCTTGAGCGTGCCTTTTCATATACCTTGAATCTCTCCGATTGACTCCTCTTGCTATTCTCCGGGGTCTGCTGGGATCTAGCGACATTTTAAGGATTTGCAATGTGCCTTTTCCATGGGAGGTTTTCGATTTCTAATTCAAAGGAGTCTTTTGGAGCATAATTGGGTAAAGATCAGAGACATCATATTCTCTTTGATCACGGTTTTGCAGCCAAGCTATAAGGGTGTCCTAATGGCTTCCAGTAAACTCCTTCAAAGGTTTATCGAGCTGTCAGATAGAATTATTTAAAATGCTCCACGTTGCTAGAACAGTGCCAAATGCTCCTCGATGCGAACATCCTATGTTTCTGCATCCTTTCAAGACTTCCCACTCTCTTCAGTTGTGGCCCTCTTCATGAACCCGCTGTACTTTGTACCCTGTTCTTTCTATTTCTGTCTTTTTTCGATTATTTCAGTTGTTTTCTTTTCTACTGGCGAGAAAGACTCTCTTTGAGTCGCAGTATTACCATATTGCTGGTTTCCCAGCTACTTATATATAAAAAAAAACCCATTTTGTAACTCCTTTTAATGTTTTGTTTATCTTTTGATTCATACTCTGATGTCCATGAGTTGTCAAACACATATATGCTTGGGTCTTACTTTTTAAGGGTTTGTTCCTTTACTCACATTAACCAATAAGTTATTATGTGTACTGATAAAGGTTACTATGTGATAGTAATGATAGATCCTACCAATAAAAGATAAATATATCTATTATAGTAGTAGCACTGCACATAGCAAAGATTAATCTTCTGAGTGAACGGTACCTTGCTTGGTTCTTGTATAAAAATCACAACCATGTTGATAATATATACAATCCAAATAAACATAATATTTTGACTACGTCATTTCCTTTGCTTTTAGAGGTTTATGATTTGTATAATTTTAGGTGCATATTAGTTTATTTTCTATCATTTTTTTAAAAAGTAGCTTAGGGTTTTGTGAATAAGTTTATGTGATAATGTTTTATTCGTTTACTAAAATGACTTGGATTGTGTCATTATTAAGTAATGGAGCCAACCAATGTTATTTATATCAAATCTTATTCCACAATTAATGAAAATTTGTATGATAAAAAACAAGTTAATATAGTTGGTAAACTATATATCATTCATATATAACAGCGTAACACCATCATCTCATACAGATCATATTAAGATTGTACGAATAAAAAATAAAAACTTGTATGTTTGACCTATATATACAAGTGAATAAATAAAAATCAAAAAGTTCATATTATCTAATTGTAATAGAAGTTCGACCAATATACTAACCTAAATTGAAGACCACGGTGACGACGGCGGCGAACGGCAACGAGCGACGGCGGTGCACGAGGGCAAGAGAATGGTGACGATTTTGGTGGAGGTAGAGCGCTCTGTTAATTGTGCTCGAATGGGATGACGTCTGGACTAGGGCAAACAATATTAACATTTACTTTGTATCAAATGACAGGAAACTAACAATATTAACATTCATTTTACAATTTTATATATCATATGTTTTGTTCAAGAATCGGACAATATTATTATTCATTTTAACCCTTCACATTGTTTCTATATGGTTAATTAACCATCGATTATGTTTATGTATTAATCTTATGGTAATCTAGCAAAAAACACATGAAATCTCATACAAGAATTTTGCAGAATACCTTCCCTGCACATGTTTTGTTTCACAAATTTCACCAATTTCGAACATCTCAAATCACCAACATTAATCATACATATGTTATTCACTCAATAGACATACCACAACAACAATTCAGGCCTAATTTGACAAAAATTCGTATGAAACCAAAGAGGAAAATACCTCTCTTGTACGGTTCTGTTGTCTTTATAGACTGGCTCGAACAGAGGGTGGCAATGGTTGGACGACGGGTTAGGCGACCGAGCGGCTGGAGGCGGCGTGGGCACAACTGGCGGCGGCAGCGAACAGTGGCGAAGGCGGCGAGCAAAGGGGGTGGCGATTCCGGTGGTGAAATTGTCGTACTCTCTCTTGCTGCTGTGTGTAAGGGCAAAATGCGGGCGTTAAGGTCGACAGTCTGAAGGTGGAGAAATAAAAATAGATTTTCAGCAGTTGTAATGTAGGAACTGCCGAAAAAGACTTATGCTTCGTTCAGTTTTGACATATTTGATGACATATTTGTGGCATAAATGATGGGTTCCGTATGGGTCCCACGTGGGTCCTACGTTCTCCTCCAATAATATACTGCCACTATAAAACAGGTAGACCAAAACAGCTATGCCGAATAGAATCTTATTTTTTTAAAAGGACATTTTTGACGGTTTCTATCTCATAACCGCCGAAAATGTCCTATTTTTCAGCGGTTATGGTGTGCCGAAAATGACCTACACCACAACCGCCGAAAATACCCTCTTTTTCAGCGGTTGTGGTGTGCCGAAAATGACCTACACCACTACCGCCGAAAATTGTTATTTCTCTCACTCTTTTTTGGTAATATGGTTAAAACGGTCAAAAATGATGCGCCGAAAATGCCATGTTTTGTACTAGAGGCTCGTCGAATAAGTTCTCCGTCCTCCATATCCCACAAATGATATCTTTAGAAGCTACAAAGCTTAAAATAACTTCCAAAATAAAATAACTAATGTTAAATTACAAATAGCTAGTAATTTCAACGAAAAACTACAACACAAAATATACATCTAACAGACCTACATTATATTATATTATACACATGGCCCAAGCGAATAGTGATCACAATTAAATCTGTTATTTTGGAATCTCAGTTCTCTACTCATGAGTGACCCAGATGTCTTTATGTGTCCAGACACCGTGAATAAGGATGGAGAGAAGACAACTAATTAGAGGATGTAAGCTGTAGGGTTGGAAGGAAGATATTAAGTGAATCATTCAGCTGGATTAGAAGGATTGTTAGTTTTATTTATTGAAGTTCTTAATCCATGTGCCACCAATTATATACATATATAAATAAGCGTAATGCCCTAATTATCAAAAAAGAAAAAAGAAAAAAAGGATGTAACCTTCAAGTGAACAAAGATGTCCTGGTAATGGTCAAATGCCAGAGTTTGATTTCCAAATCTCACGAAAAAAGCTGTCCTGCCACGTACCTCCACTACCCAACATGTCACGTTTGTGTGTATTTCCTAACTAAATTATTCCAATGACTATATAAGCAAAATGTTTAATAATCAAACAAATATTTTTTAATTCAAACAACAAATCGTTTCCTAGTTTTCCATAGTTGGACATCAATTATAGGCACAACATGAGCAGCGCAAGCATACAATTATATTCAACTGGACCATACAAATATAAATCTTGATCAGACCCGGAAACAAAATTCAAGTAAACCGTGTTTGGATGCTACCATTGATTTGTGGTTGTCCACCTCCTATTTGTTTCTCATCGCTTTCGTTAAGTTTCTCCCACCTTTTCTCCATTGATTTGTGGTTGTCCACCTCCTTTTTTTTTTCAAAAAAAAAAAAAAAGAATATATTTACTAGGAAGAATATATGTAGTACTTTTAAATTAAGTTTACTTTTTGTTTTATCTTCTAAGTTCTAACACACTTAATATTTACATAAACCAAAGAACTATTTATCTCCTTAACGTTAACTCTTTATTTTTATTCGTATAAAACTACTTAATATGCAATTGAAGATATACATTCAATTTAATTATTTGATTAATTAGCAAAAACTATCTTATATAGAATCTATTAAGACATTATTTAATTGTTTTATCTCAAATTTTTATGATTCAAATGTAATTTCACCTAAACTCGAATAACTGAATCCAAAATACCACAAATTTTATTAGCACAACAGATATAATACCAATAACCATACGTTAATTGTCCACCAATAGCCGTACTATAGCCAAATTCAATTGTCACCGTTCCACTGTTACTAATGTAAACATAGTTAACTATGGGTGACTTTATTGCAAATATAAGTAAACATGTAAGGCACAAATCCTAACTTGATATTAGGCTCATTCACCATTTAGGTCGACATCAGCCAATCCAACATTTTCTGAAATTCTTTAGTTTTTTTTATAAATGATTGAAATTTCAGTATAAGTGAGGTTCTAAATAAATTTTTCTTACATCAGCGGGGTAGATTGTGCGGACTGTCCATACCGTATTGGTGCAATGCAACACAAATGAGTTGGCAGTCCAGTCAGCAGCTGACTGGACTGCTTTTTATTATGTTAACTTTAATTAATTATAATTTTTAAAATATAAGTCCAATATATAAAAAAATTATATTATTATTTATCTAAATTCAAGCTCTTCAAATCAAGACCACTCATGGATATGTTTTAAGAAATTTAAAAATTTATATTAATTACATGTATATATCAAGTCTCATAATATCATTTTAGTTTATCATGTAAACACATAACATTATTTTAGTGTATCATAATATCAATTTTAATGAATCATAATATCAAAATTAATGAATCATATGTTCATTTTAGTGTATTATCGCAAACATATAAGAATAAAAAATTTACACAATAATACAACACAAAATAATATTTCGTATGTATGAAAAATACACAATTCATCATATAAGGTTTAAAATACATCATACAAAATAATAATACACTACAAAACACTAATGATTTTATCGGTTCCAAAGTTTGTTATCTAACTCACCACTTATTAGTTAATGGATCTTAATATTTTAATGAATCATAATATCAAAATTAATGAATCATATTTTCATTTTAGTGTATCATTGTAAACATATAAAAAATAAAATTTTCAAACAATAATACAATAAAAAACAATATTTGGTGAAAAATACATGATTCATCATATAAGGTTTAAAATGCACCATACAATAATAATAATAATGGACTACAAAATAATAATGATTTTTTATCGGTTCCGAAGTTTGTAATCTAATTCACCACTTATTACTTAATGAATCGTAATATCAATTTTAATGAATCATAATACAAAATTAATAAATCATATTACCATTTTAATGTATCATCGTATACATGTAAAAATAATTTTTATAAAGTTATCAAAATATATCCATGACTGATCTTGTTTGAAGAGCTTGAATTTAGGTGAACAATGATATAAATTTTTTTAATTTGGACTTATATATTAGAAGTTACAACCATTTAAAGTTAATATAGTAAAAAGACAGCCCAGTCAACAAAACAGTCCAGTCAACTGCTGATTGGAACTGCCAAATCACTGGGTTCGTTTGGGGACAGCTGCTGGGGCTGCTGCTGGGTCCTGCGCTGGAATTGAGAAGCTGTCTGCTGATGGTTTACAGAAGCTGACAGCTGCTGGTTTAGTGTTTGGTATATTGTGTTTTAAAAAGTGAGGGAAAATTGAGAAACTGTCAGCTGAGATTTTGTAAAAGCTGTCAGCTGCTGGTTTTGGGTGTTGGTGGAAACCTGCTGATTTTAAAAATTGAGAAGTTGTCAGCTGCTGGAGCTGAGAAGCTGTGTCCCAAACGACACCACTATCTATTCCAAGTTTGGTGCGGGCGTCCCGTTCGATAGAATTTAAGTTTAAAAAACGTTTCATTATAGATATCACTCCTACCGACCTTTGCGTATACTCATTTTAACTGAACTTATACGTTTAGTCGTGTTTCACTTCGCACAGTCGGAATTTTAAAAAACTTTACGATCTTGCCCCTACTTTAATATCTTTCATAAATTATTATATTTAACCACAATTTATAACATATTACAAGGTGACCCCAAATTTCATTACATACAGTCGGAATTCCAATACACTCAGTCAGAAAATGATCAATTTATATTTAGGGGCTAATGTAGACAAAATTTAATCTATAATTCTTCATAGCACCTAAAATGCTCTGTTCAACGGCGACCTATGTCGTTTTATTTTTGACAAAAAACAGGGAAAACATCAATAACGCCGAAAACCTCTGCCTCCGTCCAGGCTAGCGAGTTTGATTAAAAATCAACACAAAAATAAAAGGCGGAGATCTGCCTCCGTCTTTATTGTAGAACCTGTAATTATCAGCAGAAAACGGACGACAGAAACCTTCGTGAACGCGAAAAACAACATTTGCGGCGACTGTACAAAGTAGCACCAACAGTGACACGGACACATAGAGGGAAGGTGGTAAATGTGAAAACCACACCGATGCCCCACGCGCAATCCCCCCAAAAGATTCTTCTCTTTTAGTTTTTACCATCTTCCGGATTTGGAGGGAGTTTTCAATTTTTTCATTCCTCTTGACTCCCTCTCCCCTCTCTGTCTCTCTCTCCAATCTCCCCGTCGGCTCGTAGAGATTAACCGTTCAATCATTTAGTCACATGAGCATCGCAAGTTAGAACCCTAATAGGACGCTCAGACAGAGAGATAAATTGATGAATTTACTGCCGCTTAGTATAATAATAATAATAGAGAGAGAGAGAGATGAGCTGCCCCACCCAGATCAAATCAATCCATTTGGTGGCACTGTCCGCGGACTATTTGATTTTTAATTGATGTCAGGTCTTATTCAACTTCATCCAGATCTGCCTCCACCGGTTTCTTCTATGTGCTACGGTGGTGGGGTTCGAATGGGTTCATTCATTGCTCCAGAGTACCCATAGAGGGAGAAGTAAGGGGCAAGTGAGCGAGCAAACAAGGAATAGAAGGTAGGGGTATAGCTAGAAGACAGCAGAAGAGTTGAGAAAGTGAGGAGCAGAAAAGAAACTAGTATGTCCGGGAGCAGAGTACATGATCCAAGCAAGCTCCATTTGAAAAAGGAGCTGACCCAAATCCGAAAAGCGTCGCGGGTTCTGCGTGATCCAGGCACTACATCGTCTTGGAAATCGCCTCTCAGCTCCACTAGATCTGCACATGCTGCTTTCTTTGCTTCCTCTGATGGTGCCACCCGCACCACTCACCCGCTTCATGAAAATCCGCTGTATGCCCTTTCCCAGTTCGACTTCAATAATGCCAAAAAGGGCAACCGCAGCGGTATTAAGGCCAATGTGGATGCGGGAAGAGTGAAGGAGAAACGGGTATTTCTCTACAACTGGAGGGCCAATAACAAATCCTCCAGTGAGAAGAGCTTGGGTAGGCTTGATTTAGATGGTAATAGTCGCAAAAACGATGATGATGGGTCCACAAACAACATCCTTAGGAGTGTTGCCAGTGCCAGTGTTGATGATAGCTTGAGCGATGCAAGAAATGATAGCGGGGAATCAAAAAGTGATACCTACATTTCAGATATTAAAAATCTTCGTCAACGACCCCGTCTACATCACGGCGGTGGTGATGGTAATGACCGCCGTCATCGGGTGAATAATCGTCCTCGTCGCTCTCATGGCCGAGGTCACCATTCGACTGCGGATTTGAGATGCAGAGAGACATTAATTACATCTCCTACGGTAATGGGTAAGATGAAATTCCGGAAACCTCCTCCTTATTTAACAAAAAAACACAGGCAAAAGCGATTGCGACAGTTGGCAATTGACAGGGACTTGCTAAATTTGACTTCTGGAGTCAAGGTTATTGCCCCTTCTAATTCTATAGCTCTCAGTCAAGATGATTCCCTTAGCTTGGTTGACCAGTCCGATGATTATGATGGGTTCTATAGCTCAGAGGATGTTCGCCAATCTTCGGCTTCATCCCCTCTTCTTTCGAGGCTTATGCACAAAAATATTAATACATCTTCTAAGCTTTTGAGAGGTCACCGGAGAGACGACTCTTCCTACACCTATAGCACTCCTGCATTGTCTACTAGCTCATTCAATCGGTATATAAACCAAATGAAGCCTAGTACCACTGTTGGATCTTGGGATGGCACAACTGCCTCCTTCCATGATATTGATGATTTTGGATAGTCATCTGGATTTGCCTGATTCTCGGGGATGTGGTATTCCTTGCTACTGGTCGAAGAAGACACCAAAATATAGAGGGGGTTCGGGGGAGTGGTTGTTCTCCTTCACTGTCTGATACTTTGAGAAGAACAGGTAGAGGACTGATCTGTGGAAGCCAAAAAGTTCATCGTAAGTGCCACCAATCCTTGCAACGAGCAAGCAAGCAAAGAGGCATATCTGCCTCTCCTCAAGGTCTTATCCCTCTGCTCAATAGTCGCGACGGAGGGGCTTCTTCGTTGGGAACTGGCCATAGTGATGATGAACTACTGATGAACTTTGGAGAGATTGATCTAGAGGGTATGAATCGCTTGGACGGAAGGAGGTGGTCATCCAGTTGTAGAAGTCAAGAAGGGCTAGAAATTGTAGCTTTTGGTGGGGATGGTCATGAGGAAGCACTGTCTGAAAGTAGCAGAGGCTTGAGCCAGAGATATAGACCCATGTTTTTCAGTGAATTGGTGGGGCAAAACATTGTTGTCCAGTCTCTTATTAACTCTATTGCAAGAGGGAAAATAGCACCAGTATATCTTTTTCAGGGTCCTCGTGGGACTGGGAAAACATCGACTGCACGAATCTTTGCAGCTGCTTTGAATTGTTTGGCTGTTGAGGGTGCTAAGCCGTGTGGGATTTGCAAGGAGTGCTCAGATTTCAACTCTTTCAATAGTAGTGACATTGTCGAGGTTGACGCCAAAAACAAGAAGGGGATTGATAAGATTAGATACTTATTGAAAAGCCAAGTGATGACCCCTTCTTCTGCTATGCTAAGGTATAAGGTGTTTGTGATTGATGAGTGCCATTTGTTGCCGTCTAAGACTTGGCTATCACTCCTCAAGTTTCTGGAACAACCTCTGCCACAAGTTGTTTTGTATTCATCACTACAGATGTTGAAAATGTGCCTCGCACTGCGTTATCAAAATGTCAACGATATCTCTTCAACAAGATCAGAGATATTGATATTGTTGAGAAGTTGCATAAAATATCTGGCGAAGAGAGCCTAGATGTTGAACCAGATGCACTGGAATTGATTGCTCTCAATGCAGATGGTTCACTTCGAGATGCAGAAACAATGCTCGAGCAGCTAAGTTTGCTGGGAAAGAAGATCACCACTGCTCTTGTTAATGAACTTGTATGCTCAATTTCGCATCCTTGGAGCATTGCTTTGTGCCTTCACGTTACCAAGCTGATTTTTTTTTTTTTTGCTCTATCACTCTCTGCATTTATTTGTCCAATCTATGGTCTCATACAGCCTGGCTGAACTTTGGCTGAATCCCTTCTGATCCTGTGAAATACATTGTTTGCATACTTTTAAGACGTTGAGGGCTTGAGTGTATATTCTACTTCTGGAGATAATCATCATGCCATGTGACTAAGCTAGTTGGACAATTATCTTACATGCAGGTAGGTGTTGTGTCTGATGAAAATTTACTTGAGCTCCTGGAGTTGGCCATTTCATCCAATACGGCTGAAACAGTGAAAAAAGCAAAGAGAATTGTTGGATTCGGGGGCTGATCCATTAGTTTTGATGTCTCAACTTGCGAGTCTCATTATGGACATCATTGCTGGGAGTAACCTACTAAATGGTTCCAAAGATAGCATGCCATCATTTAGTGGACAGAACCGTAAGTTTAACCTTCTTTACGTCTTATTCACCTGTATGTGTTTTTGCTTTATGCTAATATATGGGGCAAATATGTCCCTTTTTCTTACTGTAATAACCTTCGTAGTACAGCAGACATGAGGGCCGGATGTTCTTTGTTGAATGCATTTAATAGGAATATAGGAGCTGAAAGCTAATATTTCATGGATCACCACCCTATATTATGCCATCCTTCTCTCGGACTTGTCTGTATATGTTAAAAATTTGAAGCCTGGATGAAGAAGTATTTGAGTATAGCTATTAAAATAAGAGAAAGCTTGCTTAGATATCCTATCTATTTCTGTCACCATTGTCCCCTTTCATACAAATGCTACATCCTCTTAAGTGGCATGGTAAAGGGTCATATCTCACTAGTATCTAAGCTTGCTTTTAAGCAAACATACTCTGGTAGGGAATTCTAATTGTGACGTAAATGATAGATGTCTTGCCATATTTTAAGAGTAAAAAATCCTACGGAGATTTATGATACCAGTTGTTTGCTCCCTATTAGTACATTGATTTCTTCTCTGTACAGATGGAGCTTTGTCCTACGTAAGGCTCTATGTAGAATATTCAGTTGTTTTTTAGTTTGCCACTGTCTTATAGGTTGACAATTATACGAGTTATTGGAGAAAGAAATGGATCTTTCCGGCATTGTAGGCATTGTGTCATGTTTCTTTGTTTGTTTCTTTGAAGATAATAGTTTATAGGATCTTTCCATCTTTTGCTTTTCACGCTTTCTTGATATAGTCATTCCATGTTATGAGTTATGACCTGAGAAAAGCTCCATTGTTCTTTCAGTGACTGACTTGGAGTTGCAGAAGTTAAAGCGTGCGTTAAAACTTCTTTGTGAAGCTGAAAAACAGTTGCGAGTTTCCACCGAACGCTCAACATGGTTCACTGCCACCTTGTTACAGCTTGGGTCTGTGACTTCACCAGACTTTACACTCTCAGGGAGTAGTAGGAGGCAAAGCTCCAGAACAACTGATGAAGACCAGTCAACTGCTTCTAGGGATGCTATTGGTCATGTTCCAGGATCTCATGGCCATATTGCACCTGCAAAAATGACTTCATCTTGTAAACGGGATTTTGCCCATCAGGATGTACCGTTCTCAATAATGGATGGCATCCTCTCTGATTGCAGGGACATCCACTACCAATCTGTACGTAGTGTAGATTCAATTGGTTCTGCAGATGATGTAGTGGGTGGAAGCATTATCCTGACTCAAACGGATATGGAAAAGCTGGACAGCTTGTGGCTGCAATGCATCAGAAGGTGCCATTATGACAAATTACAGCAGCTGCTGAAAAACCACGGGAAGCTTGTGTCGATCTCTGAAGCAGATGGTACATATTAGTTATATTTTGAGTTTATTCCTTCCTTCAATCATTCTATACCGTTGAAAAGATAGTAAATAATACTCCCTCCATCCTGAATTGACCGTCCTGTTTGCTTTATGACACGTTTTTCCAGTTCAATATAAGCATATAAGATAAAATAATTGTATAAAACTAAATTTTGTAATATATAGTTTATCATGTAAGAAATCATATGTAAAACTCAAATTCTTAAGATTATTTTATCTTATATGTTAAATATTGAAGTCAAACGACATGTCCAAATAGTAAACAGGACGGTCAATTCAGGAGGGAGGGAGTATCATTTTCTGTCGATTTGACATAATGATTTAAAGTTTCTTATTTTCAACTAGCTTTGCTTCGTGGCCCAATATGCTTGTGATCATTTAGCGTTTAAAACGCATCTGATTATAGTAGGTTTGTTTTGAGGATTTCTCCGCATATTAACGTGCCCTTCTGATTGGAATTTCCTATGAATTAGCTCCTATCTATCCAGTGTCAGCAGTCTAGACATTAGATATTCTGCTTTTTCGATATGTACTGTTGCTGGGCTGTTATCTTGGGAGCTTGATTCCAAAATGTAACCTTTGTGTTTGTGCTTGGACTGATTTGTTAAAGCTAACAATCATGCGATTGATTAGGTGTGCTGATTGCTTACATTGCATTTGGGGAAGAACAGATCAAAGCTAGAGCTGAACGCTATATTATCAGCATTACAAATTCATTTGAAACTGTACTCAGACACAGTGTTGAAGTCAGGATCATCCTATTACCTGATATTTTGAATTCTAAAGTACCAAATGAGCCGGTTGAATCTCTGAATAATAGGCTGATAGATTCATCTTCGGTGCTCAACAAAGGAGAAACAGTGGGTATTAATGAAAATTGTGGAGAGGAAACCCTGTTTTTGGACAAAGGGTTTGCGGCCCGAGCAGGTCAAGATGGATCTGAAGAAGTTGGAAATAGCAGTGAAAAGAGAACAGAGATGCCTATGCAACGGGTAGAGTCCATCATCCGGGAGCAGAGGCTGGAAACGGCTTGGTTGCAGACTGTGGAGAAGGGCACACCACGAACCATCGGCCGGTTGAGACCAGAGAGAAATCAAGTCTTGCCTCAAGCTGTTGGGCGATTGGGTCATAAGAATCAAGTCGGCTCAACAAGCTCATTGGATTTAACTTCCATTCCCATGACTGGAAGATGAACTCAACCGTGAAATCACCGTCTTGAAAGTCGCTGATAAAATCGCTGTTGAGAAGGATCAACAAGCTTGCAAAAGAGTTGAACATCTCCCGATCTCTCCTAGCTTGTTGCATCAGAGTGGTTATGTGGGGAGTCATGGGAAAGAATACCCGTGAGTGATACTCTATCTCCCTTCTTTCCATTGCTTACTGGTTAATTCTTTGATGATAAACTAGTACTCATTTTTAAATGATTGCTTTGATATATGCTATCTTTGCATGCTTATGTATACCTAGAAGTGGTCATGATGCTCCGTTATTTTGGATCAGGCATCTAGGTGTGATAGTGACTTAATTGAGTCACTGAAGTGCGCCAAATTGAGATAATGGAGCATCGTTGACCACCTGCTAATGGATTTTATCTTTATAGGCAAACTTAACCACTTGGTCCATTATTTGTGAGTCAAAACAACTCTGTTCTACCCTTTTTGTATAACTTGGACCTGAGGATTCTCTTGTATTGACGATGTAGCAAGTCATTAATGTAAGAAAATAATTATGTGGCCAACTGGTTTAAGGGGTCTGTACGAAGCAGTTTGCAATGCATTTGTGTGGTTCGTAAAGCATTGGAGTAGCAGAATGATGCCAGTTTTATGAGGAAATTGGCTGCTACGATCATTGTTAACTTTAATTAACCATGTATTATAAATTTTGATTATAGGTTTAGTGTTTGTCTGACGTTTTTAATTCTGTCCCATTTCTGTAGTGGATACGAATCAGGCTCCCAGGCTAGCGGCTGCAACATGCTCTTCTGTTGGAACACCAGACATAGAAGAGCAGACAAGGTTAAGACAGGACCTTTTCTTTCTTTGTTGTTTCATTCCTCCATTTTGCAAGGGTCTTCTGTACCGTTCTGCTTTATCGCTAACAATACTTTCTGATGATATTCACAGGCTAAACGTGGAGACCCAATTCGACCCCCTAAAGGAAAGTTCTCGTGTTTTAGAGACTGCAGGAAGTCGAGACGAACCTGATTCAAACAGATTATTATCCCCTAATCAGATTGTTTCTTAATGTTCCCCTTCTTCCTTTTTTATTTTGGTTTAATTATGTACGTAGGTTACTCGTGGTGGCATTATGGTGGGGATTAAGTGATGAGTTTAGAGCAGTTTAATGGACGGTGCCGGTTCTATTGCAATAAAAGGGCATGTAAGTTGGGTGGTGCAGATTCAGAAGCTTGAGAACTTTCGTGTAAAGTAGCCATTTCATTAGTATGAAAAGAGAAAGGAAAAAAAAGCTAGACAAAATAGTATAGTAGCATTTGGCAGGGAAGCTTAGGTTGCACAGTACATTTCCCTTGATTATTTACTTCTTTCAAATGAAAATTGGCTACATGTAACGATCCTATCAAATCACAATTTTCGCCGTGTCTGCTCTATTACTGTTGCAGGCCTTTTCTTTGGTTTAGTTTTTTTTCCAGCTGTATCATGTTTATTAGTGGAGCTTGTTTGTGGTCATTTGTTATGACCAGTGTTAGATGTTAGACCTAGTTATTGAAATAAATTAGAAAGAAAGTGGTCTCATAAAATAAAGCAGTGGAGGAAAGATAGATCCGGATGCCATTTCACAAATGCACCCACGATCACTAGAAATGAGTACTGTTGTAATATATAGCTTGCAGTTTGATTTTGCTTTGTCTTTTTTCGGTTACAGTTGACATTAAAGAGTGTAAGGTACATCTTTATAAAAGGAATTGTGACACATCTTCCAAAGATTATGTAGAACAAGGCCTTAAAGTCGACCTCATTTCTCTGTTTTGTGCCAATTCTATAGTTACTCTGCTGAAACAATGAGTCGCTAAGATAATATTAATGTTTTAGAATATTTGTTATAAATTACGGAAATTAATCATAGACCAATTTACCACACAGTTAGCTTGCTTTACTAATTAACATAAACTAAAAGATACTACATTCGTATTGTTATAAGTGTTTTGCTTACTTTTTAACATATGTTTTTACTTTAATATTAAACATATAAGATAAAATAATTTTTTAAAATTAAGTTGTACAATATATAGTTTCTCACACAAAGATTCCATTATAACACATAGATTTATAAAAATATATTATCTTACATGTTAAATATTGAAGTCAAATGACACATCCAAATAGTAAACTGGACACTTCGACCGGATGAAGGAGTATATAATATATAAAGCTTGAAGTAAAATTATTTCCGAAAATAAATAAACAAACTCAATGTTTTTTTTAGCATAAATTGAGGGGTATTTGTTTTGGGTAGTGAAGTAAGAGAATAGAATGATTGTATTTTTAGCTGATTGTTTAGCTGGTTTGCTTATTTTTAGGAAAGAGAAAAAATGAGATTAAATCAAAACTCTAATTTGACTCCCACCTCTATTAAGGAATGAGATTCTCTTCCCCATTAAACAATGACCGACGACATGTGACCATTAACCGATGACGAATTACCATTAACCGTTGACTGGTGATCAGTGAATGTTGACTGACAATTAATGACCACTGATCAGAAACTGTTGACCACTGACCGACGACCGTTGGCTGGTTTCATTTACTTTTTCTTAGTACAAACAAATAACTAAAAATGAAAGAGAATTCTTTTTAATTTCCCTTATACCCTTTTGATTTCATTCTGTTTCCCCACACAGAAACCCCTACTGAATGTTGCTTCTTATTCCGCACATGCATGGATGGATTTTGCATGTATGTTTAGGGGTTTTAGGCATTGTGGCTAAATAAATTTATGTAACTAATATAATTTAAAAGCTGTTCTCAAACATCTTTTAATTTAGTAGCGCGGTTACTTATAAAACATAAAAAAAATATATAATAGATTTATTAATTAGAAACATATGAAATAAGATTGTTCGCCCGTCAATAAATATGAGAAACAACGGTTTAATGATCATCAAAATACTAAAAAAAATGCAATATTAGTAGTAAATAAACTACTTTTTTTACGACAATTCTTAGCTACATGTTAATGTAGCTATCTTGGCTACATCCAAGGGGATTTTATCAAATTAAAATAAAAAATGTCTTTATAGTAGGGTAATTTTGTAATTAATGAAATATAGTGGGACAAAATTGAAAATAGAAGAAAGTGACTAAGGGCGGCGTAAGCGCGCTGATTTCATTTTTTACTTTTTTTTCTTTTATTTTTTTAATCTTTATTAAAACAACAATAATTTAAATTGTTGTAACTTTCAATATATAAGTCCAAAATGAAAAAAAATTATATTATTATTCATCTAAATTCAAGCTCTTCAAAACAAGACCAGTCATGAATATGTTTTGTCAACTTTTTTTAAAAATAATTTTTACATGTATACGGTGATATTTTAATGTGAGGATGTATGTACATATTTAATGTGAGAATGTACATGTTTCAATGTGATAATGTACATGTTCTAATGTGAGAATGTACATGTTCTTTAATGAACATCTGTACATGTTTGTATGGTCATCTGTACATGTTTGTATGACCGTCTGTACAAGTGTTTCCTTATATGTACAGGTTTTAATCTAAGGATGTACATATTTAATGGTTCGTACAGGTTTATATGACTATCTATATGATTTTAATGCGAGGATGTACATGTTTTTATGTGAGGATGTACATGTTTTAGTGAACATTTGTACAGGTTTGTATGACCATCTGTACTAGTTTTCTTTTACGTTCTATGATCTATACATGTAAAAACAATTTTTTAAAAGTTGTCAAATATATCCATGACTGGTCTTGTTTTGAAGAGCTTGAATTTAGGTGAACAATGATATAATTTTTTTTCATTTTGGACTTATATGTTAAAAGTTACAACAATTTAAAATTTTATGATAATGAAAAAAAGAATAAAAAACTCTTATAAAAGAAAAAAAAAAAAAACAGAAGAGATAAGTCGAAGAGGCGCGCGAAAGCAAGCGCAAAAAAAAAAAAAAAAACGTACCTGCACGGCGGATGTAGCCAAATTGGCTACAGTAAGGAGCTTAGATTCCCGTCCGTTATAGCAGTCAACAGTCATAACCGGGCGGCTTCAAAGGTAACAACTACTATGCTTGTTGTAGCATGTTGCTCGCTTTGCTGAAATACAATTTTTTTTAAAATTCACTAAAGCTTCTATAACACTGTATTTTAAGGAGATGCTAAAAGATCTTAGTGGTCCAATGATGAGAACAAAGACATCTTGAAGTCTGGACGACCATTTGATTCTTCAGCGTTGTGTTAGGCTCATGGAGTCAGTAATTCACCCTGGTATACATTTTTAACCATCATTATCAAGTTCAAATCAACCCATGAGCGCATGAAGAAAAAAATGAAAACGAGAAAATCCAGTATCGATGAGAACTAAGCTCCATGGAAGAAGTCAGCCTTGGCACAATGGCGTGATATGAAGGATGAATTTCCATTTTTCAATCTATTCCGAACCGCAGTTCACGAGCAATTTACACGTTACAAAAACGTGTCCGGTGACGGCAATTGTAGTTTAGAGTGATTGCAGATTGGAGGCATCAATCAGAAGATGATTGGAAAGGAGTACGTGCCTCCATATACGAGGAGCTAACTCTTCCAGAGAGGAAAATTTGGTGGGTTGATTGACTAGGTGGTCTTTCCGAAGTGCAAAAAGAGGTAGACACGGTCTTATGGATAAGGGATGGCTTGGCGCTGCCGAACAAATGGTTTTGCCCCACGATTATTCCAGTGGTATGCACCAGATACAACCTTGTTATCGTATATATATATATTGATGATGGGACCGACAGTGGTTTCACATGCCTACCATTTAGCGTTTAAAATGCATCTGATTATAGTAGGTTTGTTTTGAGGATTTCTCCGCATATTAACGTGCCCTTCTGATTGGAATTTCCTATGAATTAGCTCCTATCTATCCAGTGTCAGCAGTCTAGACATTAGATATTCTGCTTTTTCGATATGTATTGTTGCTGGGCTGTTATCTTGGGAGCTTGATTCCAAAATGTAACCTTTGTGTTTGTGCTTGGACTGATTTGTTAAAGCTAACAATCATGCGATTGATTAGGTGTGCTGATTGCTTACATTGCATTTGGGGAAGAACAGATCAAAGCTAGAGCTGAACGCTATTTATCAGCATTACAAATTCATTTGAAACTGTACTCAGACACAGTGTTGAAGTCAGGATCATCCTATTACCTGATATTTTGAATTCTAAAGTACCAAATGAGCCGGTTGAATCTCTGAATAATAGGCTGATAGATTCATCTTCGGTGCTCAACAAAGGAGAACCAGTGGGTATTAATGAAAATTGTGGAGAGGAAACCCTGTTTTTGGACAAAGGGTTTGCGGCCCGAGCAGGTCAAGATGGATCTGAAGAAGTTGGAAATAGAAGTGAAAAGAGAACAGAGATGCCTATGCAACGGGTAGAGTCCATCATCCGGGAGCAGAGGCTGGAAACGGCTTGGTTGCAGACTGTGGAGAAGGGCACACCACGAACCATCAGCCGGTTGAGACCAGAGAGAAATCAAGTCTTGCCTCAAGCTGTTGGGCGATTGGGTCATAAGAATCAAGTCGGCTCAACAAGCTCATTGGATTTAACTTCCCATGACTGGGAAGATGAACTCAACCGTGAAATCACCGTCTTGAAAGTCGCTGATAAAATCGCTGTTGAGAAGGATCAACAAGCTTGCAAAAGAGTTGAACATCTCCCGATCTCTCCTAGCTTGTTGCATCAGAGTGGTTATGTGGGGAGTCATGGGAAAGAATACCCGTGAGTGATACTCTATCTCCCTTCTTTCCATTGCTTACTGGTTAATTCTTTGATGATAAACTAGTACTCATTTTTAAATGATTGCTTTGATATCTGCTATCTTTGCATGCTTATGTATACCTAGTGGTCATGATGCTCCATTATAACACATAGATTTATAAAAATATATTATCTTACATGTTAAATATTGAAGTCAAACGACACATCCAAATAGTAAACTGGACACTTCGACCGGGATGAAGGGAGTATATAATATAATAGCTTGAAGTAAAATTATTTCCGAAAATAAATAAACAAACTCAATTTTTTTTTAGCATAAATTGAGGGGTATTTGTTTTGGGTAGTAAAGTAAGAGAATAGAATGAATGTATTTTTAGCTGATTGTTTAGCTGGTTTGCTTATTTTTAGGAAAGAGAAAAAATGAGATTAAATCAATACTCTAATTTGACTCCCACCTCTATTAAGGAATTAGATTCTCTTCCCCATTAAACAATGACCGACGACATGTGACCATTAACCGATGACGAATTACCATTAACCGTTGACTGGTGATCAGTGAATGTTGACTGACAATTAATGACCACTGATCAGAAACTGTTGACCACTGACCGACGACCGTTGGCTGGTTATTCATTTCCTTTTTCTTAGTACAAACAATAGCTAAAAATGAAAGAGAATTCTTTTTAGGGAAATTTCATGAAATGCCACTATATTTTTGCCTAATTCATGAAATACCACTAAAAAAAAAAAGAAGTCACGAAATGCCACTATATTTTCTGAAAAGTTCATGAAATGCCCCTCCGCCTGGATGGAAGTTAACTTTCCGTCCAAAGTCAGATTTTTTTTTTGTAAAATGACCTTTTTGCCCCTAAAAATTTATGTCACTGTTCAACAGCTATTTTTGGGTTCCAACGGTCACTTTTCTGAAAAATTTACGAAGTACATGAAATGCCACTACAACTTTTACGAAAGTACACGAAATGCCACTACAACGTTACGAAAGTACATGAAATGCTACTACTACTTTACGAAAGTACATGAAATGCCCCTGTAACACAAAAATGGCTATTTTTCTGTTTCTAACGGCTAGTTCTTCATTCAGATCCCCTTTTTGCTATAAAAACTCATTGTAGGGCTGTATAATGTCCATATCTCTCCCATACTCACCAATAGCACATCAAACACGTATCCCCCCACATACACAACCACAATAGAAGAGAAATTTCAAAAATACATTGCAAGTGTAGAGTTCCAGCAACTCTCAAAGTTTCATACAACCGGAAATCACCTGGATTCACTTACTATAATTGCTGGAACTATGGGTTATTCAAATGGTGGGCATCGGTTATGGAAGATCGATATAATCCCTAATCCCCGCTTAACTTCTCAACCTGAGAGTACATCACAAACAATCCCACACAAGTTCAACAAATATAGCTCGGTTAGTGGTGTAATTCACCAACATTGGCCAAGAATCGGTTTTTTTTTTTTGTAAACCGGCCAAGAATCAAATTTTTTCGTAAACTGGCCAAGAATCAGTTAGATCACTATAAACTTGCACATTAGTTAATACGCGAAGCTTCTACGTACCAATAATATATCACATTGTATTATAGAATAAGTACTCTAAATTACAGAACCTAACCCTACTTTATGGTCATTACCAATGGCAACGGCGGAACATCCACAGTTCCACACCAGATCAATGAGCAAAAGACCAAGAAGGCAAACATTGTATATATGGTATTCCTGTAATTATTTTAATTTATTTTTTACATGATTAACGATTGAGAAATCTGGTTCCTTACTTTTCTTCTCTTTTGCACAATTAATAATACCTTAACATGATTACACACAAGAGCATATGGCCGTAAATCACAATATTCCTTGTGAATAAAACAAAAAACGCCTAGAAACAGTTCTTTGAGACACATGCTCTTCTAGTCTCCTTCCTTGCACGCCACGCATTTCTGAAATTTCCCTTCAATTGTGGTTGTGTATGTGGGGGATACATGTCTGATGTGCTATGGGTGAGTATGGGAGAGATATGGACATTATACAGCCCTACAATAAGTTTTTATAGCACAAAAGGGGATCTGAATGAAGAACTAGCCGTTAGAAATAGAAAAATAGCCGTTTTTTGTGTTACAGGGGCATTTCATGTACTTTCGTAAAGTAGTATGGCATTTCATGTACTTTTGTAACGTTGTAGTGGCATTTCGTGTACTTTCATAAAAGTGTAGTGGCATTTCATGTACTTCGTAATTTTTCAGAAAAGTAACCGTTGGAACCTAAAAGTAGCTGTTGAACAGTGACATAATTTTTAAGGGCAAAAAGGTCATTTTACAAAAACAAATCTGACATTGGACGGAAAGTTAACTTCCATCCAGGCGGAGGGGCATTTCATGAACTTTTGAAAATATAGTGGCATTTCGTGACTTTCTTTTTTTAGTGGCATTTCATGAATTAGGCAAAAATATAGTGGCATTTCATGAAATTTCCCTTCTTTTAATTTCCCTTAATACCCTTTGATTTCATTCTGTTTCCCCACACAAACCCCCAGCTGAATGTTGCTTCTTATTCCGTACATGCATGGATGGATTTTGCATGTATGTTTAGGGGTTTTGGGCATTGTGACTAAATAAATTTATGTAACTATATAATTTAAAAGCTGTTCTCAAACATCTTTTAATTTAGTAGCGCGGTTACTTATAAAACATAGAAAAAAATATATAATATATTTATTAATTAGAAACATATGAAATAAGATTGTTTGCCCGTCAATAGATATTAGAAACAACGGTTTAATGATCATCAAATACTACTAAAAAATGCAATATTTATGGTAAATAAACTACTTTTTTTATAGTTCTAGTTTTTTTTTAAAAAAAAGAGTAGATTCCCGTCCGTTATAGCAGCAACAGCCCTAACCGCACAGGCGGCTTTCAAAGGTAACAGCTACTATGCTTGTTGTAGCATGTTGCTCACTTTGCTGAAATACAATTTTTTTTAAAATTCTAAACTTGAGCTTCTATAACACTGTATTTTAAGGAGATCCTAAAAGATCTTAGTGGTCCAATGATGAGGACAAAGACATCTTGAAAGCGTTAACCGATGAAGTTCTCCGTCTGGACGACCATTTGATTCTTCACTCTTTGCGTTAGGCTCATGCAGTTAGTGATTCACCTTGGTAAACATTTTTAACCATCAAATCAGGTTCAAATCAACCCATGAGCGCATGAAGAAAAAAAATGAAAACGAGAAAATACAGTACCGATGAGAATTCAGCTCCACGAAAGAAGTCAGCCTTGGCACAATGACGTGATATGAAGGATGGATTTCCATTTTTCCATCTATTCCGAACCACAGTTCACGAGCAATTTACACGTTACAAAAACATGTCCGGTGACGACAATTATAGTTTTAGAGTGATTGCAGATTGGACGCATCAATCAGAAGATGATTGGAAAGGAGTGCGTGCCTCCATATACGAGGAGCTAACTCTTCTAGAGAGGAAAATTTGGTGGGTTGATAGACTAGGTGGTCTTTACGAAGTGCAAAAAGAGGTAGACACACGGTCTTATGGATAGGGGATGGCTTGGCGCTACTGAACAAATGGTTTTGCCCCACGATTATTCCCGTGTATGCACCAGATACAACCTTGTTATCGTATATATATATTGATGATGGGACCGATAGTGGTTTCACATGCCTACCATTCAGAGATAACAACGGATGAGGCCGTACATCCTCGGAGGTGCTTACATGTGTCATGTCGATAATCATTTCATACGTATCGATATGACAGATGATGCACCTATACCTCCACTTTATTTGACATGGGAGAGAGTTAAAGATCCCTCAGTTGATGGTTGGGATAAGTGATAAGTGGTGAAATAGTGCTATTTCAAGGTCTTTATTCACCTTCATTTTATTTGGAGTATACTTATTTCACACACTTTATGGAGTACTTTGGGTGATTATTAGTGGCTTATTTTTTGACATATTTGAATAGGTAAATACTCATGTGAGTACATTTTGAAAGGTTAAACTGAGGATGCTCAATGTTCGAGCACTTCGGGAAGGATGCCAAGCCAACGGAAAGCACGGGAGAATTCCAGCACAAAGAAGAACTTCCTGGACTCGACCGACTTGGGACCGACCTTGGGAGGGTCGGGTCCTACCTTGTCCAAATCTTCTGCAACCACCTGGAGACACTGGAGTCGACCGGCCCTGGGACCGACCTTAGGTAGGGTCGGTCAAACTTAAAATATCACGTGCTTCCTTCTTCAAAGGGTCCGACCGACCCACGGGACCGACCTTGCCAAGGTTGGTCGGACGGAAAATCTGCCTAGATTGATGTTTTAAAATGCTTAATTTTGGGGCATTCTTCCACATTCATTAACACCCATGATTCCAGCTTGAAAGAGGAGAGAGAGTGGCGAAACCAAAGGAGAAAAGAAAGGAGAAAAGAAGAGAAGAAGAGGAGGAAGAAGAGATTGAAGACTCTACCTCAATTGAAGCTCTCAAGCTCCTCCCATGGCTATTTATCCCTTCTCCCTTCTCTTTCCTTTATTAATGGCTGAGTAGTTTCATTTGTACCCTAGGATGGGGCTTGTCCCTATTTTTTCTTATTGAATGCTAGACACCTAACTCATTTAATACTCTTGTTGTATCCCCTTCAATATCAATTAATGCTTTAAATTGATCTCTTATGGCATTTATGGTGGTTCCATTCTACATTTGAGTTTGGAATTTAACTAAAAGGGGGATAAACCCTAACTTTTGCTCTCATGATTTTGGGGGTAAAATCTTAGGGCTATTGTTTAAGAGTGTTTGCTTAGTGCTACTTAGTAACTTAAACCTCCTTAAAGTAAGGGGTTTGACTAATTAGGTAAGAATTGGATTTTCCATGATTTGGGGATTCTTGAGTTGAGCTCTAATGGACAACGAGTTAATGGGTCAAGGTTTTGAGATTCTTGGGATGATTTAGATGATTCCCACTATCCTAGGGTACTCTTCCACCCATTCCATCAAACAAACAATTTATTGTTTTATTGCTTTTCCATTGACAAACAACCAAGCTTGTCTCCAGCTAAACCCCCGTTTACTGTTTTTATTTTGCGTTTTACTAAGTACCGAAGCTTGAGATTTAGAAACCAATTTCCTTGTGGATACGACACTTGTTATATTGCAACGAATTGGGTGCACTTGCCCGTTTAACTAGGTTTAATTACTATGTTTGTAATTTTCCCAACAAGTTTATGGCGCCGTTTCCGGGGAAATTGATAGTTTCTATCATTTCCCCAGTTTCGGTATTTTAGTTTTTTGTGTATTTAGTGCTTTTCTCTTGTATATTTTCTTTTTGTTATTGTTTGTTTAGTTGTTTGTCTATATTCTTACCTTTCATATTACTTAAGAGCATTTGGTTTTGGTGTGGTTTAGGTACCTTCTGTTTTCTCGGTGTATGCCAAACACCCGAGCCAAGGGATCTCCGCTTGTTAGTCCGAAACCAGAACTCGAGCATTCTTTGTTGCGATCCATCCGGAGTTTAAAAAATCCAATCATGGCTGATCAAGAACCGGGGATAAAAGATAACGGGAACCCACAACAAATGGCTCTCAAAGACTACAACCCACTGGACACTGAAGGGAGACCTTCAGCCATAGTCCTACCGGAGTTGACGCTTCAAGAGGCCGGACAATGGGTATTCAAGACCCACTACATCACTGCTGTCTGTGACTTAGGAAAATTCAGCGGAGCAAATCCCGATGAAGCACCCAATCACCTAAGTCTCTTCCTCGACTTTTGCAACTCATTTGGAAAAGCTGGTAGAGTCAATGAGAGGATACGCTTGCAGCTCTTCCCTCACTCGCTGTCAGACGCTGCATCAAAATGGTATAGGAGCTTACCGTCAAAGTCAATCCGCACTTGGGCACAAATGGCTCAAAAATTTCTTTCCAAGTATTACCCCACGAGTAGAACTAGGCAATTGATTGGAGAGATCAATACCTTTTGCCAAGAACCCGGGGAGACACTATACGACACTTGGGATCGATTAAAGACATGTTGATGAAATGCTCCCACCATGGCTTGGATGACCAATCCTTATGTCTATCCTTCTTCAACGGTCTTGACGATACAAATAGACTCCTTGTGAACTCCTCAGCTAGAGGGAGCTTCATGACTAAGTCACCTCAAGAAGGATGGAACTCCTAGAAGTGATGACTAGTAACACAAGGCAATGGTCTAAGCCCAAGGGAAGAACTCCAAGAGCAGCGGGTCTCCTACATGTTGAGCCCACCGATCATCTCTCTGCTCAACTATCTTCACTCACCAAGATGGTGAAGAAGCTTGCCATAGCTCAAAAGGAAACAACAAAGTCTATAGCTTCTTCATCATCATCATCATCTCCATCTACATCTACTTCAATCCAAGAGGGGTGTGCAATTTGTGCGGGTCCTCACAAAACCCATTTTTACGAAGGCAAAGCTTACGCCGATCCACATGAGGACGTAAACTTTGTAGGCAACCGCCCCGGATAAAACTACAACCAACAGAACGCCCCATGGAGGAATCATCCAAACTTCTAATGGAGATGTAACGACCAAACCCAGGGGGATCTAGCAATGCTTCCAACAATCCCACGAGATGCCGGTCACAAGGTCGTCTCAAATGTCCAACCCACAATGGTTATCAACCACAAGGAGCACCTCCGGGCTTTCAACAACAATATCACAACCTCCTCCCCCTTACACGGACGCCAATGCCGAGCTAAGAGTGAAATACCCCGAACTTAAATACAGGGATTAAAATTAACTTAATACGTATTTAAGGGCCTAATGGTACCTAATTAATAACAGTAAGGAAAGATAAATCCAAAAGAAATAAGAAACGCTTAAAAAGCCAAAAACGCTAATAAGCGTTAAATAACCACAGGAGGTATGAGACCTCGGTTGGCGTACTATATGGGTTCTAAAGGCTTAATTAAGTCTAAATAAATATTAGGGAACAAATCCTGAAGAAAACGGATCCTTAAAATGGATTAAAAACACTAATGAACATTAAGGCGCGTTTTCCGAGGTAACCGGGAAAACGTGACTTTAAGCGGGTCAAATAGACTCGTAACAGTTTTGGTCAACTAAATAATCATTAATAAATACTAGTGAAGCTTTAGAGCCAATAAAATCAATAAAACGAGAATTAGTAAAAAAAACTGTCAAAAACGGGAAGTTGTGGGGTAGAAACACAAATAACCAAAACTTATGTGTCCACTTTTAAAATAAAATGTAAACTGTTTGTGTGTGTGTGGGCTGTCATCCGATTGACTCCCCCTCCCTCTCTCACACTCCCTCACACTCTCTTCTTATTTACAAACAAACAAACTAATTAAAAAGCAAAAAGTAAAACACTAAAGTAACTCCCCCTCTCACACTCTCTCTCCAATTCCCTCATTCTCCTCACAACACTCACGTACACACCCATCTCCCTCACTCTCTATTTCTCCTTCCTCCATGCGACATCAATGGAGAAACAAGCAACCCACACAAAACCTATCTTCTCTCCTCTTGTTACCCTATCAAACCTTCTCCAAAATTATAAAAACTACACCATTGGAATCCTCTCATCAAGAGGAACATTTCCCTCTTTTCAAAAATCGAAACGGAGAACTTTCGTTTTTATGGGTATACCCCATTTGGAGCTTCAAGACCACCATTGGAACCACCTCATTCTCCTTGTTCTTGTGAGGTAAAAATCTTCTTGAAACTCCATCATTTTTCTAGCCTTAAGGGCAAAACGAAATCTGGAGCTAAACCTTTGTTTGCTTCTTTGAATGCTAGCCGATTTTGGCATTTTTGGAGAGTGGGAAAGGTTGTCCTTGAGCTATCCCAAACAGCACTTGTGCCCTTACAAGGTAAAGAAATTCCTAAACCCTAGAAAATGTACCTTAAAAGCTTTAAGATAATTTAAGGGCTAGTATATTAATTATACTTGTTTTGTATGCTTTGGGGTGATGGGAATGGAGTTTGGCAACTCCATTCCCCACAAAAACCGATTTGTGCAAGAAAGAGAGGAAGAGGAGAAGTGGAAAAAGGAATGAAGGAATTGTAAGCTCAAGGTAAGAGCTCTTTCTTGAATGGTAAATTTAATGCATTAGAGTAATGGGAATGGGTAAACCAATTTAAAGAAACCAAAATAATGTATTCGAATTGTAGTTGTGAAAGTTTGGGTATTTGTGAAACAAGTATGTGGATTGTAGGCCTTAGAGCCAAAGAATTGTGTATGTGTATTGATATTGTGTTTTGAGGAAATAATGAGGTATTGAGATTGCTTTGTACTGCTGGTAGGACCCTTGTATGGGTGTGGCTAGAATAGGAATGATTTTGATGATAATGGGTATGTGTGGATAAGTGAGAATTGTAGGTGAGCTATGGCGAAATTTTGATAGGAATTGTGTATTTAGGAATGACTTGGTGAATGGGAGAACCAAGGTGTATATTGGATTGAGTAGATATGTTTAGTAGTGATGAAGAGGTAGTTGTAGTATGAGAAACAAGAAGTGTAAAATCTGTAGCAAAGTGTATGGAAATGCATTGGAAAAGTTAGGAAAAATTAGTGCGTAAGAATTGGTAAAAAGAGTGTTGGACTTGGGTATAGATATTGTAGTTGCTTGGAAATGAATTGGAATGGTAAGGTGGCATTGGAACAAAGTGCAAAATGCAAAGAGAGGTGTAGGAGTGCACAAGTGTGCAAAGTATGAAAATGTGAATGGAAATTTGTGGAATTTGAACAAGAAGTTGAGTAGGTATTGGACCATGGATTTAAGGAGTTTTAGTGAGTGTTTAAGTGTGTTTAATTATGTACAAAACATGTGGAAAGATTATAGAATGATTGGAGGTGGATTAAGGGTTGATTTGGGGTTGAAAAATCATCCTAGTAGCAGTTTTTAGCAGGGTCCGGGACCTAGGTTATGTACCAAGTCCCGGACCGCACCTAAAATTAATTCGAGAGTCACACCAGCAGGTGGTCCGGGACCTTAGTCCAGGACCAAGTCCCGGACCAATAACAAAATTCAGTCGAGAGTTTTTCAGTGCATGGTCCGGGACCTTGGGTCAGGACCAAGTCCCGGACCACTTATAAAAACTTGTAAAATGTGATTTTTAGGGTTCTAACCATGGGGCATTGATGGGTAATGGTTTTAGATGTTGTTAAGGCCTTGTTTGGTGACCTTTAGAGGCCCTACGAAGTGTAAACAAGTTGAGGAATAATTAAGAAAGTTGTAAGTATATGAATATTAAGTTAAACCGAAACAACGGGACAACGGGGTAAGTACGGGAGTAGTAACTACGTATGTATTGTAATGCTTAGTATTAATTGAACCATTTGGCATGTAGTCATTGGTTCAAGAATAAGACTCAAGGGACAAGTAAGGACTAAGGAACGAGGAGACACCGGTAAAGTAGATCTCGGGGAAGGTATGATTTCTTCATGCCCTGTATCTAATCTGGTTACCCCGATTTGTGTGCTTATTTGACCACCTAAATAAGATAATGCATGAATCGGACTATATTGCACTTACCTGTGCTTGACTTATGTTGTGCTTGATATTTATTGTCTTGAGCACTAGTTTGTATAATTCATGAAATGTATGAATGATGATGAATGGTATTCGAACCTCGTATTGTACTTGTGTAATGTATTGTACCTCGTATGTATGTGTATATGTGTATTGTATTATTGTGGCTTGGATGTTGACTTGTGCTAATTCCTAACTATCTAACTCCTAACTTAAGTTAGTAAATTGGAATGAGTACAAGTCCGATATAGCTTCGGCTACGCGTGAGGATGCGGAGTCACAAGAGGTTGGCTGCAAATCCTGACTCTTAAACTGGTCCGCGGCCCAAATCCCTTAAGTGGGTAGCATCCCGGATTGGTGAGTCAAGTAAATCCCGGAGGTGGGACGGTGTAGTCCCCAGGGCCGGAGGTCCCGACGACTTAACTTGAGTAAGAGTAAGAGTAAGTAAGTATGGATCCGTAAGTAAGTATGAGTATGAGTATGTATGTAACACCCCTACTCTAATCGGCTCCTAATCATCTTACTTAACAATATAATCGCAGCGGTAATTTCAACAATTGGACTACTGGTGTCACTGTTCTCACTCGCCCATACGAGTAATAACGTGCTTCCTAATATACTCTTAAATACGAAACAATTTCTCGCAGTGACAACAAGAGATAGATCTAAACTTCCCAAACCAAAATATAATACATTCTCAGTGAGCTTTCTAAGTATCCAAAACCTATACATGTTTCTAGGTTCGTATCAAAGTGCAACAGTGCATGTTCAAATAACTGTAACCAAACTACCCAGCGCGTCACTCTCTTTGCCGACACCGAAGATGCATACCTGCAAAAATGGTAGTTTGTGGTATGGAATCAGCCCCTGCTGAGTATGTTATTACCTGACTGTCGTGCACCCTCGCCATTCAGTTATTTGGTCGAGAGCATGCATTTCATTTTCATGCAAATAGTTTAATGTTAAAACTGTAAAGCAACAATATATATTGCAGTAACTCAAACAACAAGCAAGCCCCCGGCTTCACACATCGCATCATAATAAATCACTGAGAGCGTTACCGCGCTTATATGAATACAGAGATTCCACTCCAACAACACCTGAAAGATCATAGTTGAGTACGTCAACTCGTTCGACGAATAGTCCACAAAATCCACACACGAGCACAGTGACTCGACTCATCCAGTTCACAACACAGATATAAGTACAGTTTATTTAATTAATCCAATTCACAACACACTTATGAGTACAACGACTTATTCAATCAACACCACCAACATACCACACATAACCACACAGCATAACCAATGAACAACAAGGCGAAACAACGAGAATTATAAACGAGTATGAACTCTCGTCTTTGGCATGCACGCCCAAATAATGTTCGCCTAATGTACGAGTTAATATAATCGTTCGTAATTGTTCAGTCATGTCTAATGACAACGTCTCATTAGAACGACGTGTCTCTAAGTTACCCATCTCTTTGGCGGGTCACCCACGGCAGTAGCCACTCCAGCGGTAGAGTCTCCGTCCTACGAACAATCTGTAGTTCGTTGGAAATTTATCCTGATACTTACGGTTACCACACGGTATCCTAGTATCGTTAATGGATCACATTTCACAGCAAGAGCCACATCCTCTTGATAACTTATCTATACCATCGCATCGCGTTATTATTTTTCCTAACACAACAGACTAAGGTCGTTAGTCCAATCCTGAGTATGTCGACTCAGGATCCAGTGTTAGATACGAGAGCGGCGTTAAAGAGGCCAATGCTCCGTATATAAGTCTCATATAATATATGTATCTTATTGTCTTAATGCTACAACGTTTTTCTTACGTTCCTTATATTACACATATAAGATAGCATCATTGCCGCTAGTCCGTTTTATAATATGTTCATATACGAACAGTACTGTTATCGTGCAACAGTAATAATTATAAGCAGCATTAATATACAACTCAGGCATATTAATTCACACAAGCAGACATTCAATCTTAACACAGATTTTCACACAATGTCTGAACTGAGGAAATCCTCAGAGACAATCAAGCCACATAAATAACATACCGTTCACCCGGATTGTATTACGGTGGAGTATGAATCAGCAAGATCCTATGCTCCGTGTGTCGTCTCTAACAGTCTAGACAATACATAACACTACTGATTAGCATCCCGTATAACAATCATAATCTCTACGGTACTCCGTACCGTCACTAATACCTCCCGGTTAATCCCCCGTCATTAACTGTCAACGTTTGTCGGGTTTTCGGCTTAACTCGAGATTGGAAAAGTGTTACATTACATGCGTAGTCTTATCTTGTATATTAATAGACTTATTGTTGGACTTTGTCATCGCATGTAAACTAATGTATTTGTAGATCGTATAGTTTGTTTCTTTACTGCATGTATGGTTCTTTGTCATGCACTATACATCTCACCTTAGTATTTATTTTTCTAAGGTTTGTCTCTTTTCTTTCTCTCTTTTTTTTTATTCCATGTGGTATAATTCATTTGTAACTATACTTTTAACTATTTAAAATCCTTATTATTCCCTGCATACTTCTAACATCAGAATTTCGATATCTAATGTTTATAATTCTTTTCTCCTTATCTATTATCATTTTAATTACGATAATTTATAATTATTGAACCAAATCACATTTTCAACACCATTACATATATTTATTTATATATGTGTGTTATGGAACTTATTTATTATATGGTAAGTCTTATAATCTATATCCATTCTCTTTAATGAATATCTCTTATATTATAAATGTTATAACTCTTATAACATTAAAACCATATTACAAATTCCATTTAAAAATGTTAATATTTCCGAACAGCACCTATGTTCTTAAATATTTACAAAATCCACCACTTAATTAATATAATGTTACATTATTGTTACATAACATATCTTATGACATTTAAGTCATTTAAAACAATTATAACCTATAGTCATATTTTGTTATAAAATACCAAATGGCCCTTAATATTTTCGGCATTTACTTATAACCACTAAACTTCTATAAAACCACAATTCACTCTCAATTTCTAATACATAGTTTTCTAATTCCATTAAAACTATATATTATACACATTTCTTAATAAAACCTTATATATAACTCCAAATTTTACCAAACTATACCAAAGGTTATAAACATTATTCTTAACCTTATTTTTCCTCTAAATCTCGGTTTCTATATATTTATTACCCATTTGTAACATGTTATAAAATACCATATATTATACTTATATAATTCATATGAACTCCAAATTTAACCAAATAAACTTCTAAAAATTTCTAATAACTTAAGGACTTTACTAAATTCCATTTACCCCTTAAGTCTCGGTAATTACATTACTACCCCAAGTCTTATAAATCTTTTACAATTTAATAAGTATCTTATTATAAGGTAGTATTTTAATTTCTTAAGTTTTCTAAACTTGGTCAAAGTCTCCTATATAGTCAACTTTGACTCCTAATACCAAATGGGAACCAATTTTTCGGTAATTACTAACAATAACCTATACTTTTCTATTTTTACAATTTTGACCCCAAAACCTTATAAAATGTTATAATTTTTATTAAATTCATTTAAAAACCCTAAATTGCTCTAAATTAAGCCCACGGCCTTCTAAATTCCTAGTAATTACGAATTGGCCCCAATTTTAATTATAAGCATAAATAAAACTAAATAAGCTTATAAACTTAAATTAAAATGGCCTAATGACATGGCCTTATTACAACCTTGAACTTGCAAAATAAATTACACAATAAATGTCTCAAAATATAGCATATATATTCGGCCTCACCTTAGTTTAATTATTTTTCCACATAATGCCATAATTTGACCATTATGTTAATTAAACCTCTTAAATGACTAGCTTAATTTATCTTAGCCATTTTTTTTCCATTTTAGGTCAATAGGACAATATATATGTAACTTCACTCTCACTCTCGGCCATATATATATATATATGCTTAAAATTTATAAAAAATCATAAGTTTAAGGTGTTTATACCTTGATTTATCCTTGTATATGCCTTGTTGGCCACGGCTGTATGGAGATCTATTTTCCACAGCTTAGTTTACATGTTTTCAAACAGCAATTAAGGCATGATTAGTCTCCAAGCAAGATCTAACCATAAGAAGTGTTTAATGTCAATTTTCAAGGTAAAATTTACCTTAGAACACCAAGGTATACAAGGTTAATCTCGGCCTGTATTTACAGTAGGCAAAGAGTTTTAAAAGAGCTACTAAAACCAAGCTTTAAACTGGTATAACTCAGATTAGAAGATAGCTAATCTTTACCTTGTTTAAAATGCCTAAAATGGTGTTTTTGGCTTGGATCTGGTTATACTTCGAAGCTCTTGATGTACCAAATGGATAAGTATGTTAAGATGAAGATTATAAGCTTAGAAACAAAGTTTCACAGCCGAATTTGAAGGGAATCAAAAGATATGTGCTTAGAGCACATTTTTATACCTTAAGAACAAGATTAGCTTTCTCCACCTTCTTCCCTTGTTAATGCCGAGATACACCCTCCATTTAACCTCCATAACAACCTAAGAACATTGATGGAAGTGGTTGATGCTTTGCTCCATTGAAAGAGGAAGAAATTGTGAAGAAAATGAACATTTAAGAGCTTAATAAGCTTACCAATGGTGATTGCTGTTCTCCTCTGAGTTTGGCTGTGTAACCACGAAAATGGAGAAGCAAAGAGAGGTGAGGGGCTGCTGGAATCGGCTGGGAAGCAAGGTGAGTGAAGAAGAATGATTGGAAAGGCTTAATTGAATTAGAAAAGTAATAAAAGTAACTTTTACTATTGCAAATTTGGTATTAGGTAGCTAATTTGTCTAACAATGATTATGCTGACTCCTCTCCTCCTTGCCTGTCGAAATCCTTGGTCAATTGGGTCAATTAATTGACCATTGACCATACTTGGTCAATATTGACTCGAACGGGCCCCACTTTAGGGTTTTATTAATTTTAATATTAAATTTGTAAAAATTCGTAAATTTCTGGAATTAAATTCCTAATATGATATAATATGATAAAATATCATATTTAAAGGTAATTATAATTTTTAATCCATTAGAAAATCAATTAAAAGGCAATCTCACAAAAACGTGCTTTAAGGTGTTTTAGTGCACATTTTTGTGTCACAGGGTGTTCCTGAGCTTAGTTCTCCTTGAGAACGGTTTTGTTGTGTTCCTTACTTACTTCATTATAATACTTAGGAATCCACTTTGGATCCTATTTGAAGTCACACAATCTTTATGGTGTCTTAAGGCACATTTTCGGCTTTACCGATCTTAAGGCGTGTTTTGCCTTGTTGAGATCTTTTAGATTGTTCCCCAATAATATTTAGATGTTTAATAATCATCTTAGATCATTAATAGGTCATTTAATTATATTTTAAAGGTTAGGGGTATTTCAATGTATGTGTATGAAGTAACGAGTAAAAGAGTAATCTCCACCCACCCGATTAACCCGGGTGGACCAATGAAGCTAACAAGAACTGTATATTGTGTATGTAATGAGTATGTGTATTTCGGAAGAAGGTAAGTATGTATTGGATGGTTTATTGTATCCCTTGTATGTAATGTAGTGTATGTATGTATGCCTTGCGTAAGTATTGTTGTATCGTGTATAAGAGCATGTATGCATGTATGTTTGAATGAAATCAACCGCATGTATTCGACCAAGTGGTCGGCGTACCCTCACTAGTACGCGGGGTATGCGGTTATCATGCTCGGCGAAAGCTGACCCCTTCGGGGACATTTTTTAGTGTGCAGGTACCCGAAGCGAATGTGGTCAAGGCACGAGACCGGTGACTACATTGGATAGTAGTAGCAGAATGTAGAGTGTATTAACTAGCATACCCCTTGTATTTAGAAAGTAATGTAGTAGTGAGGAATGGGTAGTAAGTAGTCTCTTAGTGAGTATGTATGAACTGGAAGAGGTATTATACTTGTATAAGGAACCTAGTAAACTCGGTATGTAGATTATACTGTATTGTACTTGGAGTATTGTATTGAATGAAGATTGTAGTAGTATTTGGTAAACGGAGAACGTATTGTAGACTTGTAGTACTCGGGATTCCGGTCCATCAGACCGATGTTGTATGTAGAAGTAGTAGCCTTGTTAGTCACGTGGGTGACTAACGGCGTTGTATCACCCATTGTATGTAAGCATATAACCGCTGCGTGTATCTGATATGTAAGGAAATTGGACGGTAAGCATGGTATTAATGGTAGGGGTGTTACAAAGAGACATGATGAAGAATCTTGTCTCGGTTGTGCACACCAAGGCGACTGATTTGGATGCTTTTAAAGCAAGTCAAGAAGCCACCAACAAAAGGGTTGAAGCACAATTGAAAGCATCTCCCAACAACTTGCTCAAAGATCGTCGGGTGTTCTTCCAAGTCAAACCAAGCCCAACCCGAGAGAGCAAGCAAAAGTGGTGACATTATGGAGTGGGTGACTACTTGATCCATCATGTTTGCAAGAGGACATGGAGTCCCAAGAAGATAGATCACAAGAAGAAGAGCAAGAGATTGTTGAGGAGCCCCCATCTCCACCTAAGGAAGTTTCCAAGGAGAAGGAGTCTCCTGAACCATCTACTTCTACTACTCTTGTAAAACATCTTCTCTCTCTCTCCTTTTCCCAATAGACTCAAAAAGAAAAATTTAGATGAACAATTTGGGAAGTTTCTAAGCATTTTCAAGAAATTAACAATTAACATTCCTTTTTTCTGATGCTTTGAAACAGATGCCAATCTATGCCAAATTCATGAAGGACATCATTGCAAACAAAAGATCACTGGAGGAAGTAGAAACCGTTCACCTCACTGAAGAAGTCTCAGCGGTTCTACAAAGAAGCCTGCCTCCAAAGCTTGGAGATCCCGGTTTGCCTATAGTTCCTTGCTTTATAGGTGAAATTGATTGTGGTAGTGGGCTATGTGATTTAGGTGCTAGTATAAATCTTATGCCACTATCAACTTTTAATAAGCTTGGAATTGGTAAATGCACTCCCACTCCCATACAGTTGCAATTAGCGGATAGATCTTTGGTTATCCCTAAGGGAAAGGTAGAGGAGTTGGTAGTAACTGTTGGCACATTTGTCTTCCCAGCTGATTTCATTGTGATAGATATGGAAGAAGACAAGAGAGTACCACTGATTCTGGGTAGGCCTTTCATGAGAACTGCTAGGGCCCTTATAGATGTGGAGAAAGGCAAAATAATTCTACGCCTTCATGATGAAAATTAGAATTCGACATGTCTAAAGTAGTGAAGAGACCCTCACAAGAATTTCAATCGTGTAGGATCATTCTCTCTCTCTTGTCAACATGATGCTCTTGAATTTGCTTTGTTTGAGGCTTGTGTTGAACAAGAATTTCACCCAGAAATGATCGAAGTGGTGGCTGTAGCAGAAATATGTGACTATCTCTACCTAGGCAGTGTACCTATCGTTTTACGGAATAGTGAATTAAGCGGGGGTTGTCGATCTCAGGGACCTCGTTCAATTAATTGACAGTTCACTAATTAACTGAGAAACTAAACTAAGAAAACAGAAACATCACTTTTTTTAGGCTTTACTTAATTTATTAACAAGAACGACTCAACAAACTAACATAAAATATTAAAACAGTCAAATTAAACTAAGTAAGTAAATAAAGATTAAAACTCTAAATAAAATGAAGCACCCCAAATTGTTCTGCAAACCTGCACTTTCTAATATATTAATAAACTCTTCCCTAATTCTGTAATAAACTCAAAAACTATAATTAATTCGTCAACGACTAAGTCTAACGAATCCTAACCAGTCGCTAGAACTAGCAGCAGACTAATACTCTAATCCGGACACAACTAATCGTATAAAGAACAGTTTCTTTTTGAGACCGATTAACCTATAGGCGGGATCACACTTCTAGTCATTAATCAGGTTTAATTCCTATGTCTTGTTATCTATCTCAGCTCTCGCGTGTTGATTAGAAAACTTCAAAGATTGCTTTAATATAGCAAGAGAATTAAAGCGCATGAAGAACTGGAATTAAACTACTGCTGCATTATTGAATTAGTAAAGATTACAAAATAAATATAAAGATCCGGTTTGCTACTCAAATCCGGGGAGCTAAACTAACTACTCAAACATAACTCTAAACATAATAAAAACAACAAAGGAATAACACATTGAACAGAATGGAGAAAAGAGAAGAATAAACTCTGTTTGAAGAACTCTGCTCCGCCTTCCATCATCACGTGTCTCTGCATTAATCCTCCACCTGAAGTGTGAGGTGTAATAGTGGCGTGTGTGTGGGAGAGAGAGAGGAGCTGCAGCCCCAAAAGAGAGAGGCTTAGACGGCTGGGGTGAATATCCTCTTTGTCAACAATGCGGCTGATTTGATGAACATCTGGTAAAATGATGGAGGCGGTGGCCTCCGAGTCCCCCCCTGGAAGCGTGACCATTCAACCCTAACTTACGTTCTTTATATAGCCGCAATCGAAATCAGAAATTCTATCTTCTAATTTCATTTGAACGTAGCGTTTTATTATTCATGTGGTGAATTACCATGAGTGTGGTGTGTTTTCGTCACAATTATCGTGAGGAAACTATCCCGTCAAAGAGGCCTCTGTTATACAACATGAATATTGTGTTGTGCATGAATGAATCATCCCAAATCAATTAGTACTATGAGTGAACTATTCTCTGAGTGTACAACATTTGGTGAGCGGATAATGACCCCATGCAACGTAAATAAAATCCTTCATATGCAACCCCCAAAGTTGACCAAAACCATGTCAACCTGCCATTGAATAATGGTGAGTCTATGACAGATATTGATGCATCCTGTGTTGATATTATGAGATTAAGCAATCTCAAATCGTGAATGAGGTGGAATATATTAGCAATGTGTAATTTGCAGCCCAAAGTGACGTGGAGTGACAACAAAATAATGAGGTAATGATGGTTTGATGTATATTAGTGTGTTGATGTGCCTCTATATGATGTGCCTCTCTCTCTATATATATCACCATTTGTTGTGTTGTAATCTTTAATGTAAATCCAATATTTTACCTGCATTTTATACATAAAATGTATCATTTCACATCAAAACATAAATATAAGGAAAAAGATATGATAAGTGAGAAATATGACATGAATAGTTATGAACATAAGAAGAATTAAAACCCTAAAAATAGATATATTTCACACTTATCAAACTTCCTCACACTTAGCTTTTGCTTGTCCTCAACAAATAAAGAATAAAACTATCTCTAAGGCCGTAGTGTCAAACCTCAGGCTCGAATAAGTGCAGAAGGAAATCAAGCGAAATGGCAATTAAAAGAATAATCCTGCTCTTAGCTGTAAGTTTACACAAACAGTGAAAAAGAACAATTATGTGAAAGCATGGACAAGTTTGATTGCATAAACTAAATATAGGATAGTTTGGGATCTTCCACCAATTTTTAACCTGTGGATGACAAGGGGTGTGAAGTAATGTCCTATTCCGCAATACCTTTCAACACCACGCACTCATGATCAAAATAAGAAAATTACAATAAATATCCAACATTAAGAACTTTTCTTTTCTTTGCATAATTATTTCCATTTTATGCACAATTATTTTCATCCTCCAAACTTTTTCTTTATCCCTGTATCGGTGTTAGGCCTTCTATCCCAGATCACGAGACCTTAGGTAGATGGGTGATGAAGCACCCCAAGGACTTAATAACCGGATAAAAGAGGCTTGTTTCGGTTCAGAAAAATTAATTAAGATCAGAGGAATACCTTGCTTATCCAAATTTTCACAACATTTCCAAAATCCCAAACTAAACTAATTCAGTTACACAATCAGCTAATCCACCAAATTTCAGTGAAAACGGAATTAATTTGAATAAAAACAAGTTAGATTAGTCAAACAACTTTAAGCAGCAGAATTCTTGAGGTTGTCACCTGGCTCAACTTCAAACTTACACAACCAATTTTCTCCCAAGAATTCAATATTTATAAGCACTTATAGAAGTGATTCTCTCAAAGCAATAAGACAAATAAAAACAAGTGTGGCATTTAAGCGCAACTGGCATATTTTTAGGAAAAGGTCTCTACCTCCTCACACCTAAGAGGAGCAATGTCCTCATTGTTCAATAATAATAATCAAGAAAAGACCTTTCAAAATATGTCAGACTCGTGAAGAATTTCATTCAGGACAATGATGGACTGATATAAAAATAAGCATTAAGCATGATAGGCTGAACACAAATATTTAAAATAAAGAAAAATGAAACTCCCCTGATATCGTAGATTGAGGAAGGTTCCCTTCCTCACACTTAAGCTCGAACAATGAGGTAGCATCGTTCCTCACACTTGCATCCAAGCAAGTGTCCAGCCTTGGAGAACACCAAACACCATAAAAAGAACTCCATCTGTACACACTCACAAAACTACCACAAAAACGCGAAAGAGCGTTGCATTAAAAGCACAGACATCATTACCACTTCTAAATAAAAGAAAAACAAAATAAACCTAGGAAATAAATTAATGCAGTAAATATGACTACCAACACAAATATAAAATAAATTTTTAACCACTGGGTTGCCTCCCAATAAGCTACCCGTCTTTATAGTCTTTGGCTAGACTCCTACTTTGTTATCCTGGATTAAAAATAAAAGTAGACAACAGTCTTGCCAGGAAAACGAAATAGGCAGTAATTAAAAGTAAACCACCTGGATCAAAACAAGTGTTACTTCAGCAAATAAATAGGAAAGTAAATATTCCACAAAACCTGATGTTTGAGGAGATAGTGCCGGCAACGTAGTACTAACAGGAGATCAGGTGATGATGGTTCTTCTTCCTCAAATTCAAGGACATAAACGTCCTCCTCCTGTTGTTGAGGCTTCTGGAGGCAAGGTGGGAGTTGCTGATGACTTGGTGGTAGCGGTGTTCCCTCCTCAGATTTGAGGATACAAATATCCTCTCCCGATTGGTGAGGCTCCATGGGAAAATCCTCTTCTAGCTCATAGACCGGTTCAGACAAAATATGCTCAATCTCTGGATAGTCGAGTTGAGTCGAGCTTAGGGAGGGAGGGCAATATAACTCTCAGCATGTCGCTCAACCTCTTCATCAGACTCCTCTTCAGCTTCAGAAATTATAGGCTTGGAATGGTCTTCACCCATCAAAGTCTCTACTTGAGATTGGTCCACTAGGTCCAAATAACTTTGGCTATGGGAGAATTCCAATTGTTGTTGTGCTAACTGCTGCGAGATCTGATTAAGTTGTCTTTCCCAACTCTGGTTTATAGCCTCTTGCTCAGCAAATTTGGCATTCTAAACTGGAGAACCTAGCATTAGTGATTTTCTTTTGCTCCAGGATCTCTGCAAGCATGCTCTCTATCTTGCTCGTATCCTCCTTAGGAGGCTCCTGGTAAGCGTAAGACTGCTCGATCTCCATCTGCATTCTAGTCAGCTCAATTTCCCACCAATAAGGTTGTCGATAAAACGATTGTGGCTGTTAGTAATAATCCTGTCGCCGATTCTGGTTGTAACTTTGAGCACTCGGCTGATTATACTTGTTCAAGTCTGCTATATGTTCATTAGCGCAACCGTCGTTTCTAACTGTGTCAACACTCTCCTCATCACTCATCCATGTTATTCGCCATCTTTGCCTACAAAAACAAAAATAAAAATAAAAAGTAAAATAGAACTAAAAATAGAGAAGAACACAAAAAGAAAATTAACTAAATAAAATAACACAGGAAAAAAAAAAGAGAATCACTAAAATAGATAACAAATAAGCCAAACAAAAATAAAATAAAAATGAAAATACAATAACAAAGATAAAATAAACGAAAAAATAAATGAAAATATAAATAAAGTAACTATAACACATAAGCAAAACAAATTAAACAGAATAGTCGACGTTGAATCGGTCGTAATAGAAATAGTAATTGAATAAAATAACACTAAAAAAACAGAACGAAAACGTACTCCCTCCGTCCCTTACTGACCTTCTCATTACTATTTGAACATGTCTTTTGACTTCAATATTTAACATATAAGATAACATAATTTTACAAATCTAAGTTTTACAATGGAATCCTTATGTGAAAAACTATAAGTTGTAGAAATTTATTTTATAAATTTATTTTATCTTACATGTTTAATATTGAAGTGGAAAAATGTGCCAAAAAGTAAACAGGAAGGTCAAAGTGGGACGGAGGTAGTAGCTAAAGAGAGAAAAGGATAAAAAAAAAAAAATAACAAAAATTCAAAACAACAAACTGAACTCGTACGCTCAGTCGTGTTTTCACTTCGCACAGTCGAAATTTTAAAAAACTTTACGATTTTGCCCCTGCTTTAATATCTAATTACTATATTTACCCACAATTTGTGACATATTACGAGAAGACCCCAAATTTTATTACGCACGGTCTGAATTCCAATACGCTCAGTCGGAAAATGACCAATTTATGGGCTAATGTAGCCAAAATTAATTAAAAATGGTTCGAAAAAAGCAAAGAAGGATTCCGAAGTACTTATATAAGTAAAAAAAATAAATCATAATAATTATCAGCAAATTATACCATGACAAAGTAGACGAAAGACGAACGCGTCGGCGCAAACGGGCGCCGGCCCTTCCTTACCGCGCTGGCGCCGGGTTCCGGTCTTAAAATCGCCATATCTTTTTCGTTATAGCTCTGTTTTTCGATCTGTTTACGCCGACACATTCGTCTTTTCGTCTACTTTGTCATGGTATACTTTTCTGATAATTTTTCTGATATATATATTATTTCTTCTTAAGTACAACATTAACTATCTCGACCTCTTGTTCGAAATTGCCTATCAACCACTAATTTCATGTCCGTTGAAGAAGAATCTATTTGAAATTCATTGAAATTGTCTATCATTTCCACCAATTTCACATCCATTGACGAAGAATCTATTTGAAATTATCTAATTTTCCTATCAATATCAATATTAACTATCATTGACTTCATATTCCATAGTAAAACAATCAAGCATGTTCTATTCTAATTAACAGACGAATTGGACACCAATCTAAATAGTTAGATGTATCGACATTAACTATCATCGACGTCTTGTTCGAACTTACCTATCAATTCCACTAAATTCATGTCCATTAAAGAAGAATTTATTTGACAATCATCAAAATTATCTACCATTTCCCCCAATTTCATGTCCATTGAAGAAGAATCTGTGTGAAATTATCAAAATTGCCTATTAATATTGACATTAATTATCATTGACTTCTTATTCGATAGTAAAACAATCAACCTTATTCTATTTTAATTAGTAGACAAATTGGACACCGATCTAAATAGTTAGATGTATCGACATTAACTATCATCGAAGTCTTATTTGAAATTTCCTATCAATTCCACTAATTTGATGTCCGTTGAAAAATAATCTATTTGAAATTCATCGAAATTGTCTTTCATTTCCCTCAATTTCACGTCTATTGAAGAAGAATCTATGTGAAATTATCAAAATTGCCTATCAATATTGACATTAACTATCATTGACTTCTTATTCGATAGTATAACAATCAAGCTTGTTCTATTTTAATTTCCAGACAAATTGGACACCGATCTAAATAGTTATATGTATCGACATTAAATATCATCGACATCTTATTTGAAATTGCCTATCAATTCCATTAATTTCATGTCTGTTAAAGAATAATCGATTTGAAAAATGTTAAAATTGTCCATCATTGCAACTAATTCCATGTCTATTGAAGAAAAATCTATTTAAAAATCATCAAATTTGTCTAACATTTCCACTAATTTCATGTCTGTTAAGAAGAAATATTTGAATGTCATTGAAATTGTCTATTTCCACTAATTTCATGAACGTAGAAGAAGAATCTAATTGAAAGTCATCGAAATTGTATATCATTTCCAATAATTTCTTCTTCAATGGGCGTGAAATTAATGGAAATGATAGACAATTTAGATATTTATCATAAATTCTTCATCAACGACGTGAAATTAGTGGAAATGATAGACAATTTAGAATTTTTTAGATAGATTCTTTTTCAATGGACGTGATATATATTTGTGGAATTGATAGACAATTTCAAACAAGACGTCGATGATAGTTAATGTTGATACATCTAACTATTTAGATCGGTGTTTTATTCGTCTGCTAATTAGAGTAGAACAGGCTTGATTGTTTTACTATCGAATAAGAAGTCAATGATAGTTAATGTCGATATTGATAGGCAATTTTGATAATTTCACACAGATTCTTCTTCAATGGACGTGAAATTGAGGGAAATGATAGACAATTTCAATGAATTTCAAATAGATTATTCTTCAACGGACATGAAATTAGTGGAATTGATAGGCAATTTCAAATAAGACGTCGATGATAGTTAATGTCGATACATCTAACTATTTAGATCGGTGTCCAATTCGTCTGCTAATTAGAATAGAACAGTCTTGATTGTTTTACTATCGAATAAGAAGTCAATGATAGTTAATGTCGATATTGATAGGCAATATTGATAATTTCAAATAGACTCATCTTCAATGGACGTGAAATTGAGGGAAATGATAGACAATTCGATGAATTTCAATAGATTATTCTTCAATGGACATGAAATTAGTGGAATTGATAGGAAATTTCAAATAAGACGTCGATGATAGTTAATGTCGATACATCTAACTATTTAGATTATTGTCCAATCCGTCTGCTAATTAGAATACAACACTTGATTGTTTTACTATTGAATAAGAAGTCAATGATAGTTAATGTCGATATTGATAGGCAATACTGATAATTTCAATAGATTCTTCTTCAATGGACGTGAAATTGAGGGAAATGATAGAAATTTTAGAGGTGGCAGTTCGGGTCAATCGGTTCGGGTTCGGTTCGGTTCGGTTTGGTTCGGGTTGATTTCAAATCGTTCAGTATTTGGTTCGGGTTGGATCGGGTCGGGTGAATTCGGTTTGTTCGGGTTGAGTTTGGTTTGTTGAAATTTCGGGTCGGTTTGGATCGGTTTGGGTGACTTTCGGTTTGGTTGACTTTCGGCTAGGGTGACTTCGGGTCGGGTAATTTTTTCGGTTCGAGTTAGCCTCTGGTTTTATTCGGTTTTTTCGGGTAATGGGTCTAATTCAGGTCAATTATTCGGTTAACATTACAGAATCAAGCAACTCAATAATCATGATATGTAAATTTGACTTCAATCAATCTTAACAAGTATAAATGTATATAAAAGACTAATTTAAACTAATAATTATAATTTGCATCATGTTATACTTTAGTAACCAACTCTTAACTTAACATAATTATTGATGTAGCTTTAGATTATTTAATAGTTTCATTATTTTGAGATGAGTACAAATAAAGTTTTTTTGTGGATAGTTATTAAATTTGTATCAAAGTATAGTAACTTGGTTTTTCAATATATTAATAGTTAGCGAATGGAATTAGTTAATAAGTTTTGATAAAAAAATTACAGTAGTTAAAAACTGTTAATGATGAAGAACTATTCAGAAGCGTGAGAATTTTGCTACATAGGTAAAAATCTTCAAGTATATTAAACATTTATGGATTCCACTAATAAGGAAGAATTATTCACAAGATTGGATAGAGGCTTGAAAAATTCAAATTAATAAAACACCTTCAATATATGAATATTTAATACAAGAATGATACGAATCACTGAAGAATTGGAGTCTAAATATAAAAATATTTTTGGTTCTTATGAATCTATCATTGAAGAGTAACGCATTATCATCAATTATCATTAGTTGTGCGATTAATGAAGATGCATGATAATTAATTACTTTAAATTATAATGCAATATTCATGGTATATTTAAAATAATTGTCTTGTATAAGTTTATTAATCTTTTTTATACATACGCCACTTATTAAGTAATGATTAACTGTTTTATTTTCATTGTCTCCTATAATTAATGCGATATATTCTTTCGGGTCACAATGGATATATTTATTCGGGTCACACTGGATTCGGTTCGGGTTCGGTTGGTTTTCAGTTAGTTTCGGTTCGGGTCTCTTCGGATTTCAGGTCATCGTTGGGTTGGGTGACTTCGGTTCGTTTGATTTTGGTTAGGATGACTTCGGTTCGGATGGTTTGTGATTGTGGTTTGTTCTCGGTTTTAAAATAATACGGTTAGGTTTGGTCCGGGTCGGTTTATGTCGGATTTCGGGTCATTTTTTCAAGTTATAGTTTTCGGTGGAGATTCGGATTCGGGTCGGTTTGGTTTGGTTCGGTTTTTTGGGTTTGGGTTACTTTTGCCAGGTCTAGAAAATTTCAATGAATTTCAAATAGATTATTCTTTAATTGACATGATATTAGTGGAATTGATAGGCAAGTTCAAACAAGACGTCGATGATAGTTAATGTCGATACATCTAACTATTTAGATCGGTGTCCAATTCGTTTGTTAATTAGAATATAACAGGCTTGATTGTTTTACTATCGAATAAAAAGTCAATGATAGTTAATATCAATATTGATAGGCAATTTCAATAATTTCAAATAGATTTTGGTGGAAATGATAGACGATTTCGATGAATTATAAATAGATTATTTTTCAACGGACATCAAATTAGTGGAATTGATAGGCAATTTCAAATAAGACGTCGATGATAGTTAATGTCGATACATCTAACTATTTAGATCGGTGTCCAATTTGTCTGGTAATTAAAATAGAACAGAGTCGATTGTTTTACTATCGAATAAGAAGTCAATGATAGTTAATGTAAATATTGATAGGCAGTTTTGATAATTTCACACTGATTCTTCTTCAATGGACATGAAATTGGGGGAAATGGTAGATAATTTTGATGATTGTCATATAAATTCTTCTTTAATGGACATGAATTTAGTGGACATGAATTTAGTGGAATTGGTAGGTAAGTTCGAACAAGACGTCGATGATAGTTAATGTTGATACATCTAACTATTTAGATCAGTGTCCAATTTGTCTGTTAATTAGAACAAAACATGCTTGATTGTTTTACTATGGAATAAGAAGTCAATGATAGTTAATATTGATATTGATAGGAAATTTTGATAATTTCAAATACATTCTTCGTCAATGGATGTGAAATTGGTGGAAATGATAGACAATTTCAATGAATTTCAAATAGGTTCTTCTTCAACGGACATGAAATTAGTGGTTGATAGGCAATTTCGAACAAGATGTCGATGATAGTTAATGTTGTACTTAAGAAGAAATAATACATATACAGAAAAAATTATCAGCAAAGTATATCATGACAAAGTAGAAGAATAGACGAACGTGTCGGCGCAAACGGATCAAAAACAGAGCTATAACGAAGAAGATATGACAACTTTAAGACCGGAACCCGGCGCCGGTGCCAACAAAGAAGGGTCGGTGCCGGCTCCGGTAAAGATGACGCGCGCGGGCACGCGTTCCTCTTTACCGGCGCCGGCGCCGGCCCTTCCTTACCGCGCCGGGTTCCGGTCTTAAAATCGTCATATCTTTTTCGTTATAGCTCTGTTTTTTTGATCCGTTTGCGCCGACACGTTCGTCTTTTGTCTACTCTTTTGTCATGGTATAATTTGCTGATAATTTTTATGATATATTGTTTTACTTATATAAGTACTTCGGAATCCTTCTTTGCTTTTTTGAACCGTTTTTAATAAATTTTGGCTACATTAGCCCATAAATTGGTCATTTTCCGACTGAGCGTATTGGAATTCCAACTGTGCGTAATGAAATTTGGGGTCATCTCGTAATATGTCACAAATTGTGGGTAAATATTGTAATTTCTGAAAGATATTAAAGCAGGGACAAAATGGTTATTTTCCGACTGTGTAAAGTAAAAACACGTCTGAGCGTATTGACCGCCTATACTAATTCACGTCATGACAAAACTAAAATCAGAAATCTAAAACGTAAAGATAAATAATAAAAAGAAGAATAATTACTCGGAATCCCCTTGAGAATTGGCCATAATACAGTTAACCCTCTTGTGTTTATCATAATTATTGGTAACCACCTGAGGTTACATATCTTTGACTATGAGCCCCCTTAACTATAATTCCATTATTAAAACGTTAACCACGTGCTGACCCATCAACTTAATGACATTATTAATGACATGCTTGACAAAAAACAATGCTTAATCAACATTCTTATTGTTCAACGTTAACCCTATCTCAAAATGCATCTGAATTGGGATGAAGAAGAGTTAAACGATGTTTATTAAGCATTTTTGTTGTCCAAGCTGCCATTAAAATGTGATTAAGATGATGGGCCAACATGTAGTTAATGTTTTGATAACAAGTTATAGTTTGGAGGCTCATGGTCAGAGATACCGTAAACTCAAGGTGGTTACCAATAATTATGATAAACACAAGGGGGTTAACCGTATTATGCTCATTCCTTAAGGGGGTTCCGAGTAATTTACGCTAAAAAGAAAGATAAATAAAAAGAAGTATAAATCAAAAAGTAACGGAAGAAAACGTCTGCCCAATTCAATCGTACTAAAATAGTACGTAACGTAAGGAAATAAATCAAAATTGAAATCAAGAAAGAAAAAAGATAAAAAGAAAGAAAATAATTATAGAATAAAAGATAAAATCTCAATCAGATAAATAAAATTGTCAATCAACTGTGTCAGAGGTCCCCGGTAATGGCGCCAAAAACTTGTAGCAAAAATATGTGACTATCTCTACCTAGGTAGTGTACCTATCGTTTTGCGGAATAATGAATTAAGTGGGGGTTATCAATCTCAAGGATCTCATTCAATTAATTGACAATTTACTAATTAACTAAGAAACTAAACTAAGAAAACAGAAACGTCACTTTTTCAGGCTTTACTTAATTTATTAACAAGAATGACTCACAAACTAACATAAATAATAAAATAGTAAAATAAACTAAACAAATAAATAAAGAGTAAACTCTAAATAAAGGAAGCGCCCCAGATTGTTCTGCAGACCTTCACTTTCTAATCTATTATAAATTATTCCCTAATTCTGCAATATACTCAGAAACTATAATTAATTCGTCAACGGTTAAGTCTAACGAATCCTAACTAGTTGCTAGAACTAGCAGCATACTAATGCTCTAATCTGGACACAACTAATCGCATAAAGAACAGTTTCTATTCGAGACTGATTAACCTATAGGCGGGATCACGCTTCTAGTCGTTAATCAGGTTTAATTCCTATGTCTTGTTATCTATCTCAGCAGCTCTCGCGTGTTGATTAGAAAACTACAAAGATTGCTTTCATAATTAGCAAGAGAATTAAAGCGCGTGAAGAAATGGAATTAAACTACTGCATTATTTAATTAGTAAAGAGATTACAAAATAAATATAAAGATCCGGTTTGCTACCCCCGATCCAGGAGCTAAACTAACTACTCAAACATAACTCTAAATATAATAAAAACAACAAATGAATAACACATTGAACAGAATAGAGAAAAGAGAAGAAGAAACCCTGTTAGAAGAACTCCGCTCCGTAGTGTCATTATCCTCTGCCAGAAGTTTGGGGTGTAACACATTGGTGGGTGTGTGTGGGAGAGAGAGAGAGGAGCCGCAGCCCCAAAAGAGAGAGGCGCAGACGGCTGGGCGTGAATCCTCTTTGTCAACAATGCGGCTGATTTGATGAACATCTGGTAAAATGATGGAGGTGGTGGCCTCCGAGTCCCCCCTGGAAGTGTGACCATTCAACCCTAACTTACGTTCTTTATATAGCCGCGATCAAAATCAGAAATTCTATCTTCTAATTTCTAACGGTTGAACGTAGCATTTTATTCTTCATGTGGTGAATTACCATGAGTGAGGTGTGTTGTCGTCACAATAATCGTGAGGAAACTATCCCGTCAAAGAGGCCTCTGTTATACAACATGAATATTGTGTTGTGCATGAATGAATCATCACAAATCAATTAGTACTATGAGTGAACTATTCTCTGAGTGTATAGCATTGGGTGAGCGGATAATGACCCCATGCAACGTAAGTAAAATCCTTCATATGCAGCCGCCAAAGTTGACCAAACCATGTCAACGTGCCACTGAATAATGGTGAGTCTGTGACAGATATTGATGCAGCCTGTGTTGGTATTGTGAGATTAAGCAATCTCAAATCATGAATGAGGTGGAATATATTAGCAATGTGTACGCTTAGTAAATTGCAGCCCAAAGTGACGTGGAGTGGCAACAAAATAATGAGGTAATGATGGTTTGATGTATATTAGTGCGGTGATGTGCCTCTATATGTGTGCCTATATATATATATATATATATATATATATATATATATATATATATATATATATATATATATAGTCACCATTTATTGTGTTGTAATCTTTAATGTAAATCCAATATTTTACCTGCATTTTATACATAAAATGTATCAGTTCACATCAAAACATAAATATAAGGAAAAACATATGATAAGTGAGAATATGACATGAATAGTTATGAACATAAGAAGAATTAAAGCCCTAAAAATAGATATTTCACACTTATCAGTGGCTGAGCTGAATAGTAGATTTGTTTGCCATAGAACACGCTATCCACCACCCGAACCATTGGAGCCCGCTGTTCAGAAGCCGTTACCCTCGGTTGAGAAGCCTCCCATTGTGGAGATGAAACCTCTACCCTCTCATCTCAAATATGGTTATTTGACTGACCCGTGTGTTCTACCTGTTATTATTTCTTCTTCTTTCTTTGATAGGCGCACAAGAGGAAAGTCTGATGAGGGTGCTTTGAAACCATAAATGGGCTATCGGGTGGTCTATAGCCGACATCAAGGGAATCAGCCCACATTTCTAATCCCACCGGATATTTATGGAAGATGACTACAAGCCGTTGGGTCCAACCTCAAAGAAGGATCAACCTGAACATGAAGGAGGTGGTCAAGAAAGAGGTTCTCAAACTCTTGGATGCGGGGATTATTTATGCCATCTCCGATAGCAAGTGGGTGAGCCCTGTGCAAGTAGTTCCAAAGAAAGGAGGGGTCACTGTCGTCCCCAATGCTAAAGGTGAGCTGGTGTCTCAGAGGACTACCAATGGGTGAAGATTTGCATTGATTACCGAAAGCTGAACACCGCCACCAGAAAAGACCATTTCCCTCTCTCATTCATTGATCAGATGCTTGAGAGGTTGGCGGGGACAACTACTACTGCTTCCTTGACGGCTATTCCGGATACCTCCAGATCCCCATAGCTCCTGAAGACCAGGAGAAGACGACTTTCACCTGCCCCTACGGAACATTTGCTTACATCATCAGGATGCCATTTGGGCTATGCAACGCTCCGGCCAACATTTTAGAGATGCATGATGTCGATCTTCTCCGACTTCCTTTAAGAAAAGCATTGAAGTCTTTATGGATGACTTCTCTGTCTTCTGCCCCTCCTTCGACACTTGTTTGGAAAACCTTGAGGATATCTTGATCCGGTGCGAAGAGACAAAGCCTTGTGCTAAATTGGGAGAAGTGCCATTTTATGGTAAGAGAAGGAATTGTCTTGGGGCACAAGATCTCTTCAAAGAGTATTGAGGTTGACAAGGCAAAATTGAAGTGATTGAAAAGCTACCTCCTCCGACTCCGACATCAGTGAAAGATATCAGAAGTTTTCTGGGTCATGCCGGGTTTTACAGAAGGTTCATTAAAGACTTCTCCAAAATCTCAAAACCCCTCTGCGACCTCTTGGCCAAGATGTGAAATTTGAATTCACCGATGAGTGCCTTAACGCCTTCAACACTCTCAAACAATGCCTCATCTCTGCACCCGTTGTGGTATCCCCCGATTGGAGTCTACCGTTTGAGATCATGTGCGACGCTAGAGACTATGCGGTGGGGCGGTCCTTTGTCAAAAGAAGGAAAAGATATTGAGAAGTATCTACTCTGCTAGTAGAACTCTCAATGATGCCCAAAAGAACTACACCACCACCGAGAAAGAGCTGTTAGCAGTGGTTTTCGCCCTATACAAATTCCGATCTTACCTCTCTTGGGCAGCAAGGTTGTAGTACACACCGACCATTCAGCGTTAAAGTATTTGTTCAAAAAAGGTGATGCAAAGCCTAGACTTCTTTGATGGATTCTTCTCCTTCAAGAATTCGAGATAGAGATCCGGGACAGACCGGGTGTGCAAAATGTTATAGCTGATCATCTCTCTCGAATGGAGGCTCCCTGATGATGTGTGCCAATCAATGAATTCTTCCCCAATGAGAGCATCTTCATGATTGCAGAGACCGGTGACCCTTGGTATGCGGACTTTGCAAATTATTTGGTAAGAGGGGTGATCCCACCAGAGATGACCTATCAGCAGAGAAAGAAATTATTCTCAGACGTTAAGAGGTATTTCTGGCATGACCCTTTTCTTTTCAAAGTTTGTGCTGATGGGGTGATTCGAAGATGTGTACCCATGAGTGAAGTTCAGGAATTTTTAATCCATTGTCACTCGGGTGAAGCCGGTGGACACCATGGTCCGGCACGAACAACAACCAGGTTCTTCAAGCCGGATTTTTCTGGAAAACCCTCCATAAGGATTGCCACTCGTTTGTTGCCTCCTCCTGTGATCAATGTCAGGCTCGGGAACACTTCATACAAGCATGAAATGCCTCTCAACATAATGATCGAGGTCGGGCCGTTTGATTTGTGGGGTATTGACTTCATGGGCCCCTTCTCATCTTCTTGCTCCAACTTGTTTATCCTTGTGGCGATCGACTATGTGACCAAGTGGGTTGAAGCAATTGCAGCCCCGAAAAATGACGCCAAGGTAGTAATCAAGTTCTTGAAGAAGAACATTTTCACATGGTTCGGGGTGCCGAGAGCTATATTAAGTGATGGAGGATCTCATTTCTGCAACAAACAATTTGAAGCTCTGATCAATAAGTATGAAGGAGATAAGGTTGTCTTTCCGTATCACCCACAATGTAATGACCAAGATGAGGTCACCAACCGAGAGCTCAAATGGATCCTTCAAAGACGGTCAACTCCTCAAGGAAAGATTGGTCTATGAAGCTCGACGACGCGTTGTGGGCATATCGAACTGCCTACAAAGCTCTTATCGGCATGTCCCTGTTCCGACTCGTCTATGGGAAGGATTGTCATTTGCCGGTCGAATTAGTGCATAAGTCATATTGGGCGGTGAAGGCCCTCAATTATGATCTCAAGAGCGCCGGTGATAAAAGACGGTTCCAATTGACTGAGTTAGAGGAGATTCGAGAGGAAGCTTACGAAAACAACTGCATCTACAAGGAAAAGGCCAGAAATGGCATGACAAGATGATTGTGAAGCGGGCGTTTCACGAAGGTGACCGGGTTCTCCTTTATAACTCAAGGTTGAAGTTATTCCCCCCGGGAAATCGAAGTCTCATTTGGGCTGGCCCTTTCATTATCACCAAGGTCACCCCATATGGAGGTTTTGAGCTGAGGAACGTCAAGGGGGAGACTTTCATGGTCAATGGTTCCCGTCTGAAGCACTACCAAGGTGGAGACATCCAAAGGTTGAGGCTCAGGCTCTTTACTTAAGAGACCCTCCAGGTTCCTTCTAACCTTCACTATGGTCTAGCCAAAGGCCTAAAAAGACGGGCAGCTTTCCAGGAGGCAACCCGGACTATTTCCCCCTTTACCTTTTGCATTATTTTCTTATTTCAATTATGTTATTAGTTGCTTGTTTCATGCTTTCATTATTGTGTTTCTGGTTAATTTTGTGTGTTGGATCTGCTTGTGAATGATGATAAGTGTTTTGGGCAAGAAAACTTTTAATTTGGGAGATTCTGGTTTGGACCGACCATAGGACCGACCTTGGTTGGGTCGGTCGAGTAGAAATCTTCAATTCCATAGCCTACTGACTTCGACCGACTTGCAACCGATCTTGGCAAGGTCGGTCGGGTCATAAGTTTCAGAACTCTCGCCTTACAGACTTGGACCGACCTTGCGACCGATCTTGGCAAGGTCGGTCGGGTTGAAAATTTTGAAAAAAAATAGTGAACGGCGCGTTTTAATTAGAACCTATTTACCCCTTACCCCTTCTTTCTTTCTTTCCCTCCCAACTCCATCTTCCCCAAACCACCCAACCCAGCCGCGCCTCCCACCTGCGAATTCTAACCCACCGCGCACCAGCACTCCACCACCACCCAGCCGCCATCCGCGCCCAGCCCTCCACCACCGCCCTGTTTGTCCGCCTCCCCCGACGTCGCCTTGCTCGCGCAGCCTACTCCTGTTCGCCAGTGCAGCAGCCCGTCGCCACCCCACACCACACTCCACACCCAAATCCATAATTTCCCCTAAATCGCCCCCAATCCATTTTTGTCCGATTTTAGCCCAATTTGTCAAATTTCTTGCTCCAATCTTCTACAAAACACTAAGGTATGGTAATCTAACCCTAATTTGTCAAGTTTTGAAATTTTTGAGCAAGTTACACTTTGACCTAGAATTTGTGCGAACCAAACAAGACTTGGGTGACATTTCTGAACTTTGGCACATTTGATGATGGAAATGCTCTTAATTGATTATGTTAGGCTTTATGTGTGGAATTGGGCTAGCAATTGTGGCTTTTGACGGTTTTGACATAATTGGTGTACTTCATGCTTTATATTGAATTTTGCCTAATGCATAATATTCTTGCTCCAACTGGTAATGCCAATACCGTTTATATGTAGTGGGGTGTTTTGAAACTTTTTTTTTTTGGTCTTTGCATGTCTAAACATGTGTATGAGTAGGCTCATGCATTCGGGTTGCTCAAAATGTTCGAAAATGGGTGAATTGTTGCATTGGTTGGTGAGTTTTTAAACTTTTTGGTTGATCTCTGCTATTGGGGTGTTTAAATATCTGAATGCCAACCTTTGGGTTAGTTTTGTGGAGGTTCTTAGAACCGGGAAAGGATAGAAAAACGGGGGAGATTATGTCAAAAATTTCTGGACATGTTTCGTTTCTTTTGATCTCCAATGTGCTTAATGCTTAATCTTTTGCCCAATTGCTTCTTGTCATCCTATCTATACTCTAACGTTTCACTTTTTTCTCTTTTTCCTTTCTTCTGTCTTACGTTTCTTTTTTTTTCTCTGTTTTGCAGAACAATGGCACACCGACAACGTCGCGCCAAGCGGAACACTACTGCACCCAACCAAGAGCTAGGCCACCCCCAACGGCCTCATAGATGGCATCTTCGTCAGCAAAGATGCGCGGAGCTGGTTCAACTCTCCCCGACGCAGGGAGATTGTTAGGGAGTGAACCGTGGATCCGGCTCTCGTAGAGGACCTGCAGCTCCGACCATACTTCGATTATCTGGGCTGGAGCTGCGTGCTCTCCATGGGTGGTCAGTACCACCCCCGCTTGACGAAAGAATTTTATGCCAATGCGTCAGCAGACAAGAAGCGGGGGAGGTCACCTCGTTTGTCAGTGGTCGGGCCATCACCATCCGGAGGGCAGATGTCCGTCAATTCTTTTAGCTTCCTCGCGATGACCTCCAGCACTACTCATACATCCACCCTGGAGACCTGATCGCCCATCGACACCACTACCTCGCCACCCTCCCGGTCCAGACACGAAGAAAAACCAAGTCGGGACGGACGTCAGCGTCACTATGACCGTGAACATGGTGAGCGATCTGGTGAAGAGGATCATGCTCGCACTCCTACACCATAACATTCTGCCCCCAGATAGCAAGGATCTCAACTCCATGGAATGCTATCTCATGGATTATTTGGTCGCACCGGACCCGTAGAAGCCGCTCTCCCTCTTGGATCTTATTATCAGCCACCTCTGCCACATCATTGAGAAGAAGGATACCTAGACCTGGCAACGGTGACCCGAACCAGAAAAAACCGATCCGATCCAACCTGATTCGAACCCAAATTTAAACCGAATGATGTGACCAAAATGTGACCCGAAAATCCGAACCGAACCAAACCAAAACCGAATCAAACTGAAATTTGGTATGACCCGAATCCACCCGAACCGAATCTACCCGAACCGAATCCACCCGAACCAAATTCACCCGAACCGAATTCACCCGAACTGCACATATGAAACTGGGCAAACTTCCATTATCCTTCTATTTATTATTGACATATACGAACATATAATTTTCATGAACTAGGACTAAAATAAAGAATTGTTTTCATTCTAGTTTTATAATTCTTGTCATCTTTTGTCATATCCAAGGAAATTGGTTCAACCTCTTATAAATCAACAACTCATAAAAACATATTATATTTATGACCGACTAATGAATGACTAAATCTATCCTAAAATCTAGAAGCTACGATTCATTAGCTAGCAGCACCCATTACAATTGATGCACAAAAGTTAATGCTAATTACAGAAAGATAATGGGCATTGTTCAGCAGTCAACCGAGCAATTTGGCCAAAATGTACATACTTTTACTCGATATATCATCTTTATCTAACATAGCATTGTACAACCATTTGAGTCTAACTTACAACATTTCCTATGACCGGATCTTGTCACTAATAACCACTAGCCAATAGCAACTGTCCATTTCTTGAAATGTGGACGTGCTTTTGCAAAAGGAAAACATGAAAGCAATTATATATACATTCGGTAATCTAATCAATATTAGTTACACACCATCAAACTGCCCAAAATACACTACTGATTAAAGAAGATCTGAACCGCTTCTTTAGTATAGGCAACACAAGACTCAAAAGGGATAAAAAGAGTTAACTCAAAATCCGAGAACTGCAGATCAAAACAGACACCAGAAGTTGAGAACTTTATCTTGATGTTGACTTTACTCTTGATTTGGCTTTCAAGGATGTCATTCATGAGATTTAAGTTGCATTCCAATATACACCGCAACCAATAAACTCATCCTCCTCAAGTGCTGTGAAACAAAAATAAACACATATAAATCTAAATTTTTTAAACAAACAAACCTATAAAGATATAAAACGTAAAGGTACCTTCATAACCGTATATCCAACTACGCGAAGTTATCAAAGCCTCCACATTTTCAGGAAGATATAAGCTTCTCTTCCTCCACTTGTTCAAAACTCTTCCCCCTATACTAAAGGTTGACTCGGAAGCAACGGTTGTAAGAGGAACAGTCAAAATATCCCTAGCTAGATGAGAAAGCTCCTTATAACGAGTTTCTTTTTCCCTCCAAAACTGCAAGACATCAATCTTCAATTTTCTATCCATCTTTTCATCTTCTAAATAAACATCCAATATGTATCTTCAGTGGTAGTAGAGAGTATGGCATCTTCATCATCAAAATCCTAGAATATAGTTAAATACAATAATAATAATGGTTTCAACTCACTTAGTAATGATACAATGATAGAGAAAAGGAAATGGTAACCAAAATAATTCATAAAAGTGTATGAAGACAAATATGTAAGAAACTTACAGCTAGAAGATCAATTTTCCTCTTCCGATTTATAGAAATGTTATCAGACTTGGTGTTGGTGGCTGAGGAAGTTTCGTGCGAGACATGACTATCATGTATATCATATTCTTTAAGGAGCCTCTCCAACTTCAGTTTGATCTCACTTGTCTTTCTTGCAGCTTCTTGCTTGTCATTGTTATACTTCTGATAACAATACTTAATGAAAGACAACTTATAACGAGGATCAAGAACCACAACACAAGCGAACAAGGAAATGTAGTCATCATCACCACCAGAGTAAAGCCAATACTTATCATACTTGATTTGCATCTCCCTTGCCATGTTTCTTAGGACCTCATTATCATCAAAACTCAACTTCCACAAATGCATGGAAATCTTCCAAACTTCTCAAAGTACAAATTCAAAGTAGGGTAGTCGCTTCCAGAGAACAATTAGTAATTTCAAAGAATGGTTCCAAAACATCCCTAATCTTTTCAGCCATATCCCATTCTTCAATAGTTGGACAATGATGGTATGCTTTGTCAACAACTACTAATCTTTAAGAGCTTCACGGTACAAAATAGCCCTATCAAGCATCATGTACGTAGAGTTCCATCTAGTAGAAACATCAAGCCACAATCCTTTAGTCTCTTCAATTTTAGCTAACTTCACACATTGTCAAAAATTTTCCTTTCTCCCCCTCTGACCACTTGATGTATTTCACACTATTTTCTAACCTTGGTAATAATATGATCAATGACCTTGAGTCCATCCTTAACAATAAGGTTCAGCAGATGCGCGACACACCGAACATGAAAGAAGGAGCCTCTAAACAGCAAGGCATCTCGACCATTGAGTGTAGTTCTCAACAAGTCTTGCATTTTGTCATCGCTGGAGGCATTATCCATGGTGATTGTAAATCTTGGAATCAATACCCCAATCTTGAAGCAAAGACAAAACAGCTCCATACATCGTGGGAGCAGTGTGAGGAGTGTCAATGTGACAAAAAATTAGCACAATACTGTTCAACTTCCAATTAGCATCCACAAAATGAGCCGTCAAACACATATACCCCTCAGTTTGACAAGATGTCCACATATCACTAGTCAAGCATATTCGACCAGGAACATTTTTTAGGGTCTCCTTCATCTTCATTTTCAAACTTTTATGTAGTTTCAAACAATCTGCCTTTGCAGTGTTCCTACATATTGTTTGGACTTGGTTATTCAAATACACATGAATTTTACGATTACCCTCATGCTCCACCCACGAAAAAGCATATCCATGCTTGATTATTGCTTTGGACAACAAGTCTCGATAAGTTTTTATCAAATGGAACCACATTACCTCCTCCACTCTTACTTACTCTTACATAGGCTTTACATGTCTTCAAATGACCATGAAGGTTTGAAGTTCCAGATGTACCCTCAGCAATAAATGACTTGATTTTGCAATATTTGCATTGAGCTCTCTTTTTACCATCCTTGAATGCTGAACCATCAATCAAACATAATGATACCATACTCCGCTTCTTTTTCCTTCAACCATTTGGAACTCAGTAGAAAAGTTGGCATTTATCACACACTCACATTTGTTGTCATTTCAGGCGTGCTACCATGGGTACTATTTGTTTGAACATTCTTATCACCACCATCAACATCTTCTAACGGACAAGGATCTTGAGACATACATGTTCCTGATCGCATATCCATCGCCATAGAGAAGAAGACAAGTTAAGAGTATATTACCGCTGCCCCAATGAAGTTTTCCAGCCCCGTTTTCAATTTGGTGTGCGAGCAGCAGTGAGTCGAACTCTAATCTCTGCACATAACATACACAAGAAGTGAATCAAGACAACAACACTGAGCATTATCATCCTTGTTCACCAGTTAGGCTTGCAAAATTTACCGTGACTGAACCGAAGAAGACAAGTTAAGAGTATATTACCGCTGCCCGAATGAAGTTTTCCAGCCCCGTCTTCAATTTGGTGTGCGAGCAGCAGCGAGTCAGAGACTAATCTCTACACATAACATACACTAGAAGTGAATCAAGACAGCAACACTGAGCATTATCATCCTTGTTCTTCAGTTAGGCTTGCAAAATTTATTGTGACTGAGCTGAAAAGAAGACAAGTTAGAGTATATTACTGCTGCCCGAAAGAAGTTTTTCAGCCATGTCTTCAATTTGGTGTGCGAGCAGCAGCGAGTCAGAGACTAATCTCTGCACATAACATACAAGAAGTGAATCAAGACAGCAACACTGAGCATTATCATCCTGTTCTTCAGTTAGGCTTGCAAAATTTATTGTGACTGAACTGAAAAGAAGACAAGTTAAGATTATATGCTGCTGCCCGAAAGAAGTTTTTCAGCCCCCGTCTTCAATTTGCTGTGCCAGCAGCAGTGAGTCGGACTAATCTCTGCACATAACATACACAAGAAATGAATCAAGACAGCAGCACTGAGCATTATCATTCTTGTTCGCCAGTTAGGCTTGCAAATTTACCGTGACTGACCAAAATCAAGCAAGCAGTAGCAGAACAGACACAAAATTACCGTGACAGAATACAAATCACATCACATATAGCAGTACGTACATGAATATGTAATTTTGCTACTATACTTGATTCTTGTGCTTAATTCGTTCATTAATATTTGAGTTGTACTGTGAAACAAGCGAGCAGCGGTAAATTTGGACAAAAGTGAATCAAGATAGAAGTGAAGAGAAGAGACAAGTTAGGCTAACAAAATTACCGTGACAGAAATGAGGAGAAAATAACAAATTAGGCTCCCAAAATTATCGTGAAAGAAATGAACAGTAGAAAAGTTAGGCTTGCAAACCATGACAGAAATGAAGAGAAGAAGACAAGTTAGGCTGCCCAAGGTAGTAAAGGCTGCCCAACGTCTTCACTTGAAGGAGCACTCAGTTCTTGATGGGTCTGGAAATGTGTTTAAACTAGCTGCCCCAGTAGAGTGTAAGGGAATTATTGGCAGTGATGATAGACATTACCTTTTGGACTTGATGGGAGTGACTCCTCGTGATGCTAATTTCATTGGTCCAGCATCACGGTTCTGTATTTTGAGACCGAAGCTTAAAACAGCCTTCTGCCAAGCTGAAGCAACAGCAAGGTGAAAGTCTAAGTTAGAGGAGATTGTAGCTCGTGATTCTACTGAGGTTTCTAAAGCTGATGGACAAACAATAACCGATTCCAATGGTTCAGAAGCCATTGAGCCTCAAGACGCACTGGAAGAAGGCAGCAAGGATGCCAATGATCATGATAGACAAGTTAGGCTTGCAAAATTACCGTGGCAGAAATGAAGAGAAGAAACAAGTTAGGTTTGCAAAATTACCGTGACAGAAATGAAGAGAAGAAGACAAGTTAGGGTTGCACATTTACCGTGACAGAAATGAAGAGAAGAAGACAAGTTAGGGTTGCAAAATTACAGTGACAACAATGAAGAGAAGAAGAAGTTAGACTGAAGAGAAGAGATTAGTTTAGAGTTGCAAATTTACCGTGGTGTGTAAGAGATACAGCAGGATGAATCTCTGCAGAGGCAGACACGCAAGAGAAGAGAATGAAGATAGGGTTGGGGCTGCAAAATTACCGCGAGTGAAAATGAAGATGACCGCCAAAACTTACGATGATTTCATTTCCATAATTGTTCTAATTTTTTCTATTATATCAATCAGCATCTTTAAAATAAATAAATAATATTGATATATATGGCATCAATTTTATATAAATGTTAATGTATGTACTTTAAAACTATTAATATATAATATTTATATCTAATAGAAATATATATATTATTTTAAATTTATATAATATGGATATGAAGATAATATTATATATATATATGATATATATGGCATCAATTTTATAAATGTTAATGTATATACTTTAAAACTATTAATATATAATATTTATATCTAATAGAAATATTAATATATATATATATATATTATTTTTAATTTTATAAATATGGATATGAAGATAATATTATATTATATATTATATTATATATATTGCGTATTCTGGTTCTCAAAGTGAACGCGCCCTAATTTTTCGAGAATATTGATGGCATTTTATCCGTCGAATTTTCAAATCTTAAGGACCAAATATCTTGGCTCCAATTGTATCACCAATTCACATGATTCTTTTTTTTTTATCAATTATTCATACTCCAATATATCACTAATTTTATCATCAATAGTTTAGTGTTCATACTACCAACTATAGATGTTTTGTTTAAAATATTTTATAATACAAACAAATGTGTATCATTACTATTTTACAATACTCTATTAATTTAGATTTTAATAAACTTAGTTTTCTTTATATTTAGGACATGAGACTTGGTAAGGGTTTAAATGTTCATCAAGTTTAATTATATAACCTAACCTTTTCTGCTGAGACATATACTAACTAGGATCGATGACTATATACCTAAAGAAAATGACTCAATAAAATGAGGAAAATAAGTATTCTAAATGGTAGATTATTGTGTGTCATTATTATTTTATAATACTCTATATTTTTATAAACTTTGGTTTCTTTATGTTAAGGATTTAGGGAATGGTTTGAATGTTGATGAAGTTTCAATTATAAAACGTATAAACTTATCAGTTAAGAAATATAATAACCACGATTGATATGTAGATGTTGAAGAATAAATATTACAAAACTTACAGCTTACTTAAATAAGATTACAAAATGAAGCTTGGGAATGGTATGATCGTGTATGTGTATATATTATCACATCACTACTTAGGTCTCTTATTAATATCACAAAAGAATAAAGATTATAAAACTAACATCTCACTTAAATATATTTGTATGTATACATAATTCGGATTAAAAAAATGACAAAATAAGAAGATAAGGGACTACCCCTGCCTGGGAGCGATAAGCTACTAGAGGACGCCCATACGAGGCACGCACGCGAGAGACGGTGATAGGCGGCACACACACAACACAAAGTCACAGCGCAAGGTGGTGGTGACGACCGCACAGGGGCACAGGCGTGAGGTGGTGATGGATTGGCGTGGGCGCGCGACGCTCGCGCTCACTCAGGTGGCGAGCGCTGACGCAGGACACGTGCGGGTGTGACGGGCAAAGGATAGCGGGAGGCACAGAGCGTCGGGCGTGGGGGGGAGCCGGAGGGGGGATAAACTGGGCGTCGAGTGCCGAATATTGAACACTGATTTACCAAATTTTAAATTTATACTTGGTCGATACAATTAATAAATCTATAGTTAAAATTAATATTAAAAATATTGTCATCCAATGTGATTATGTATAACTAACCAAACACAATAGCAATCTTTCATCAAGAGTAACACTATATTAAGAGAATTTGGATCCAAATATGAAAATCAATACAAGTTACAAAGGTTTCTTAAATTCGTACTTTAAATTTTTTATCAATTAAGCATAACACGTATAAGTAACCAAATTTGACCCATAAACCAAAAAAACCGAAAATCACAGAGGCTAACCCGAACCGAAAGCATCCGAACCCGAAATCAACCAAACCGAAGTCACCCGAATCAAATTTTTAACCAGATAAACCGATCCGATCCAACCAACCAAACCAAACCGAATAGTAAATATCTAAAAATTGACTCGAACCGAGCCGAACCGAACCGAACCCAAACCGAGTGACCCGAATTGCCAGGTCTAGGATACCCAGCACTTGGGTTTTCCTCTTCTTTCTACAGAGGTAATTTGCTCGCTTCGGAGTCCAGCCTAGAGAGGGTGAGGTGGCCAGCCTACCTATGGACCCTATCTCCGCCACCTCTCTACGAAAGATGGGCTTTACCCGTACTGACATGGGTGGCAGAAGAACGACGCTGCACAGAGCCAGAGCAGTGGTGCACCCTCCTCTTTCAGTCCCCTCCACTTCCAGCCAGCTCTGCACTCGGTTCCATTCCTCGCCTGCCTCCTCCACCGCCGACCGGCGCCGTGACCCCGGAGCAGCTCGAGGCATTTCAGCGCCAGATGGCTGAGCACCAGCGCCTCATGGTGGAGCATCAGCGTCAGATGGAGGCCCATATGCAGTTCCTCCATTAGCAGGTAGTGCGTGGTGGTCCCTCTCCTCAGTAGCCAGCCTCTGATCACCTGACGGTGTGTCATTGTTTCTCTGCTGTTCATCTATCTTTTGACTCTCTTATCGACTTTTGTATTCAGTTTAGTGTTTGTTATGTTTGTCACTTGAACTTCATTTACTTTCGCATTGCAGTACTTTACAATTCCGCACTATGTTTTTGTTTAGAACCTCTTTGACTATTCTGCTATGGGACTCTTTATGAGTCCCCTTTTGGTTATCTAACTATGGCATTTTTGCGAATTCTTCGGAATCCATTTTGCGCCTAGTTTCTTTTTGGCTTTGTATGTAGATATTTATCAACTGAACTCAAGAACACCCCAAAGTTGAGTTAGGAGAAATTCAAGAGAAACTCTTACATTTTTCCTAGGTCTCTTCGACTTCTCTTCCTGTCAGAGCTAGCGCTTTGAATGACCCGGACACTAGCAAGTGTGGGGGAACCCCGCCAACAACTCATCTAACCTTTTAACATTTATACAATGCATAACACTTTTTTCTTTTCCCTACTCTATGCTTAGTGCTTCGAAAAGGTCTTTTGTTTGTTTTTCCTTGAGCTTTGCTTTGAACAATGAGGACATGTCCCATTCAAGTGTGGGGGAAACGACCTTTTCTTTTTGGTGTACTGCTCACTTTCCTTATGTATGTCTATAGCTTCCATGTAGGAGTTACATTTATAGTAAGCAAGTTTTTCCATGAATTCTTGGAATTTTCCACCAATTTTTTTCAAAGTTCTCTCTTGAAGAGCATTTATGTGCGGTGCAATCATAAATCCATATCTTGGTGAATTTTTATTGCTTAGGGTTCTTTCTATCTTCTCATCTAGGAATTGCTAAGGGGTGCTTCCTCGTGAAAAAATTTAATAAAAAAAGGAACTTGAGAGACACCATTGATAACCAACAAATGAGAGTTGAGTGTTCATTAAAGCAAGGCAAAATGCCAAATTATCTCTCCTCATCTCTTGTTGCAAAAGTGAATCAAATGCAAATCTCTATTTTGCCTTTTGTTTTTCCTCAATGCCCATTCTTGAGAGAAGTTGGTCATGGTAAAAGTTCTTCAAGTTCCATAATCTGTAAGAACTTGGAAGCACTATAGATCATACGCTGAAACTCTATATTTTATTTGCCCTAAGCACACCCATGTCACCGTGAGAAGGTTGGTTGCACTTCTCTTGAGATTTTTTCACAAATTTTGCTCACATGAATTCAAGAATTCATCTAAACACTTGCTTGCTTTAAATGTTCCTTCTTCTTGTGGGTTCTTAGCTAATTTTGCTTGAGGACAAGCAAATAGATAAGTGTGGGGGAGCTGATATGGTGAAATAGTGCTATTTCAAAGTCTTTATTCACACTTCATTTTATTTGGTGTATAACTTATTTCACCACTTTATGGTTTTGTGATTATTAGTGAGCTTATACTTTTGATATATTTGAATAGGTAAATCAGGTGAGTCTCATGTACATTTTGAAAGTTTAAATTGAGGATGCATCAATGTTTGAGCACTTCGGGAAGGATGCCAAACCAACAGGAAGCACTGGGAGGAATTCCAGCACAAAGAAGAACTTCCTGGACTCGACTGACCTGACCGACCCTGGGAGGGTCGGTCCTACCTTGTCCAAATCTTCCGTACACCACTGGAGTCGACCGACCGACCTAGGGTCGGTCGAACTTAAAATGTCACGTGCTTCCTTCTTCAAAGGGTCCGACCGACCCACGGGGCCGACCTTGCCAAGGTCGGTCGGACGGAAAATCTGCCCAGATTGATGTTTTAAAAATGCTTAATTTTGGGGCATTCTTCCTCATTCATTAACACCACGATTCCAGCTTGAAAGAGGAGAGAGAGTGGCGAAACCAAGGAGAAGGGAAGAAGAGAAAAGAAGAGAAGAGAGGAGAAGAAGAGAGATTGAAGACTCTACCTCCATTGAAGCTCTCAAGCTCCTCCCATGGCTATTTCTCCCTTCTCTTTCCTTTATTAATGGTTGAGTAGTTTCATTTGTACCCTAGGATGGGGCTTGACCCTATTTTTGCTCATTGAATGCTAGAAAACCTAACTCATTTAATACTCTTGTTTTATCCCCTTCAATATCAATTAATGATTTCTTATTGCATTTATGGTGGTACCATTCTACATTTGAGTTTGAGTTTGGTATTTGACTAAAAGGGGATAAACCCTAATTTTTGATCTCATGATTTTGGGGGTAAAATTTTAGGGCTATTGTTTAAGAGTGTTTTCTTAGTGCTACTTAGTGACTTAAACCTCCTTTAATTAAGGGGTTTGACTAATTAGGTAAGAATTGGATTTTCCATGATTTGGGGATTCATGAGTTGAGCTCTAATGGACAATGAGTTTAATGCGTTAAGGTTTTGAGATTCTTTGGGTGATTTAGGTGATTCCCCACTATCCTAGGGTACTCTTCCACCCATTCCATCAAACAAATAATTTATTGTTTTTGATTGCTTTTCATTGACAAACAACCAAGCTTGCCTCCTAAACCCCCGTTTACCGTTTTTATTTACGTTTTACTAAAGTACCGAAGCTTGGGATTTAGAAACCAATTTCCTTGTGGATACGACGCTTGTTATATTGCAACGATTGGGTGCACTTGCCCGTTTAGCTAGGTTTAATTACTATGTTTGTAATTTTCCCAACAATGAGCCATATCTTCAATAGATTGCACTCTGGAGGGAGAAGTATCCGCCACGTCCACGTAGTGCTATGGTGTGAACTTTTTATTTTTATTTAGTTTTTTATGAAAAGGATACACACAAGCCTTCTATTGTAAATTTTACATTCTTGCACATTAGTCATCTATTGTAAGTGCATATTCCAATTTTGTAGTTAGTGACAACCTATGTATTCTGTTATAATTTTCAACCGGCAGATGATTATAAATGGATTTTTTTTACTTTCACTGAAGATTAGGAATATATGGGATTTTTATAGGACCTAATTTGACTAACGGTATTCATCACAACTTTAGCTACTTTAGCGGTTTAGCCTGTTACTCGATATCTCGATTATTCAATCTCTTAATGTTAATAATGTACAACTGTCAACTAGCATATTTTCTTCTTCTCGCGACTATTTACTTTTTTATTCTAATGCGGGAATTAGAATTAATTCCCATATGGGAAGGAAAAAAATGTCTCGACTCAGCTACAAAGTTTATTTTGTACATTGCAGTGGTTCCCTTTTTCTATTAATATGAAGATAATAGATTCATATAGTCTTGTTGTTCTTAACTAAAACAATAGGAAGCAAAGTAACAGTCTCAAAACATTTAACATAACAAGAGTTAAATAAAAGTTAAATACAACAAGAGTAAAAATAAAAGATAACTGCCACAAAATCAACAACTAAACAACAGTCATAGTCTCAGGCATTGATACCCCTCTGATCTGCCACCCCCTCTCTGACCTCTCCCTCTAGCACCCCCTGGTAGACCCGCTGGATGTGTCAGACCTCGAGTCTGGTGGTGATTCTGAAGTGTTGGACTTGTCCCAACATCCATCGGGGAGTGGGGGCGGGAAGTACGGTTCCATCAGCTGCGCAATAGTCGTGAGCGCGACCTGTGGATGTAAACATATGAAACATTTATAGATTAATTTGTAACCATTGATTGCTGTATTGTCCAAATAAAATGATATAACCACTTACATTTGGATCAGGAGGCGGGGCTGTAGCTCGACCATAAGGGATGAGCCTCGGATGTGTTCGAGCGAGGTCCACTCCAGGTAATCTGCCTTCACGTCATCACAAGGGGAAGCGTGTCGTGCATGTAGAAACTCGGTGGCATACATGTTGGACTCTGCTTCATAGCACCGGGGATGCAACATGCTCAACCATATAGTCTCTGGTGGTCCCTCTTCCGTACCGCTTGATACGGCCATAGAGGGAGAGTGAATAGGTCTGGACCATGCCGAATTTCTGTAGACACTGGTTCGGATGGTAGGGCTCTACAATATCCATCATGTGTAGATGACCAAACCATCGGGACCGACCCTGCTAGACGCTCCACACACCTCCTCTCTGAATGGTGTCCACGCAACCTTACGATTTAAATGTTGTCTCTATTTGTCAACTAATTCTAACAAGTTAATAATAAACAACTTTTAATTCTTAAGTCATGGTACTATACCTTGTCTGGTGTAAGGGGGTCCAAACGACGTCGATACTCCATGAGTCGGCTGTGGTCTGAACTATGTCGACCCTCAATCTTGGCAAACGTCACCGCAGATGGGACAGGTGAGGCAGTATTCACCATCAGACGACGACAAATACTAGGTAAGTACTCATAGATCTAGCACTGCAACATTTTAAAAACTTTTAGTACTATTCTTGACAATTTTAATTGTACATGGAAGGAAATCAAGTTGTTCCAACTTTATACCTATAGTAGGGTAAGACACCCAACGATGGTCTTCGTCTCAGCACGAGAGGGACACTGAGCTGTTTGTAGAGATATACGAGTGTAGCAACACCCCATACATAGTCTGAAATGGAGTCGATGTCCTATAGGGGCCATCAAGTGTAGGGGCACATCCTGTCATCCCCCCTTTTAGGGAATAATATATAACCAAGCAAGTATAATAGATAGCCACGAGCCTCGTAAGTGTACGTGGCATTTGCGTGGCCACATGCGTGGCCACACCACTCCTTAACCTTAATGTAAGGGACATCGCCCTTGTGGTACCACCTCTGCTCCTTCACCACATTAGCTGAAGGAAGGCCTACCACCTCAACGCAGCCACCGCATGGTCCAAAGTCAGCTCTGGCGGTGCTGCACCTCTACGTAACTCCTCAGGGGGCCTCAAAAGTAATAGCTCTCCCCCGCTTCGATATGCCCATAATGTGATAGACGTCATGTAGAGTGATCGTCATTTCACTAAAAGGTAGGTGGAAGGTAGTGGTGTCCGGCTGCCGTCTCTACACGAATGCAAATATAAATGCCAAATCAAATATCCGTGGGGGCAGTCGTGAAGATGCGCTAACCTATTGTCTCTCACTACCTCCTTAGTCCTCTTGTGGTAAAGGAGATCATCATGCCACTTTTCCAGTAAAGGGCCTCTAGATACAAATGTCAAACATCAACGATCCTAGAGATATACCAATTCTATAAGTTTTCTATGTACAATCTAATGTTTACATACATTTTTAAAATTTGCACATTGTATATGCACATGCTTAATGGTCATACTTTATAAGTCTACACATTATGGTTAATAACATAAAAGAACAAATGTTAGAGATACATACCACTCCTCGCGACACATCAAGTGTAACATGTCCATCAAAGCTTCGTAGCAGGCTGACATCTGAAGGACCACCGCAAATTGGGACGGACTCCGGAGTGATGAACCAATCTGTGGGTATCCGATCCTCAGCTGGTGCCTCTCCTCGACCGACAGTAGGTGCAGCATGAAGGGCTAACTGATGTCTGACCGTCTGCTGGTCCCACATTATCATCACCATCGGCGGCGGCGTCATCACTATCAAATACGAACCGTCTCCTCGATGGCGCAAACTCCTGATGAATAGGAGTCAAACAAGCAACATCAGGTGAGGAGATGAGGCAGCAAGTGACCGTGATGCCGATGGTCGATCTACAATGTTCTTGGACTGCCTCTCCGCTTCCATTTGCGCTCTCTCTCTCGCATATCTAGTGACCTACTTTTTCTTGAGTGCCTTTGAAGTAGTAAAATCTGCTACCGTTTTTTGTTTGTCCTTTCAGTTCATCTGTAAAAATATATGACATCAAACTACCAAAAATGTAAAAACGTCGGTTTTTACAGGTCCGGAACGGACCATTAAGCTAAACGTTCACAACGGACAGACTGCAGAAGCGTCCGCAATGGACGGTATTGAAGAGTCCGCAAAACAGACTGATTATATGCGTCCGCAAAATGGACGGTCTTGAAATGTACGCAAAACGGACCAAACTGAAGAGTCCGTAAAACGAACGTGAGTTAGTTGTCCATTTATTAACCATCCGCAATACGGACAACAAAGCTAATGGTCCGTTTTATGCTGTCCATTACGGACGGTATTAAATGGATGATCCAATATATGTCCGTTTTCATTCGCCTGTTACGGACAGATCTTCTATGTGCAAGTTCTAGTTTCTTTTTTCTTTTTCTTTTTAAGCTTGATTTAGTTCCGTTTAATGTAAACCAGTACTAAAACTAATCCTACTCATACAATAACATAAACCAATGAAGTAGGAGTGAAAAAGTTACCTTAAACGCTGGAAATGGAATTCGGCCGAAAGAGAGCTTTTAAGAGGTTTTGAAATGTGATTTTTCACGCGAAATGGGAAATGAGAGCGTGGAGAGAGACATAGTGCCTAGGGGGTATATATACCTGATTTTTTTTTGCGACTGCGAACTCTAGAATACTGACTGTATGTTGGTGACTGTGAAATTTAAAAAATTTGACTGTATTATATTAAAACGACTGTGGAAAGAAAAAAGCTGACTGCAAAGACGAATTATTATTATTTGTTGAGAGTTGTTGCAAGTGATAGTATTTGTTTTCTCAATATTTCATAATTCTAAGGCAAATTTTTTGCTACAAGTATATGTAGCTAAAGATAGCTATATTTACTGTATAACCACAAATAAAAACATGTACAATAAATAAGGAAAACTTGTACAACAAACAATTATGGTGAAATACATATACATGTATTGTAGCCATATTTACATATAGGGTAAACAAGGAGAGAAAATGGTGGATTCAACATTTTTATATACCTGATAGATTTCACATTTTTTTCTTCAGAGAAGAGCTGATGGATTTCACTATCAATCTCGTTATATATTTTCCCTGAAATATCCACACTGAGCACGCTGCTCACATATATTTAAGCTATCTTACTTTCTTTGTTTGCTCCTCCATTATAGCACTGCAAGACGCGTTGGTCGTCCCTCTTCATAGGTCGAGTGAGCGAGAGGAAGTAGGTGAGGGGGAGAGAGACGAAGAGAAGGAATGGAGTCCATTGATCAGTTTCTGAAGCAGTGCGAGCAGTCCGGCGACGCAGCCTACGGAGCGTTCCGATTGGTGTTAGAGAGGCTCGAAGATCCAGCAACCAGAGCAGAGGCGAGAATCTTCCTCTCTAAACTTCAGAAACGCTTTGATTCCAAGGAAGCTACCGATCGCTGCTTCTCTTCCTACCATTTTCGGATCGAGGATATCTACCTCGAGCGATTCGAAGGTCTTATCTTTTCCTTCTTCCTCTGTCCCTCCAACTTAGCGTTCTCACTACTACAAAGCTGTCCGGTCGCATTTTGATATGTTGAATATCCCGAGAACTCTCATTTTTGCATTCTACAAGAAGCATTCAATCGATTATAATACTTGATTCGGAACTTTGGTCCAATGCCATAAAAAAGAATAATGTTGAAAAACTAAGCATTTTAGTTTATCGATGTTTGATTTGTGTTCGTTTCTTTATCATTGTTATTGTTCGTTGTCGTACGGACTTGCTGGTTAAGGTAGTTGCTTATTAGAGCTCAAGGATGATGAAGGACAAGGATTTTTTAGGATTATGCGGTGAAGATAAATAAGTACGAAAATTTGGCTATGCAGTGAGTTTGTGTTATCTTACCTTGAGAAATTTGCAGGCTTTTGCAGTAACATTCCCCCTATATGATGTTCATGCATTGTCAATATCCTTTTTGATGCAGTTCTTTGTACTTGGTTATTTGCTGTTCTTTTAGATTACTTATGATTTCACTTTTTACTTCGATGGAACTAGAGAGGCGGATAAGTATGAAACAGAGTTCTGCAACGCAGCATGCTGTCAGATTACAGAAACACAGAAACTATAAATGTCGACTGTTACGGAGATAACATACTCTTTGTGCTGATCTTCTTAATATAATCATTTTGAGTCGGTAACAAACAACAGTGAACGTAGATGATAATAATGGAGACAAGTTACTCTTTGGGTTGACCTTCTAGGAATAATCCTCACAATTGAACGTGTTAGTATTTGCTAAAACAACAAGTGCACTTAGCAGGATACCGGAGGAGGAAAAAGTTCACAATGATGGTGATTCCTAGTATCTTCGTCCCAGAAGATTGGTCCTTTACTTTCTATGAAGGACTCAATAGGCATCCCGATACTATCTTCAAGGACAAGACAATTGCTGAGCTTGGTTGTGGTAATGGATGGATAACGATTGCCATTGCTGAGAAATGGTCTCCTCTTAAGGTTTGTGATTTAGACTGTCAATGCTATATAATTCTTTGAGTTGTGTTGTTTTTGCATGCATAATTTGATGCTTATAGTGTACTTCATCAATCCTAGACCTTCTAACCACTACTCTTGTTGGTAGAGATTCATCTGCTCCACATTGGCTCAGTTACATATTTTCGTTATCTTTGATTCATGGGTATGATCGCCAACAGGTTTATGGCCTTGATATAAATCCAAGAGCTATCAAGATATCATGGATCAATTTATATATGAATGCTCTGGATGAAAATGGTGAGCCTATTTATGATGAAGAGAAAAAAACCTTGCTTGATAGGGTGGAGTTTCATACATCAGATCTTCTGGCTTACTGTCGGGATCAGAACATCATGCTCGAAAGAATTGTTGGCTGCATACCTCAGGTATGTGTAGCAAACCAGCCTGCCCACCTTCAGGTTTCGTCTTTTCTTCCAAAGCTAACACCAAATTGATCTATTGATAAATTTTCTATAGATTCTCAATCCAAACCCTGATGCAATGTCCAAGATGATCACTGAGAATGCTAGCGAGGAGTTTCTGTACTCCCTGAGTAATTATTGTGCTCTTCAGGTCAGTGTTCATGTTACTATGCTATTCCAATGTGTTCAATAAGGTGTATGTAGGATCAAAATGGCTTGTTTCATGCTAACAGAATGGCTCCTCTTATGATACCAAAGTTAAACCATAGCTTTAGGATGACATCTTTGATGCACTGTAGTTAATGATCCGGGATGACAATTCCTACTGCAACAGGCTTTCAACTTTCAGTACACCCCCACCCCCAAATGCAAGAGTACTGCAATAAGACTGGAATTGTGGTCTAATAATTCAAAAGATGCCGTGGAATACATAAACTACCACTAAAATTGTTCCATCTGGATTGGTCAAGTTACCTCTCTGTGGATTGTTATGAAATGTAATCCTCTGTAAATGTAATGCTAAGTATCCTTTACACGATTTGTCATAAAATAGATGGTTATTCTCCTTTCAAGATAATTTTGACACAATTTCGAGGTTTACACTTATAGAGGAATAAAAAAGGGTGTGTTATTTGAGGATCTTCTTTTTCATGGTAGAATAGATCTTGTGGGAATTCATATTTTTGCGTTCGTAGTGGAAGGCGGGTTTTGACCATAGTTATGTTCTCTTAAGTTGCTTCCTCAAGCTATGGCTTAGGCTTAAAGGTTCTCGCATGATTCTCAAATACATGTGACGAAAGGAGATTCTTTGATGTTACTACTTGTTTGATTTAATGTTCTTATTCATTTATTCTTAGAATGATATCATCTAAGCTATGATATGAATATTCATATATGTAATGCAGGGCTTTGTTGAAGATCAATTTGGCCTTGGTCTGATTGCAAGGGCGGTTGAAGAAGGATTGCAGTAATCAAGCCTACAGGGATAATGATCTTCAATATGGGTGGCCGCCCTGGACAAGTTGTTTGCCAGCGTCTGTTTGAGCGTCGTGGTTTCCGGGTGAACAAGATATGGCAGACTAAAATTCTCCAGGCAAGTAGAGTATGATTTTGACGTAATGCGCTGTATGTCAAATTCCTAATTGTGAGTTTTACTTTTGCAGGCCGGTGACACAGACATCATGGCTTTAGTTGAAATTGAGAAGAATAGCCCACACCGCTTTGAGTTTTTCATGGGGCTTACAGGAGATCAACCTATCTGTGCTCGGACAGCATGGGCTTATGGAAAGGCGGGTGGGCCAATCTCGCATGCCTTATCGGTCTACAGTTGTCAACTTCGGCTTCCAAGTCAGGTTAGAATTTAGTGTTTCCTTGCTTTCTTTTGTTTGGGTCAACTGTTGTGGAAAAGCTACTATAACTACTGCTGCATTTACAGGTCAGGACTATATTTGAATTTCTAAACAATGGGTATAAAGACATCAACAACTCTTTGGACCTATCTTTTGAAGATGATGCTGTTGCTGATGAAAAGATCCCCTTTCTAGCTTATCTTGCAAGTCTCCTCAAACAGAGTTCATTTTTTCCCTATGAATCACCAGCTGGAAGCAGACGGTTCCGTGAACTCATTGCTAGTTTTATGAAAACGTACCACCATATTCCACTCACTGCAAAGGTAAGCTCGTTGGTTATATATCTGTTCATTCATTTCTTTTCGATTATCAGCTTCTCTAGACGTCATTTCTTCTTATTGGTTGTGTTTCCTTGTTACCCACATACATTCATGTCACCTGATTTTGACCCCAAACAAAACTAAAGCAGCCTCAATTGTGCTCAGAAAAGCTATTTTGGTTACCCAATTTATTTGAGTTTTCCATCTTCCCTTTTCTCCTTCTGTAGCTATTTTGCAGCTATGATATGAGCTCGGTGATAAAAAATGTTGTATCATCAATTGACTGTTATTGCATAGATATGCAATTTCAAGCGTCCTCTTACATCAGATATTTAGATAATGCTCAAGTGGCAAGTATAAGTAATAGGTCTGCGCGGGATCCTTCCTTCATAACTGTGATGCTGTACATCTTATTCTACCACATATATCTGACATCTAAGCACTCTTTCAGATGATTCTGGTCAGATATTTTAACCTGTCTTCTATAATTCTTTCCCTGTTGAGTTGAGCAGTAACTGAACTCATTATTATTCCTTTTTGTGCCTCTTTCCAAAGTCCTCTCTTTATTTCACTTGCACTGGCGTAAAGTTGTTTTCCCATGGAGCGAGCTGTTCTTTCAGTGTGGGAGTGTGTCCATAGCAGCTAGTAAGAATAGTATATTGAGATAATTGTTAGCCTTCTTATTCAACAGGTATTTCTCTGTATCTACCAGATCATATACCATAATACATTTTAAAGTGAGATGCACAATCCCTTTATCTAAGTAGCATACAGAAACTATCTGACATATGCCAGCCTGGTCTGTGTTGAGTTGAGAACATATTCTGTAGTGTAATATTCCTCATGTGTCCGTGATGCCTTGTCCATTTCCCACCATAAATTTTCATATGACTACGGGAATACCATACTAATTGAAATATTACCGTGATTTTTTTACAAGATGTATATTTGCTACCTGGATTTCAAATCTGCCATGAAATTTCTGCTTGAGATTGGTGACGGAGTTGTCCATACTATATTTCCTTTGTAAATGCTTCGGTGGACCCATACAAAATTAACCTATCCATCTATTCCGGCTATCATCTGATATTTGTTTCTCATTGAGTAGACAATATGCCTATATAAGTATCGAACCTATGGTTTGGGAAGCCATATATTTGTCTTAAAGAATATATGTCTGAGGATGTAACTAGTTGAATTTGAGATCTGGCTACATTATTATATTTTGATCTTCTGATCCTTTGTTCTTGAGTTTCATGTCAGAACGTCATTGTATTTCCTTCAAGGAATGTGGCCATTGAGAATGCTCTCCGTTTGTTTTCACCTCGTCTAGCCATTGTTGATGAACATCTGACTAGGAACCTTCCCCGCAAATGGCTGACGTCTTTGGCTCTTGAGGTACTAATGCTCTTGCAAAGTCTTTTTTCTTAGATTGACCTTATCCTTCTTGGTTCACTTACTTTTCTTCTTTGAATAAGAACTCTGAGGATTGAAATAAGCCAATCGTGGCCATTAAATATTTCTCTTGTAACGTTAGCGGGTTCTAAGCTTTTGATGGCTCACTTCGCCTCAACTATTGATCTCTCACCATGTTATTCAAAACTGTTTGAAATTCATACTTTTTAGTAATTATCTTTATAAGGTACTAGAACATCATTAAATGACAAGAATACTGTCTTCGTGATGCAGAATGCACATTCTGATCATGGCTCAGACAGTGCACTCACCGTCATTGAATCCCCTCGCCAGTCAGATTGATGATTGAGCTCATTAAAAAATTAAAGCCTCAGGTGGTTGTGACTGGGCTTGCCACTTTTGAGGCTGTTACTAGTGCTGCTTTTGAGCAGCTACTTGATACTACAAGAGAAGTTGGATCTCGAATTTTTTTGGACATTTCAGATCACTTTGAACTTTCTAGTCTCCCTCCTTCCAATGGTGCCTTGAAGTATCTTGCAGGAGCTAAACTTCCACCTCATGCGGCTATAATATGCTCTCTACTGAAAAACCAGGTAGGTTATAGCTTTTTCTCTTATGTAATGTGGGAAGAAAGGTAAACAAGGGAAATGAGAATCCACTAGTGCTAAATACTAATAATTGTCATTTTTGTCCTTTAGATGAAAGCTATCCCTTTAAGCTTAATGCAACTTTGAACAGGTTTATACGGACCTTGAAGTAGCCTTTGTTATATCAGAAGAGGACTTCATTCTGACTGGTTTATCCAGGACCGTTGAACTGTTGGAAGGGAACACTGCCTTGATCAGTCAATACTATTATGGTTGTCTAATCCATGAACTCCTTGCGTTCCAATTGGCTGATAGACGCCCCCCTGTGAAGGTTAGTTATTCATTATTGACAATCAGACTCTGGTTAGCTTGGTTCATTACTTAAAACCTGGCAAGTTATTGAAACCAACAGCGCCATTATCCACACAAGTGCAGTTTTGTACAACCGTGCTTTTCTTTATTGCGTTTTCAATTGTGATGGTCTACACCAGCCTCAGCACTGCATCACTCTCTAAATTGCTGCAGCTTTTTCTGTTTTTGGTTTTTCATCATGGCCTCTCTTGAATCAGTTTGTATTCTAACCTATGAAACTTTTGTCCTCTAGAGAGAAGACGCGAAGCTGAATTCAGTTGACATGATTGGATTTTCCGACTCTGCTGTCTCAGTGTTTGAAAGTGCCGAATTCTCCGTATGTGAGATGGAAACTAACTCTTCCCTAATTCGCATGGATGTTGATCAAATCTTCTTGCCAATACCATCGCTTGTGAAGGCTGCATTATTTGAAAGCTTCGCTAGACAAAACTTGTCAGAGTTAGAGACAGATGTGACAAGCAGCATCAAACTGTTGATCAAGGAAAGATATGGATTTCCCACGGATAACAATATGGAATATCTGTATTCTGATGGCTCCTTGACTCTTTTTAACAAAATGGTCCTTTCCTGCATTCAAGAACGTGGAACGTTGTGCTTCCCAGCTGGCACAAATGGAAATTGTGTATCTTCAGCAAAGTTCTTGAGAGCAAGTATCGTTGACATTCCAACTACATCTGATGTTGAGTTTAAACTCACCGAAAGTGCCCTCACCAAGGTGCTAGAGAATGTCGAGAGGCCATGGGTATATATATCTGGACCTACTATTAACCCAACTGGCTTGCTGTACAACAACGCAGAGATCGAAAAAATCTTGGCCATCTGTGCTAAATTTGGGGCGAGGGTTCTCATAGACACGTCGTTCTGTGGGCTGGAGTATGACACCAAGGACTGGGAACCATGGAATCTGGAGTCCATTTTGGGAAAATTAAATTCTTCTGCCAAATCATCCTTCTGCGTGTCTCTGCTTGGTGGTTGTCTTTGGAGATGAGGTATCTGGTCTTGGATCAGTCTCTATTGGCTGATGCATGTCATGAATTTTCTGGAGTAAGTAAGCCTCATTGCACTATGAAGTATGCTTTGAAGAAATTGTTGGCTCAGAGAGAGCTGAAATCAGGAAACATCGTAGACTATCTCTCAGAGCATAAAGAAATACTGAAAAAACCGATCCCAACGCTTAAGAGAGGTCAGTCAACTTCTGCGGACCATTCATCTTTTGAATCCATCTGTTTGTTCTCTCCTTTTGGCTTTTTGTGACACTTTTGTTTGCAATCAATCAACTCTTGGGTTCTTAACCTGCTTGTTTCAATGCAAGTTATTTTGAATATCCAATCCTATCATGTGCATGCTCGATTTATTGGACGGCTATGCTCTATCATATGCTAATTTTCTTGCTTTACTAATGCGTAACAGACCCTGGTGAACTCTGGTTGGGACGTGATTCAAGCTCGGGGTGGTACTTCCATGGTCGCACGACCGACTGCTTATATTGGAAAGTGTGTTAAGCTCCAAAAACCATGCAATGGAGCTGGAGATGAAGTTAAGAATGGTCCTGTACATGATGTTCAGCTTTCGGATTCAAATATCCGAGAAACCATGCTGAGGGCCACTGGCATCTGCATTAACAGTGGCTCGTGGACTGGAATTCCTGGTTACTGCCGATTCACCTTTGCATTGGATGAGGAGGAATTTCAACAAGCGCTAAAAGGCATTGTGAAATTCAAGGGGATGATAAGTGGCTAAAGCTGTCCGTTCGATCTAGTTGCTTGTCTGTCATGGTAAAAGCAATCGCTTTTGTCTAACGTCGTGATTATCGTGTTTGAGAATATGAATGAGGAAAGCAAGGGCAGATGGTCAAGAAGCAGCCGCACCAAATGCAATGCGGTGTAATTGCTTGGTAATAAGAACGCTGAAATTATAGGAAATGTCTAGGAATATGATACACTTGTGTACTTTTACTTGTCCCCTTTGGTTTCCTTATTTTATTCGTCACAGCCTATAACTTGTGGCTATGGCTATTGCAACATCTGTCGATTTGGGGTTTGATAACGTTAAGGGTACACTCGCCGAGTGCAGTATAGATGAACTGCATGAGCCTTATTTGCCTTGGGCTAATTAAATACGTGATGGTGGGACAATATATATATATATTTTTGAAGTATAGACTATTGTCAATCTAGAAAACAATTGAATGCCAGCAGCCTGGCGGTGGAGCTTTCCTCTCTCATTTTTTCTTTTTTCTTTTGTTTATATGGATTAGATGTTCTTTTGCTTCGTTGTTCTATTTAGTTCCTACTTTTCTTCCTAGTATGGGAGTTTTTTTAAGTTTTATCCATCTTGTTTTTATTTTTGAGTCTTGTGAATTTTAGGTATGGTTTGGATATTAGGTGTTCCATCACTTGTGTTGCTACAAGAATTCAAGAGTCTAATTTCTACTCAGTGGAGCTGATGGATGTCACTCGGGATTGATTGCTGATTGTTGTTGATAGCAGAGAATGAATCCTCAACATTTGAGAAGCTGTGGATGGCCACGATAGTGGCACTACCACGGTGGTTGCTCACCGTGAGAATAAAGGCTATCATATAAGTTTCTTTAATTTTTGATACATATTGGAATTTAGTTAGGGAGATGTATCTTTTTACAAGTGTAACTTGCATGTAATTCTCAATTATCTTCGGCTGCTTGGTCTTTTCCGCTTCAATAAAAAGCTGCTGGTCATTAAAATTTAATATTGTTCATTATTAGATTCTATAAACATTGTTGTAACTCGTCGTTGCGAAGATATATCAATTACAAAAACTAGCATATCAGTCGTCCCACACATTTCTAATTTGTTGACTTTTTGTATACAGAGCGTCTTGCGTACAGGTAGCTGTAGTCAGTCCCTCTGCGGCCCATTTTTTTTTTTTATATATTATAAAATTTTTAAATTGTTGTAATTTTTAATATATAAGTTTAAAATAAAAAAAAATTATATTATTATTCATTTAAATTCAAGTCTTTAAAATAAGATCAGTCATGGATATATTTTGACAACTTTAAAAAATATATATTTTTACATGTATAGTACACAGAATGTAAAAGAAAACTTGTACAGATGGTGATACAAATCTGTACAAATGTTCACTAAAACATGTACATCCTCACGTAAAAATATGTACATTAAAACATACAGAAGGTCACATAAACCTGTACGAATCACTAAATATATATATTCTTAGATTAAAACCTGTACATATAAGAAATAACACTTGTACAGACAGTCATACAAATATGTACAGATGGCCATACAAACATGTACAAATGTTCATTAAAAATATGTACATTCTCACATTTGAACATGTACATCGTCACATTAAAACATGTACATTCTCACATTAAAACATGTACATACATCCTCACATTAAAAATCATGGTATACATGTAAAAATAATTTTTTTTGAAAGTTGTCAAAACATATCCATGACTGATCTTGTTTTGAAGAGCTTGAATTTAGATGAGCAATGATATAATTTTTTTCATTTTAGACTTATATATTAAAAGTTACAATAATTTAAATTATTGTTGTTTTAATAAAGATTAAAAAAATAAAAAACAAAATCGGCAGCGTAAGCGCCCCGTAGTCATTTGTTTTTCTATTTTCAATTTTGTCCCACTATATTTCATTAATTACAAAATTACCCTATTATAAAGATATTTTTTATTTTAATTTGACTGAAATCTCCTTGGATGTAGCCAAGATAGCTATTCACATGTAACTAAGAATTTGACTTTTGTATAAGCTATCAACTAATTATGAACAATTTTTTGCTAATAGTGATTCTCCATATTATCTAATTATTATGGTTATCTTTTTACTCTCTGTTTCTCTATAAACATACTCTTGTACACACTTACTGACTAATCAGAAATCCAATCGTTGTTTTTATCTTTTCTCAATTTTTTCTCATTTATTACACGTTATCGCACGAGTTCTAATCTAACCCTAGTCGTCTCTTACATATATCACCTTATTACTCTTTCACAATCTACCATCATAGTTGCCAATCCAATTCACAAAAGAAGAGACTGTGTTATCTCTCGTCGACAGCCCAGGCTTCCCTTAACAACTAGCCTTTTTTCTCATTGACAACCAAAAGTCCTTCGATTTTGCTGCTTGATTGAATTTACTGTATCAGAAGCTCCTGTCGATAACAAAAGATTGGTTGAGCCATCAAAACCTAAAACAAAAGAAGAGAGTTCTTGAACAACTGTTTTTTTTCATCGACAAACCAGGTGTTTCTTCCCTTTCTGCTGGTGACGCGTGGATACCAGTTTCCACTAACAACCGAGAGTCCCATGCGACTAATTGATCTTCAAGTATTCTTGTGTGCTCCTCGTCATCTGGTTGCAGCAAGAACGTAGCAAATAAAGATACTGATGCAATATCAATGGAGATCGACAGGGTTCTATGGGAGGTTCATTCAAGACTTTTCATAAATTGTAAAGCCCCTGTCTGATTTGCTACAAAAGGATGTCAAGTTTTGGTTCGCATATTAGTGTATAGCTACCTTTCAGACCATTAAGACAAGCTTTGTTCTGCCTCCGTTGTTCCATGAGATTGAAGTCTTCCATTTGAGATTATGACAGATGTCATTGACTATGTTGTTGGTGTTGCACTCTGTCAAAAGATAAAATTCTATGGGTAATTACTTATGCAGCATGTTTTATTGAGTTTTGCTATTTACGGGAGGCAGGTGGTCATCATGGTTCTACCAGGATAGCTGCAAAGGTGTTGAAGTGTGGTTTCTATTGGCCCACTCATCACAAAGATGTTTTTCCGCTTCTATACTCATTGTGACAAATGCCAGAAATGGGGAACATTTCAAGAAGGCATGAGATGCCTCAGCAGTGGATCCTCGAAGTTGAATTGTTTGATGTTTAGGGCATTGACTTTATGGGTCCATTTATTTCTTCCTATGGGAACCAATACATTATGGTTGCAGTTGATTATGTCTCAAAGTGGGTCGAAGCTATTCCATGTCGCACTACTGATTCTAAGACAGTAGTCAAATTTATGAAAAAGCACATCTTCACCAGGTTTGGAGTGCCTAGAGCAATCATTAGTGATGGTGGTTCTCACTTCTGCAACTGAGCATTCGACTCTTTGATGTCTAAGTATGGGGCGATCCACAAGGTCATGCTGCTTTACCATCCCCAAACCAACGGTCAAGCAGAAGTGACAAATCGTGAGCTAAAGTGGACCCTGTAGAAAACTGTCAATGCTTCCAGGAAGGATTGGTCAGTCAAATTGGATGATGTTCTGAGGGCATATCACATTGCTTTTAAGACTCTTATAGGGATGTCTCTTTATAATCTTGTTTATGGAAAAAATTGCCAACTCCTAGTGGAACTCTAACATAAGGCATTACTCGCGTTGAAGGCCATTTCTGCTTTCCGAGCTTGAGGAAATCAGGGAACAAGCGTATTACTACTCTAAGATTTATAAAGAGCACACTTGTAACACTACATATGGGCAATTGTTCAGCAACCTATCTTCTAAGCCATTCGAACTTGAAAACTAGCCACTTTAAAACTTTTGTCCTCATTTGGGCTTAAAAGTGAAAGGTCTTGTTGTTGTAGTCAACCTATGTGTATCCTTATAAACTACTCACATCACTACTCATATCCTGATGTGGGATGAGGGTATTGCATACTCCCTCACTCAAAGAACACGCCGTCCTCGTCGTCGCAAGCTGTTGGGGTGCAAATACTATATAAATAATATAAATAAATGTAAAGAGTAGGCAAGTGCACCTATTCGATGTAGTACAACAAGTGTCGTATCCACAAGGAAATTGGTTTTATCTCCATAGTCTCGGTTTTTTAGTAGTTGAATTAAAAACAGTAAAATTATGAGTTTAACCGGAGGCAAGCTTAGTGATTCGATTTAATAAAAAAAGAGAAAACAAACTATTAAACTAAAATAATATTTTAGAATGAAGATGTACCCTAGGAAAATGTAATCACCCAAATACACCCTAGTATAGCATTAATCCAAATTTGCTCTAGTTGTCTATTAGAACTAAAGTGATGACTCTCTCTAAAATCTTAGTGAAAGTCAAATCTTATATGGTTGAATAAACCCTTTGGTTAGGTTAGGTAAACATAACTAGATATCATTAAACACAAGCCCTTAACAATATACTAGATCCACCAACTAATTAAAGAAGGAAAAATCTAGGGTTGTCTCTCTCTTGGCCAAAATCCCTAAATCACATATGTATAAAATTAGGAGAAACCATAAATGCACAAAGCTAATCTATTTAGCACATTCATTGAAATTAGAGAGACAAAACAACTATATTTGAGCAAATTAGGTATTACATGCTAGTTTGAGGATTTGGGGTCAAACCCCTATCCCAAGGTACAAAATAGGGTTTACTCAAACATTGAAAGACAAAGAGAAAGAGATCAGAAGTAGTTAGCCATTTATAGGAAGTAGTTGAGCCTTGAAAGAGGTAGGGTCTTCTCTTTTTTTTCTCTTCTCCTCTCTTCTTCTTTTTTCTCTGTCATATTCTCCCTTCATCTCTGTCTATCCGTTCGCGTTTATCTATCCCCGGTCGCTCTGTTTTTCGAGTCAAGTATCTTTTTATTCCTTTCTTTTTATGTCGTCTTTTTTTTCTGTCTCGATTTCTTTCCGTCTAAAAGCTAGCTAGTCCTCTATCATTGGTTCAAATATTCTCCTCACCTTAGTAAGCACGTGAACAAAATAATTACTCACTTATAAATGACTCACATCCAGAGGCGGACCTACGGGGGGGCATGGGGGCATGTGCCCCCCCGAAATTTTAATTTTGTTAAATTAGATAGGTTGAAAAGCTACACATGATTTTATAAGTAGTGTACTGGTTAGTGTTTAAATAACTCAGCTCAGTTCAAATCCTGTACTGAACTTTCTATTTTTTTTCTATTTTTCATTGTTAAAAACGACTAGTTTTAGAAAAGAGCAACAAAATTTAAAATCAAGAACCACACCTTCCGGCTTTTCTCATACATTTTCACCTTTCTTCACTTCCCAATTCAGTTTCTCATTTCCCCAATTTACCTTTCCCTTTTCTCTAACCTCCAGCCGGCGACGAGTGTCTTCATCCACTTCCCACCCACCACCTATAGCACTAATCTAATACTACAATAGTTAATTATTGTTGCTATTCAAAATCTGCATCAAGCCAGCCACATCAAGTCGTGAGTGCCTGAGTGTGAGCACGGCACGGGTCAAGCAAGCAATAAAGGTATACCTATTTTTTAATTGAAAATTTATTTTATTTGTATAATGTTATATGATTAGTATAGTGCTAATGCTGAATTACTGTCGTTGATACAAATGGAGAATTCGGATGAATAATTGGCACATGGCATGGGTGATGGGTGGTAGTATATAAACAATGAAAAATGAATCGACGGACGATTAAGTATAGTAGTCAGAGGCGGACCTACGGGAGGGGCATGGGGGGCACGTGCCCCCACCCCCCCCCCCCCCCCCCCGAATTTTTAAATTTTGTTATAAATTAGTTATAGGTTTGAAAAGCTACACATGATTTTATAAGTAGTGTACTGGTTAGTGGTTAAATAACTCAGCTCAGTTCAAATCCTGTACTGAACTTTTCTATTTTTTTCTTCCTATTTTTCATTTGTTAAAACGACATAGTTTTAGAAAAGAGCAACAAAATTTAAAATCAAGAACCACACCTTCCGGCTTTTCTCATACATTTTCACCTTTCCCAATTCAGTTTCTCATTTCCCCAATTTGTCTTTCCCTTTTCTCTAACCTCCAGCCGATGACGGGTGTCTTCATCCACTTCCCACCCACCACCTATAGCACTAATCTAATACTACAATAGTTAATTATTGTTGCTGTTCAAAATCTGCATCAAGCCAGCCACATCAAGTCGTGAGTGCCTGAGTGTGAGCACGGCACGGGTCAAGCAAGCAATAAAGGTATACCTAATTTTTAATTGAAATTTATTTTATTTGTATAATGTTATATGATTAGTATAGTGCTAATGCTGAATTGCTGTCGTTGATACAAATGGAGAATTCGGATGAAGAATTGGCACATGGCATGGGTGATGGGTGGTAGTATATAAACAATTAAAATGAATCGACGGACGATTAAGTATAGTAGTCAGAGGCGGACCTATAGGAGGGCATGGGGGCACGTGCCTCCCCCCCCCCCCAGAATTTTTAAATTTTGTTATAAATTAGTTATAGGTTTGAAAAGCTACACATGATTTTATAAGTAATGTACTGGTTAGTGGTTAAATAACTCAGCTTAGTTCAAATCCTGTACTGAACTTTTCTATTTTTTTCCTATTTTTCATTTGTTAAAACGACATAGTTTTAGAAAAGAGCAACAAAATTTAAAATCAAGAACCACACCTTCCGGCTTTTCTCATACATTTTCACCTTTCCCAATTCAGATTCTCATTTCCCCAATTTGCCTTTCCCTTTTCTCTAACCTCCAGCCGGCGACGGGTGTCTTCATCCACTTCCCACCCACCACCTATAGCACTAATCTAATACTACAATAGTTAATTAGTGTTGCTGTTCAAAATCTGCATCAAGCCAGCCACATCAAGTCGTGAGTGCCTGAGTGTGAGCACGGCACGAGTCAAGCAAGCAATAAAGGTATACCTAATTTTTTAATTGAAAATTTATTTTATTTGTATAATGTTATATGATTAGTATAGTGCTAATGCCGAATTGCTGTCGTTGATACAAATGGAGAATACGAATGAATAATTGGCACATGGCATGGGTGATGGGTGGTAGTATATAAACAATGAAAAATGAATCGACGGACGATTAAGTATAGTAGTGCTATATTTTTTATTTTATTTTTTGGGACAAATTAACAGAGCATAATGCTACATTACTAATATCAATTTCGCTTCACTATCTATAACTATAACAATGAAAATTTTCTTATCAGTAGCTAAATGACCGATTGAATGGTTACACAATACACATATATAATTAACTACTATATGACAAATTTGCTTGCAGATTAATAATGAAGACACCATCAAGGAAGCTTGGGACACTCCAATCTTTTTTTGAAAAGAAAAGGAAATCCCTAGAAGCTTCTTCATCTGCTACTAAATTATCAACTCAAGATGAAACAAATGAAATTCAAGGAATACATAATGAGCCTCTTCATGAAAGGCGAACAAGTGAAGATAAAATAGAGCTGGATGAGCCTTTTCCTAAGTCACTGCAAGGTGACGAAAACATGTATGATGTTAGTTTGCTTCCACATGATCCAGGACTAAGAAGAGCCATCACGACATACCATATGAATGAGAAAAATGCTGTAAGGCGAGCATACATACTTAGAGGTCCATGTCAACCACGATTAATCAACTTCCCAACAACAAAGTTTGGTACTAAATTGCGTAAGTTCAATGCTCAATGGTATGACAAATATTTTTGGCTTGAGTATAGTGTTGAAAAGGATGCTGCATTTTGCTTGGTGTGTTTTTATTCAAGAATGACGTTGCAACTAGTTTTGGAACCGAGGAAGATTTGTTTGGAGAAGAAGGATTCAAAAATTGGAAAAAAGTTGAGAAATTGATAAAGTGGGCGACATTAGAAGTCCTCACAGTTTAGCTTTTGAGAAGTACGAATCTCTTAAGAACCCTCATAGATCAATCATACAAGCACTTGAGAAGCAGTCAGATCAGACTAAGGCAGAATAAAGCTCGTTTGTCAGCTTCATTGAAATGTTTGAGGTACCTTATGCGGCAAGGGTTAGCTATTCGTGGTCATGATGAAAGTGAAGATTCAAGTAACAGAGGTAACTTTCTTGAACTTCTAAAATGGCTTGCAGATATAGATGATAATGTTGGGAGAATAGTCTTGAAAAATGCTCTGAAAAACCATCAATTGGTTGCACCAAAAATTCAGAAAGATATTATCAATGCTTGTGCCAAGGAGACTAATAAGGTTATAATGGAAGATCTTGGTGATGAATGTTTTGCGATTTTGGCTGATGAATCTAGTGATGTATCTCAGAAGGAACAAATGCCTCTTTGTATACGCTATGTGGATAGTAAAGAAAAGGTAGTGGAGCATTTTGTTGGAATTATGCATGTTAGTGACACCACCGCCTTATCACTTAAATCTGTGGTGTGTTGTTTGCTTATGGAGCATTCTTTGAGTCTGTCAAAAGTTCGTGGGCAAGGTTATGATGGAGCTAGCAATATGAGTGGTGAATTCAATGGACTTAAGACTCTACTTTTGAAAGAAAGTCCAAGTGCTTATTACATACATTGCTTTGCTCATCAACTTCAGTTAACACTTGTTGTTGTTGTTGCCAAGAAGAATATTGAATGTTTGACTTTCTTTGATTCATTAGCTCTGTTGCTGAATGTGGTTGGAGCTTCTTGTAAAAGAAAAGAAATGCTCTGAGAAAGGTATGCTAAAAGAGTTTCCAAGGCTATAGAAGATGGATCTCTTGAAACTGGGACATGTTTGAATCAAGAGCTTGGCTTGAGTAGACCCGGGGATACTCGTTGGGGATCTCATCACAAGTCAATTTTAAGTGTTATTTCTCTATATCCAGATATAACTGATGTTCTTTGCAGAATGACAAGTATTTCATCAGACGATCAAGTGAAAGCTCAAGGTTGCTTGTTTAAAGTTGAATCATTTGACTTCGTCTTCATGGCTCACTTGATGTTAGCCATATTTGGGTACACACGTGAACTAAGTCTTACTTTACAAAAAAAGGATCTTGATATTGTAAATGCAATGTCACTTGTCAAAATGACCAAGCTTCGGTTTCAGAATATGAGAAATGACGGGTGGGAAACATTTTTCCCCAAGGTTCTTGACTATTGCTCTGAACATAAGATTGAAGTTCCGGATATGAATGCTACATATATTCCCCACGGAAGATCAAAACGATTTGCTCAACAGTGCACATATCTTCATCACTATCAGATTGAGGTATTTCTTGCAGTTATTGATCTCCAACTTCAAGAATTTAATAATCGTTTTGATGAGACAAACATGGAGTTGCTTACTTGCATGGCTTGCTTGAGCCCAGTCGATTCGTTCTCCTCCTTTGACAAGCAAAAAGTGCTACGGTTGTCGCAGTTATATCAAAATGACTTTACAAGCTTTGAATTGCTCAACTTTGAGTATCAGCTTGATAACTTCATCGTTGATATGCGAGAAGATATTAGGTTTTCAAACCTAAAAGATCTTGGTCAGCTTTCAATGAAGTTGGTGGGGACTTCTAAGCATCTTATATATTCAGATGTATATAAGCTATTAAAGTTAGTGTTGGTTCTTCCCGTTGCGACAACAAGTGTTGAAAGAGGATTTTCTGCAATGACTTTCGTGAAGAGCAAGCTACGTAACAGCATTGGTGATCAATTTTTGAATGATTGTTTAGTCACGTTCATTGAAAAAGATGTATTTTTACAAGTTTCTGATGATGTTATCATTGATCATTTTCAGAATATGAAAACTCGGAGGGGACAATTGTAATTTTTTGTATATTGTGTTTGTGTAGTTAAATTAATTAATATACATTAAACTTTATGTTTCATATATTGGAACTATATTTATTATTTTGCCTCCCCCACATTATTTTGCCCCTCCACGTTGAAATCCTGGGTCCGCCACTGATAGTAGTGCTATATTTTTTATTTTATTTTTTGGGACAAATTAACAGAGCATAATGCTACATTACTAATATCAATTTCGCTTCACTATCTATAACTATAACAATGAAAATTTTCTTATAAGTAGCTAAATGACCGATTGAATGGTTACACAATACACATATATAATTAACTACTATATGACAAATTTGCTTGCAGATTAATAATGAAGACACCATCAAGGAAGCTTGGGACACTCCAATCTTTTTTTGAAAAGAAAAGGAAATCCCTAGAAGCTTCTTCATCTGCTACTAAATTATCAACTCAAGATGAAACAAATGAAATTCAAGTAATACATAATGAGCCTCTTCATGAAAGGCGAACAAGTGAAGATAAAATAGAGCTGGATGAGCCTTTTCCTAAGTCACTGCAAGGTGACGAAAACATGTATGATGTTAGTTTGCTTCCACATGATCCAGGAGTAAGAAAAGCCATCACGACATACCATGTGAATGAGAAAAATGCTGTAAGGCGAGCATACATACTTAGAGGTCCATGTCAACCACGATTAATCAACTTCCCAACAACAAAGTTTGGTACTAAATTGCGCAAGTTCAATGCTCAATGGTATGATAAATATTTTTGGCTTGAGTATAGTGTTGAAAAGGATGCTGCATTTTGCTTGGCGTGTTTTCTATTCAAGAATGACGTTGCAACTAGTTTTGGAACCGGAGAAGATTTGTTTGGAGAAGAAGGATTCAAAAATTGGAAAAAAGTTGAGAAATTGATAAAGCATGAGGGCGACATTAGAAGTCCTCACAGTTTAGCTTTTGAGAAGTACGAATCTCTTAAGAACCCTCATAGATCAATCATACAAGCACTTGAGAAGCAGTCAGATCAGACTAAGGCAGAATATAAAGCTCGTTTGTCAGCTTCATTGAAATGTTTGAGGTACCTTATGCGGCAAGGGTTAGCTATTCGTGGTCATGATGAAAGTGAATTCAAGTAACAGAGGTAACTTTCTTGAACTTCTAAAATGGCTTGCAGATATAGATGATAATGTTGGGAGAATAGTCTTGAAAAATGCTCTGAAAAACCATCAATTGGTTGCACCAAAAATTCAGAAAGATATTATCAATGCTTGTGCCAAGGAGACTAATAAGGTTATAATGGAAGATCTTGGTGATGAATGTTTTGCGATTTTGGCTGATGAATCTAGTGATGTATCTCAGAAGGAACAAATGGCTCTTTGTATACGCTATGTGGATAGTAAAGAAAGGTAGTGGAGCATTTTGTTGGAATTATGCATGTTAGTGACACCACCCCTTATCACTTAAATCTGTGGTGTTGTTTGCTTATGGAGCATTCTTTGAGTCTGTCAAAAGTTCGTGGGCAAGGTTATGATGGAGCTAGCAATATGAGTGGTGAATTCAATGGACTTAAGACTCTACTTTTGAAAGAAAGTCCAAGTGCTTATTACATACATTGCTTTGCTCATCAACTTCAGTTAACACTTGTTGTTGTTGTTGCCAAGAAGAATATTGAATGTTTGACTTTCTTTGATTCATTAGCTCTGTTGCTGAATGTGGTTGGAGCTTCTTGTAAAAGAAAAGAAATGCTCTGAGAAAGGTATGCTAAAAGAGTTTCCAAGGCTATAGAAGATGGATCTCTTGAAACTGGGACATGTTTGAATCAAGAGCTTGGCTTGAGTAGACCCGGGGATACTCGTTGGGGATCTCATCACAAGTCAATTTTAAGTGTTATTTCTCTATATCCAGATATAACTGATGTTCTTTGCAGAATGACAAGTATTTCATCAGACGATCAAGTGAAAGCTCAAGGTTGCTTGTTTAAAGTTGAATCATTTGACTTCGTCTTCATGGCTCACTTGATGTTAGCCATATTTGGGTACACACGTGAACTAAGTCTTACTTTACAAAAAAAGGATCTTGATATTGTAAATGCAATGTCACTTGTCAAAATGACCAAGCTTCGGTTTCAGAATATGAGAAATGACGGGTGGGAAACATTTTTCCCCAAGGTTCTTGACTATTGCTCTGAACATAAGATTGAAGTTCCGGATATGAATGCTACATATATTCCCCACGGAAGATCAAAACGATTTGCTCAACAGTGCACATATCTTCATCACTATCAGATTGAGGTATTTCTTGCAGTTATTGATCTCCAACTTCAAGAATTTAATAATCGTTTTGATGAGACAAACATGGAGTTGCTTACTTGCATGGCTTGCTTGAGCCCAGTCGATTCGTTCTCCTCTTTGACAAGCAAAAAGTGCTACGGTTGTCGCAGTTATATCAAAATGACTTTACAAGCTTTGAATTGCTCAACTTTGAGTATCAGCTTGATAACTTCATCGTTGATATGCGAGAAGATATTAGGTTTTCAAACCTAAAAGATCTTGGTCAGCTTTCAATGAAGTTGGTGGGACTTCTAAGCATCTTATATATTCAGATGTATATAAGCTATTAAAGTTAGTGTTGTTCTTCCCGTTGCGACAACAAGTGTTGAAAGAGGATTTTCTGCAATGACTTTCGTGAAGAGCAAGCTACGTAACAGCATTGGTGATCAATTTTTGAATGATTGTTTAGTCACGTTCATTGAAAAAGATGTATTTTTACAAGTTTCTGATGATGTTATCATTGATCATTTTCAGAATATGAAAACTCGGAGGGGACAATTGTAATTTTTTGTATATTGTGTTTGTGTAGTTAAATTAATTAATATACATTAAACTTTATGTTTCATATATTGGAACTATATTTATTATTTTGCCTCCCCCACATTATTTTGCCCCCCACGTTGAAATCCTGGGTCCGCCACTGATAGTAGTGCTATATTTTTTATTTTATTTTTTGGGACAAATTAACAGAGCATAATGCTACATTACTAATATCAATTTCGCTTCACTATCTATAACTATAACAATGAAATTTTTCTTATCAGTAGCTAAATGACCGATTGAATGGTTACACAATACACATATATAATTAACTACTATATGACAAATTTGCTTGCAGATTAATAATGAAGACACCATCAAGGAAGCTTGGGACACTCCAATCTTTTTTAAAAGAAAAGGAAATCCCTAGAAGCTTCTTCATCTGCTACTAAATTATCAACTCAAGATGAAACAAATGAAATTCAAGTAATACATAATGAGCCTCTTCATGAAAGGCGAACAAGTGAAGATAAAATAGAGCTGGATGAGCCTTTTCCTAAGTCACTGCAAGGTGACCAAAACATGTATGATGTTAGTTTGCTTCCACATGATCCAGGAGTAAGAAAAGCCATCACGACATACCATGTGAATGAGAAAAATGCTGTAAGGCGAGCATACATACTTAGAGGTCCATGTCAACCACGATTAATCAACTTCCCAACAACAAAGTTTGGTACTAAATTGCGCAAGTTCAATGCTCAATGGTATGATAAATATTTTTGGCTTGAGTATAGTGTTGAAAAGGATGCTGCATTTTGCTTGGCGTGTTTTCTATTCAAGAATGACGTTGCAACTAGTTTGGAACCGGAGAAGATTTGTTTGGAGAAGAAGGATTCAAAAATTGGAAAAAAGTTGAGAAATTGATAAAGCATGAGGGACATTAGAAGTCCTCACAATCTAGATTTTGAGAAGTACGAATCTCTTAAGAACCCTCATAGATCAATCATACAAGCACTTGAGAAGCAGTCAGATCAGACTAAGGCAGAATATAAAGCTCGTTTGACAGCTTCATTGAAATGTTTGAGGTACCTTTGCGGCAAGGGTTAGCTTTCGTGGTCATGATGAAAGTGAAGATTCAAGTAACAGAGGTAACTTTCTTGAACTACTAAAATGGCTTGCGGATATAGATGATAATGTTGGGCAAATAGTCTTGAAAAATGCTCTAAAAAACCATCAATTGGTTGCACCAAAAATCCAGAAAGATATTATCAATGCTTGTGCCGAGGAGACTAAAGGTTATAATGGAAGATCTTGGTGATGAATGTTTTGCGATTTTGGCTGATGAATCTAGTGATGTATCTCAGAAGGAACAAATGGCTCTTTGTATACGCTATGTGGATAGTAAAGGAAAGGTAGTGGAGCGTTTTGTTGGAATTGTGCATGTTAGTGACACCACCGCCTTATCACTTAAATCTGTGGTGTTTGTTTGCTTATGGAGCATTCTTTGAGTCTGTCAAAAGTTCGTGGGCAAGGTTATGATGGAGCTAGCAATATGAGTGGTGAATTCAATGGACTTAAGACTCTAATTTTGAAAGAAAGTCCAAGTGCTTATTACATACATTGCTTTGCTCATCAACTTCAGTTAACACTTGTTGCTGTTGCCAAGAAGAATATTGAATGTTTGACTTTCTTTGATTCATTAGCTCTGTTGCTGAATGTGGTTGGAGCTTCTTGTAAAAGAAAAGAAATGCTCAGAGAAAGGTATGCTAAAAGAGTTTCCAAGGCTATAGAAGATGGATCTCTTGAAACTGGGACATGTTTGAATCAAGAGCTTGGCTTTTGTAGACCCGGGGATACTCGTTGGGGATCTCATCACAAGTCAATTTTAAGTGTTATTTCTCTATATCCAGATATAATTGATGTTCTTTGCAGAATGACAAGTATTTCATCAGACGATCAAGTGAAAGCTCAAGGTTGCTTGTTTAAAGTTGAATAATTTGACTTCGTCTTCATGGCTCACTTGATGTTAGCCATATTTGGGTACACACGTGAACTGAGTCTTACTTTACAAAAAAAGGATCTTGATATTGTAAATGCAATGTCACTTGTCAAAATGACCAAGCTTCAGTTTCAGAATATGAGAAATGACGGGTGGGAAACATTTTTCCCCAAGGTTCTTGACTATTGCTCTGAACATAAGATTGAAGTTCCGGATATGAATGCTACATATATTCCCCACGGAAGATCAAAACGATTTGCTCAACAGTGCACATATCTTCATCACTATCAGATTGAGGTATTTCTTGCAGTTATTGATCTCCAACTTCCAGAATTTAATAATCGTTTTGATGAGACAAACATGGAGTTGCTTACTTGCATGGCTTGCTTGAGCCCAGTCGATTCGTTCTCCTATTTTGACAAGCAAAAAGTGCTATGGTTGTCGCAGTTATATCAAAATGACTTTACAAGCTTTGAATTGGTCAACTTTGAGTATCAGCTTGATAACTCCATCGTTGATATGCGAGAAGATATTAGGTTTTCAAACCTAAAAGATCTTGGTCAGCTTTCAATGAAGTTGGTGGAGACTTCTAAGCATCTTATATATTCAGATGTATATAAGCTATTAAAGTTAGTGTTTGTTCTTCCCGTTGTGACAACAAGTGTTGAAAGAGGATTTTCTGCAATGACTTTCGTGAAGAGCAAGCTATGTAACAGCATTGGTGATCAATTTTTGAATGATTGTTTAGTCACGTTCATTGAAAAAGATGTATTTTTACAAGTTTCTGATGATGTTATCATTGATCATTTTCAGAATATGAAAACTCGGAGGGGACAATTGTAATTTTTTGTATATTGTGTTTGTGTACTTAAATTAATTAATATACATTAAACTTTATGTTTCATTTATTGAAACTATATTTATTATTTTGCCTCCCCCACATTATTTTGCCCCCCCCCCCCCCACGTTGAAATCCTGGGTCCGCCACTGATAGTAGTGCTATATTTTTTTTTTATTTTTGGTACAAATTAACAGAGCATAATGCTACATTACTAATATCAATTTCGCTTCACTATCTATAACTATAACAATGAAAATTTTCTTATCAGTAGCTAAATGACCGATTGAATGGTTACACAATACACATATATAATTAACTACTATATGACAAATTTGCTTGCAGATTAATAATGAAGACACCATCAAGGAAGCTTGGGACACTCCAATCTTTTTTAAAAAAGAAAAGGAAATCCCTAGAAGCTTCTTCATCTGCTACTAAATTATCAACTCAAGATGAAACAAATGAAATTCGAGAAATACATAATGAGCCTCTTCATGAAAGGCGAACAAGTGAAGATAAAATAGAGCTGGATGAGCCTTTTCCTAAGTCACTGCAAGGTGACCAAAACATGTATGATGTTAGTTTGCTTCCACATGATCCAGGACTAAGAAAAGCCATCACGACATACCATGTGAATGAGCAAAATGCTGTAAGGCAAGCATACATACTTAGAGGTCCATGTCAACCACGATTAATCAACTTCCCAACAACAAAGTTTGGTACTAAATTGCGCAAGTTCAATGCTCAATGGTATGATAAATATTTTTGGCTTGAGTATAGTGTTGAAAAGGATGCTGCATTTTGCTTGGTGTTTTCTATTCAAGAATGACGTTGCAACTAGCTTTGGAACCGGGGAAGATTTGTTTGGAGAAGAAGGATTCAAAAATTGGAAAAAAGTTGAGAAATTGATAAAGCATGTGGGTAACATTAGAAGTCCTCACAATCTAGATTTTGAGAAGTACGAATCTCTTAAGAACCCTCATAGATCAATCATACAAGCACTTGAGAAGCAGTCAGATCAGACTAAGGCTGAATATAAAGCTCGTTTGACAACTTCATTGAAATGTTTGAGGTACCTTTTGCGGCAAGGGTTAGCTTTTCGTGGTCATGATGAAAGTGAAGATTCAAGTAACAGAGGTAACTTTCTTGAACTTCTAAAATGGCTTGCGGATATAGATGATAATGTTGGGAGAATAGTCTTGAAAAATGCTCCGAAAAACCATCAATTGGTTGCACCAAAAATTCAGAAAGATATTATCAATGCTTGTGCCGAGGAGACTATTAAGGTTATAATGGAAGATCTTGGTGATGAATGTTTTGCGATTTTGGCTGATGAATCTAGTGATGTATCTCAGAAGGAACAAATGGCTCTTTGTATACGCTATGTGGATAGTAAAGGAAAGGTAGTGGAGCGTTTTGTTGGAATTGTGCATGTTAGTGACACCACCGCCTTATCACTTAAATCTGCGGTGTGTTGTTTTCTTATGGAGCATTCTTTGAGTCTGTCAAAAGTTCGTGGGCAAGGTTATGATGGAGCTAGCAATATGAGTGGTGAATTCAATGGACTTAAGACTCTAATTTTGAAAGAAAGTCCAAGTGCTTATTACATACATTGCTTTGCTCATCAACTTCAGTTAACACTTGTTGCTGTTGCCAAGAAGAATATTGAATGTTTGACTTTCTTTTATTCATTGGCTCTGTTGCTGAATGTGGTTGGAGCTTCTTGTAAAAGAAAAGAAATGCTCAGAGAAAGGTATGCTAAAAGAGTTTCCAAGGCTATAGAAGATGGATCTCTTGAAACTGGGACATGTTTGAATCAAGAGCTTGGCTTGAGTAGACCCGGGGATACTCGTTGGGGATCTCATCACAAGTCAATTTTAAGTGTTATTTCTCTATATCCAGATATAATTGATGTTCTTTGCAGAATGACAAGTATTTCATTAGACGATCAAGCGAAAGCTCAAGGTTGCTTGTTTAAAGTTGAATCATTTGACTTCGTCTTCATGGCTCACTTGATGTTAGCCATATTTGGGTACACACGTGAACTGAGTCTTACTTTACAAAAAAAGGATCTTGATATTGTAAATGCAATGTCACTTGTCAAAATGACCAAGCTTCAGTTTCAGAATATGAGAAATGACGGGTGGGAAACATTTTTCCCCAAGGTTCTTGACTATTGCTCTGAACATAAGATTGAATTTCCGGATATGAATGCTACATATATTTCCCACGGAAGATCAAAACGATTTGCTCAACAGTGCACATATCTTCATCACTATCAGATTGAGGTATTTCTTGCAGTTATTGATCTCCAACTTCAAGAATTTAATAATCCTTTTGATGAGACAAACATGGAGTTGCTTACTTGCATGGCTTGTTTGAGCCCAGTCGATTCGTTCTCCTCCTTTGACAAGCAAAAAGTGCTACGGTTGTCGCAGTTATATCAAAATGACTTTACAATCACTACAAAAAAAATGCCATTCACTAACACACAAAAAGTGTTAGTAAAACTCAAATATGTGTTAGTATAGACCGAGTTGCCTTTTACCGACACAAAAAAAAAGTGTCGGTATAACTGCTGACACTATAGATCTATACCAACACTTATAACGTGTGTCGGTAAAAAGTCAGAGCTTTTACCAACCCTTATATTGTGTGTCGGTGAACATGAAAACTTATACTGACACTAAGCTCATTTGTTGGTATATGTGCATCGTATACTAACACATTTGCGTGTGTCTGTAGAAAACTATCTATACTAACACAAATCATCATTTACTATAAATTTTATACTAACACATGTTTTTATGATATACTGACACACATGTGTGTCTGTAATTTTTTTTTTATAAAATTCATAGCTTGCTATACATTTCAAATAATTTATATATACACAAATATAATATAAAATAAAGTTGACGTGCTATGAACATATTAGCTTGTAAATAAATTTCATAACAGAAGGCTGAAGCACAATAACATTGACTATTACGATGAATTTGCAATGCTATAACTTTAATTCTTACATTAATCATCATTCTTCAAGCTTCAAAAGTATCACTATCATAACCATCGTTCGGTCTAATTTGAATCGAAATACAACATTGTTCCTAAATGTCAATTGATCTTTCAAAATGATGAGTCCCACTCTCATGATAAAAAAAACTTTTAGTTCAACTACTCCTAATTTTGGAACAAAATCTGGATTCACTTCATTCAAATTGCTTGTCACTCATCACCTGCAAGAAAAAAAGACAAAGTCTTACGAAAGAGGGGAGATAAATGAATAATTACATACCAAGATAAACTAAAATAACAAATTAGAAAGAAAAGTCCCCGTTTGTACCTGTTACACCCATAGAAGGTTGATTTTCACTTGTTGACCGAGTTGTACCACTAACAATATCACTTGGAGCCTAAAGGAGCAGCAATAAAATCAATTCAAAAGGAGCAGTTATCATCACTTTCATTAAACAGAACATACGTCACATTAAACAGAAACAGATGAGCTTGACATGAGATTAATTGAAGTGTTTGTCACCTTCATGGAAACAGAAAAAACATAAACATACAGCCACATTAAACAGAAATACAGCAGCCACATAATAGTCAAAATTACCAGCAACAATTCATCACTTTCCAAAAGAGAAAAAACTTGACATAAGGTTGATTGAAGTGTGTGCAATTTCTTGGAAACAGAAAAAGAAAAGATACATCTCACTATCACACTGTTGGGTGGGGAATCTGTTAATTGCATGATCAATCACTCTCGTGCACATATCCCTTTGGCACTCTAATTCTGTCATCGCTAGTCCTAACCGTAATAGATTAGTAGAGACATGTACAGCAAAAATAAACTCTGCTAATTGAAACATACAACAGCCGCATAATTCTCAAAATAAGCAGCAACTATTCATCACTTTTTCAGAAGAAACGAAAAAAAACTTGACATAAGGTCTATTCAAGTGTTTGCACCTTTTCGGAAATAGAAGAAACAGAAACATACAGCCACATTAAAACAGAAACATACAACAGCCACATAGTTGTCAAAATGAGCAGCAACAATTCATCACTTTCCAGAAGAAACAGAAAAAAAACTTCGACATAATGTTGATTCAAGTGTTTGCACCTTCTTAGAAACAGAAAGATACAGCCACATAATTCTCACAAAAAATACATAAACCATTAAATAGAAACATACAACCACATGATTCTCAAAATGAGCAGCAGTAATATATAACAAAAAAATCAGATCAAAATTAAGTTACCTAATTGGCTAAATTATATTAGTTAAAACATACGGTTACCTCAAATTATGCAACCGACGATATCAGTACTTCAATCAGCTAGGTGATCCACACTAATGAATCTTCAAGCCTGTTTACAAGTGCAATAAAATATTTTCAGAAGAAGTTAAAGCATGACTTGAGCATTTTAATATCTTAAAATCATTTATTATAGATCTTTTACAAAGGGAATTGAGAGTCTACACTAAGGTTCAAGAGTTTAAACACGATGTTGGAAACACCTCTTTGGGTTCCTTGCAAATCATAATTATTGAATATATATACTTATTATACAATGGTAAAAAAAGTAAATCAGATTGAAGTTAACTAATTGGCTAAATGATATTAGTTAAAACATACAATTACCTCAAATTATACAACTGATGATAACCGTACTTTAGTCAGCTAGGTGATCACACTATTGAATCTTCGCCTGTTAACAAGTGCAACAAAATATTTACAGAAGAAGCTAAAGCATTACTTCAGCATTTTAATATCTTCAAATATGTTGTTATACATTTTTTACAAAGGCAAATGAGAGTATACACTACAGTTCAAGAGTTTAAACAAGATGCTGGAAACACCTCTCTGGTTCCTCACAAATCAAAGAAGATAAAGTAAGAGGAATGAAGAAAAAAATAGTCCCTCTTTGCTAACAGTTAGAATAACACCATGAAGTAAAGCAGTGCTGATATGAATATTTTCATGAATGAATTGTATTGTAGGTCAGCTCATGAGTTGTCATCTTAAGCTCTGAAGACTAACCTAAACATTCTATTTATCCAGCAATATGTACTGTTTCACTTGGTCATTTTAACAAACACTTAGAGTGCACTAAACAAGACAGCTCATTAACAACTCAAATAATCACATCGCACATACAAAATTCATATTTTTTTACTATTCAATTTCTCACGTTCACTCCCATAACATATTTCCTCCCCACGATTTGCAGTACGAAAATATTGTCTGATTGAAGAAGCACTCCATAGGAAGAAGATAATAGATCCTGCTGCTGTTCCATGTCGTTTTTTATATCAAATTAATTTTTTTAGGAAAGGGTGAGCTAGAGCTATTCAAATTGCTCAATAGCAACAGAGCAATCTAAAATGATATGCGGGAAACCAATCTCATGGATTGAAAACAGGAAATCCCAATAAAACCATGAAAAATTGCCGGTTAACTTTACAAAGAAATTGAACACTATCTGCTTAGTAATCTAGTACATATACGCTCACACAAAATCGCAATCAAATCAAAAGTAGTACTACTGGGAAGAAACAAATAAATCACACTAAAGGGTAAGAGAAATCGAATGACCTGACAAATTTGAAGAGTAAATAGCACCTGAGCCTTTCCGCTGTGAGATTGCATTCATTCAAGAGCTGGCTGGTGCGACGCTTTGAATGTCGAAGAGAAACTGGTGGAAGAATGTTGAAGATGAAAAGAATCGGCAAAACTTGAGGCGCGAGCACAATTTGGGTTTAGCGGGACATATCCGGAGGGGAAAAAAATTTGAAGTCGTGGGAAAGTGAAGAAGATAGAACGACGGTTTTTTTCCAGTGATGTGTTAGTAGAGTTAATTGCTTGCTAGTATATACACTGACACATTTCTATTGTGTGTGAGTATAAGTATTAAAGTTTACTCACACTAGTTAAAAATCTGTTAGTAAAGGTGTTATATATAGTGACTTAATTAGTTATATGTTACTAAAAGTTATTGACTTTTACTAACATATGCTATGTGTTACTATAAATCGATTTTTCTAACACTAAAATTTCTGTCAGTAAATTTGTGTGTTAGTAAATGGCATTTTTTTTGTAGTGAATCTTTGAATTGCTCAACTTTGAGTATCAGTTTGATAACTTCATCGTTGATATGCGAGAAGATATTAGGTTTTCAAACCTAAAAGATCTTGGTCAGCTTTCAATGAAGTTGGTGGAGACTTCTAAGCATCTTATATATTCAGATGTATATAAGCTATTAAAGTTAGTGTTGGTTCTTCCCGTTGCGACAACAAGTGTTGAAAGAGGATTTTCTGCAATGACTTTCGTGAAGAGCCAGCTACGTAACAACATTGGTGATCAATTTTTGAATGATTGTTTAGTCACGTTCATTGAAAAAGATATATTTTTACAAGTTTCTGATGATGTTATCATTGATCATTTTCAGAATATGAAAACTCGGAGGGGACAATTGTAATTTTTTGTATATTGTGTTTGTGTACTTAAATTAATTAATATACATTAAACTTTATGTTTCATATATTGAAAATATATTTATTATTTTGCCTCCCCGCATTATTTTGCCCCCCATGTTGAAATCCTGGGTCCGCCACCGCTCACATCCATTGCCTGCATGACTAGGGAATTTTACATGCATGCTGCTGGAATGTTACGTGAATAATTCCATGTACGTGATTATGGATGCTGCATGCGGTATGTCTTTTTGGTTGTTGCGAGCTCTTCATTAGCAACATACTTGCATGCTCACATGGACATGCTTGCATGCATGCGTGAGTTACTTGCCACGTGACTTAGTGGCTACTGCAACCGAGAAAGAAGTCCGGGCCGCATGCCTACTTGTACATGAGTGTAGTGCATGATTTCATGGCGAGTTTTGCAAGAAATGATTGTGCGATTGCTAAACTACAGAAATTTAAAATAGTTGACAAGAAATGAAACGAAATCCAGGATGCCTCCTGGAAAGGTTCCTTTGTTTAACGTCTTTGGCTAGACCGTTTAAGCACACATCAAACCTGAGGGTCTTGTAGGATGATGGCACGAGCTTCGACCTTCTCAAGGTTGTCTCCCATATAATGCTACAGTCTCAATCCCTTTACCATGAAAGTTTGCCCCTTAGTATTCTTTAACTCAACTGATTTGTATGGGGTAACATTTGACACGGTGAAGTGTCCAACCCAATAAGATTTCAATTTACCAGGGAACAACTTTAGCCTAGAATTGTAAAGTAGAACCCAGTCTCCTACATGGAACTCCTGCCTAAGGATCATCTTATCGTGCCACCTCTTGGCTTTTTCCTTATATATGCAGTTGTTCTCATATGCTTCCTCTCGAAACTCCTCCAACTCAGTAAGTTGAAATTTTCTCTTGTCAGCTGCACTCATCAGATCAAAAGCTTTCACTACCTAGAATGATTTATGCACTAACTCCACCGGTAGATGACAAGCTTTACCAAAGACAAGTCAGTATGGAGACATGCCAATGAGAGTCTTATAAGTTGTCCTATATGTCCAAAGTGCATCACCTAGGTTTAGGGACCAATCATTTCTTGACGAATTTACTGTTTTCTAAAGGATCCACTTCAGCTCTCGGTTAGTGACTTCGGCTTGGCCATTGGTTTGAGGATGGTAAGGTAAGGCTACCTTGTGTCTCACTCCTTACTTTCCCATCAAAGCTTTGAACTACTTATTACAAAAGTGAGACCCACCATAGCTGATTATAGCATGTGGCACTCCAAACCTTATGAAGATGTTCTTTTCAAGAACTTAATCACCACCTTGGCATCACTAGTGGGGGATGCTATGGCTTCTACCCACTTGGTGACATAGTCAACTACCACCAAGGTGAAAAGATTCAAGTAAGAAAAGGGCCCATGAAGTCAATGCCCCAAAGATCAAAGGGTTCCACCTTGATAATGACATTTAGAGGCATCTCATGCTTTCTGGAGGTGTTGCCAAGTCTCTGGCATTGGTCATAGAAGGCAACATAGGCATGACAATCCTTGTGAATGGTTTTCCAGAAGAACCCTGATTGAAGTATCTTAGCTGCGGTCCATTCTGGCCCATGGTGTCTTCCAACCTCAAGGGAGTGGCAATGCTTCAAGATATTTTGCACTTCAACTTTTGGCACACACCTTCTAACCATCCCATCTGTACAAACCTTGAAAAGGAAGGGGTCCTCCTAGTAGTAGTGTTTCACATCTACGAAGAACTGCTTCCTCTGCTGATAAGTCATCTCATGAGGCACTACTCCCCGTGCCAAATAGTTTGACATGTTTGCATACCAAGGATCACTAGTGTGGCCAATCATGAAGAGATACTCTTCTGGGAAGAATTCATTATTGGGCACTCTATCATCTGTGCCTCTATGCAAGACAGGTGGTCACCCACTACATTCTGCACTCCTAGCTTATCTTTGACTTCAATCTTGAATTCTTACAGCAGGAGGATCCATCTGAGAAGTTTGGGTTTGGCATCCTCCTTAGTGAACAGATACTTGGGAATCGAGTGATCTTTGTGGACTATCACTTTGCTCCCAAGAAGGTAAGATCGGAACTTATCCAAAGCAAAGACCACTACTAGAAGCTCTTTCTCAGTAATGGCATAATTCTTTTGAGCTTCATTAAGGGTTCTGCTATCATAGTAGATGGTCCTCAAAATCTTCTCCTTCTGACACAAGGTTGCCCCTACTGCGTAGTCAATAGCATCTCACATAATCTCAAATGGGAGGTTCCAATCTGTTGACACTACAATGGGGGCCGAGATGAGACACTCTTTCACGGTGTTGAAGGCTTACATACACTCCTCGTTGAAGTTGAACTTGGTATCCTTAAACAAGAGGTCACACGGAGGCTTTGAAATCTTGAAGAAGTCTTTGATAAACCTTCTGTTGAAACTGGCATGACCAAGGAAACTTCTGATGTCCTTGACTGAGGTAGGCAGTGGCAGTTTTTTCAATGACCTCGGCCTTGGTCTGGTCAACTTTGATACCCCTTGAAGAAATCTTGTGCCCGAGGATTATCCCTTCGCTAACCAGGAAGTGGAATTTCTCACAATTAAGCACAAGGTTAGTTTCCTCACACTGAGCAAGAATGGCATCCAGATTGTCTAAACAAGACTCAAAGGTGAGACCAAAGACAGAGAAGTTATCCATGAACTCCCGATGCTCTTCTCAAGAAAGTCAGAGAAGATGGGCATCATACACCTCTGGAAGGTGGTTGGGGCGTTACATAGACCAAACAGCATCTGATTGTATGCAAATGTCTCATACGAGCATGTGAAAGTAGTTTTCTCTTGGTCTTCTAGGGCAATGGGTATCTGAAAGTATCATGAGTAGCCATCAAGGAAACAGTAGTAGTCTTGCCCGGCCAACCTCTCAAGCATCTGGTCGATGAAGGGCAGAGGGAAATGGTTCATATGGGTGGTGGTGTTAATTTTCTATAGTCAATGCACACCCTCCAACCATTCGTGGTTCTCTGAGGAACCAACTCACCCTTGACGTTGGGGACCACCGTGATGCTCACTTAGGCTTAAAGGTACAAGGCCTTGTTGTTGTATTCAACCCATATGTATCCTTATAAACTACTCACATTATTGCTCATGTCCCAATGTGGTATGTGGGTATTTCAACACCAAGAAACTTCATGATCAGATGATTCAAAAGAAAGACTTTAAAGTGGGAGGCTTGGTGTTGCTCTTTAACTCAAGGTTGTGACTCTAACCTGGGAAGTTGAAATCTCATTGGGCATATCCTTTTAAATTTGTTGAAGTCGCTTCCTATGGTGCCTATGAGCTTGAAAATAAGTATGTTGAAGGATTTAAAGTTAATGGTGCCCAACTGAAAAAGTACGTTGGTCCTGACAATGCACACCTTCCTGTTCAAACAGTGTCTTTCTTAAAAGGTAGTTTTAGATCTATGGATATTCCAGTTTCAAGAGATATAAATCCAACAAAGAAGAAAAAGCGATCATCATGGAGAGTTCGAGCGAAATTAGGGAAGTTGAGACAAGCGGTTGCTAGCTGCGGCGGCGGCCTTCCCTGAATCCACTTAGGGTAAGTTTAGTCAGAGACTCTAAATCTGGACAGCTTGGTGGGAGGCAACCCACTCTATATCATTTTCTTTTAATTTCCTTTTATTTTCTATGTTTCTTTTATTTTAGATTTTCTTTATTTTTGCTTTGTTGTCATGAAGCTTACTGTAAGAGCCTTGTCTCTTTATTTTTGTGCTAACGACTTTGTCTTAGGTTTCACTTGAGTTCTTTTGGCTATACAAACTTTCATTCTTAGGAACGTTTCTATTTCTCACATAGCTAAACTCAAGTGAGGGGGGAGCACTAGCTACTTACTCTACACGAACTATGGGAGTACTTTTTTCATTCTATGCCTTTGCACTTTTCAATACTTCTTTTAGTTTTGCCTTGTTTGATTTTATCCTTTGGATGACATACTCCTTATGGTATAATTCTTTCTACGCAATGAGGGTATTGCTCTAGTCTAATTGTGGGGGATGATTGGCTCCTTCGTAGCTTGTTTTTGAGCTTTTTATTCTTGCACTTGTTTGACTTTTGTTAAGTGGTGGTAACCGGAAAGGAAGCTAAAGAGGAATCTTAGCAGGTTGATAGATTGTGAATTACATAAATTTGAACTATTTATGGTGTTATTATTTTAATGAAAGTCTATTTTCATTGATATTGATATGTTTGAGAATATAAGCCATCTGAATTTTGTTTTATCTTTAAGCCTGTGAATGAATTTGAATGAAAGGTGGAAAATGAACAAAGGCAAGGTACTCCTCTGATCCGAAAGGTAAATCTAATCCTAAATAGGTATCATTCACTCGATTATTAAGTCTTTTAGGGTGTCTTATAGTTAGTTACCTAAGTTCTCATAATTTATGATAGTTGACTCAAACCCGCTATAGGGGTGGAGAAAAAAGTCTAGCGGTGACGAAATGAATGATCTTCAATTGAAGTAATTATGCATTTGATTGGGTGTTAATATAAACTCTTTTCTTATGGTCATGAGTACTTGGCACTGAAAAGTATAATGTTATAAGATTTTACTCCGTGCCCCTTGTCGTTCGAATGGAATGAGAAAAAGTCAATGGTGGTTGGCTCAAGGTTAAAGAATGAGTTCTTATGGTTTTGTACTCGTTCTTATTCTTTCGAACGACTTCGGATTTTGTGTTGAAAGATTACAGTTGAAAGCTTGAGTACCCTATGATTTGAAAAACTTGCAGCATCTTTCTATGTGTTTTCCCCTTCTAGTTGAACCCTATTTGCTTGATTTGAACTTGTGCTTGAGGACGAGCAAAAGACAAGTGGGGGGGGGGGGGGATTTGATGGGCCACAAATTTACCTACTTTATACTATCAAAATCCCTTGTATTTATTACTGTTTTTCCCTGATTTTGTACCATTCCTATTTTTAAAACAAACTGTCTGAAAACACATTTTTAATGTTTAAATGACTTATGATGGATATATGGGGAATTCAGTATTTTGCAGAGGAAGTAAATGAATTAAAGTTCTTTAAATCTCTATCTATGTGTAGGTATCTCCAGAGGCTTCTAGTAGCTATTGATGGAGGAATAATTGAAGAGAATAAGTTCAGGGAACTGAAAGGTCTCTATTTACTTCACAAACGTGAAGGAAATTAAAATAATTCATCAATGAACAAGCGGAGAGTCTTGAATTTAACTTATAAAGAATGAAGGATTTAGTAGAGAAAGGCATCCACATCACAACAACTCATTTCTCGAAGCAAATCCACACACACGAACCCTAGCGCAGCCGTCAAAGTGTTCTCCACCACCTCCAACTGATGAGTGTCCAAATGAGCATGCTTAGGGGTGTATTTCATATGTTTTATCAACATTTTTCATGCCCATTTCTCCACTCTAGCTAGTTTTCTTCTAGTTTTGTGTTTTGTAGGTGTTTTACGCAATTATTGCTGAAACAGGAGGAAGAAAATAGTAGACGAAAAGACAAATGCGTAGGCGCGAACAGATCCAAAATCGGAGCTAAAACAAAAATATACAGCGTTTTAAAGACTAGCCTGCCGAGGTGGGTCGGTCAGACTTTTTCCCAGACAACTACTGGGTTCAGCCGACCCAGACGATGGGTCGGTCATAACCTACTGGAACCGACCGACCCAGGGACCGACCCAAGGTGGGTCGGTCGGGCCGAAATTTCGCCCATATCTGTATTTTTAAAAGCAGAAGAAGAGAGGAGAGAGAGGTATTCTACCACAACACAAAAAACGGTAGAAGAGAAGAGAAAAGAGGGGGGAGAAGAAGAAAGGAAAGAAAGAAAGAAGAAATAAGGGAAGGAGGAGAAGGCTCACCTCCATTGAAGCTCTTCTTCAACATCCCATAGCTAATTCTTCTCCCTTCTCTCATTTTTGTGCTTTAATGGTTGCGTAGTTTCCTGGTAGCTTGGGATGAGGATTTTGCCCTAAAATCCCTAAAACCTCCATTGTTGAACCTTGAACTTGTTTTTATGCTCCATTTTAGTCCTTATGCTTAATGAAGATAATTATTGAGTGTTTATGGCTTCTAAACTTGTTGCTCATGATTTGGGGATTTGTTTAGGGTTTGCTTAACTAATTGTCAATTTGCTAAATTGGTTGGATTAACGTTGCCGATTAGTTTAGCATTAGTGTGGATTTCTATCAAAATGATATTCTTAGATAGAAACCTAAACTGTTGAGGACTAGAACGGTGTACTCTAATTTTGATGATTTTGAGATTGGACTACATTGCTACTTAGGGGAACTTAAGCTTAGTGTTATCAATTGACCCGGGGCTTAGCTGATTGAGAAGTTCCGGTTAAATTGATTAGGATTAGTAGGCCTAGATTAGGTTGCTAATTAATTAAGTGTTCCGTTGTTTAGCTATAAGTTCAAGGGTCGACAATCGGTAGTAAGGGGAGGACGGGTGCAAATATCCATCCCGGGCTACATCTATCCTAGATAGTAAGTTTAGTGTTTATTGCCTTTCTTTATTTCTCCATTATCAAACCAAAAACCTCAAAACCCCCAATTTACATTTATGCACTTTTGTATATATCTTCTTGCACATTTACTAAGCTTATAATTAACTAGATAGTTGCAAAGTCTCTGTGGATACGACTTTGTTGTACTACAATGACTGGGTTCACTACCTATTAGTTCGCAAGATAGTTTAATCTATTTTGCTAACACCAACCTCGAGGCTTGGCGTTCTGCAGATCAGGATAGCAAAGCAAGCATAGGAGTTTTCTTTATCAGTGTGAACTCTCCTCTATCTTCGTTTGTTCTTTTCTGTAACATGCTCAGCTAGGGGATGGTAATTTGTAGCTTGAGATGATTTTTCAATTACTTCTACAAGTTTGATTTGAGATATTTAGGGTTTGTTTCAGATTATTATATTCCTTGCACTTTTCAATAAATTCACGAGTTCACTAAATTACTTCACAAATCTTGTTATGATCAGATTGGTGATTAATAGGAAGATCAAATTAATATGTTACCATGTGGAGAACTAATTTGGATTGACTAGCTTTTCCCTCTGATGCAATATAATTCCTCTTGCTTTATCCATATGCATGTGTTTTGCATGAATCTCGATTGGACACAAATACAAAAAACGTCTATTTCAGCACTATCTTGGTGGTTGTAAAAAGAATCGCCGAATAAAGCCCCGATAATTGTTTTTTAAAAAAGTCTATTTCAGCGATTCCTAGTAACAACTACCGAAATATGATTTTTTTTATATATAATGTCGGGGCCTAACTGGCGAACATATACATGCTCTGCGCCTCCGTCTCTCTTCATCTCTTCGCTCACTGTAATTTGACAACCCTGACTGGCAATAATGTACATGTTATGCGCCTCCGCCTCTCTTCATTCTCTTCTCTCACTATAATTTCTCAACCCTAACTGGCAAAAATATTCTCTTCATTATCTTTGATCACGGTAATTTCACAACAGTAACTGGCGAACCTACATGCTCAGCGCCTTTGCCTCTCTTCTTGTGTTTACGCCTCTCTTCATTCTCTTCTTGTGTCTGCACCTCTGAAGTGATATATCACTAGAAATGCTGCATCTCGCTTATCAGATTGAAGACGTGCTGAACACAATTCATTCTATAACCGGTAGTATACTCAAACTTATATTTTCTCTCTGGCCAACAACGAACAGTTGCACCTCACTCACCAAATTGAAGACAGGGCTGAAGATAATTCATTCCAAAACCTTTAATATACTCGAACTTATCTTCTTCTCTCTGGCCAACAACGATCATACATGATATGCGCCTCTGTAGAGATGAATCACTACAACTGCTGCATCTCGCTAAACAGATTGAAGATGGGGCTGAAGACAGTTCATTCTGGATACGGTAATATACTCAAACTTATCTTCTTATCTCTGGCTAACAACAAACATAAATGCCTTGTGCCTCTATTCGTTCTCATCTTGTGTTTGCACCTCTGTAGAGATGAATCACTGGAACTGTTGCATCTCGCTCACCAGATTGAAAACGGGACTGAAGATAGTTCATTCTGGAACCGGTAATATACTCGAACTTATCTTCTTATCTCTGGTCAACAACGAACATACATGCCTTGCGCCTTCATTCATTCTCATCTTGTGTTTGCACCTCTGTAGAGATGAATCACTAGAATTGTTGCATCTCGCTCACCAGATTGAAGACCGGGCTGAAAACAGTTCATTCCAGAACCAGTAATATACTCGAACTTATCTTCTTCTCTCTAGCCAACAACAAACATACATGCTCTGCACCTCTATTCATTCTCATCTTATGTTTGCACCTCTACAGAGATGAATCACTGGAACTACTGTTGCATCTTGCAAACCAGTAGATTGAACACAGGGTTGGAAACTGTAGAAAAAATATCCACCTATTTTGAAGGCTGTTAGCAAGGAACTGCCAAAATAGGTGAGTTTTTTTTTTTTGACGCGCACCTATTTCGATGGTTGTTATTAGAAACCTCGGAAATAGGTGGTCTAGTTTGACGGTTGTACAACCACCGAAATATGGTCTTACCCCTATCTCAGAGTCCCTCAATTCGGCGGTTTAAGAACCGTCAAAATAGGTGGTTTTGAACCACTGAAATAGGGATCTTTCTACTAGTGAGATATTGCATGTTCTGGTAGATGAGCTTTTTTAGGATATAGGATTTAGTTCTAAAAATAATTTATAGAATTTGTCGATCCATATCTCAAATTAACTTGAAGATGTTGCATAATCTATGCAGTGAAAAATAACTTGACCCTGAAGTTCCACCACACCCATATCATAATCATTTTTTTTTACCTTCTTATTTACTTGCTTCTAGCTTATTTCAAATTTCCAACAACAAACAACCCCTTGAGTTTTAAGTTTTCTAGGGTTAGGCTTTCTTATTTTCCAAATCCCTCAATTCGACATCCACTTACTTCGTTATTCACTATATTACTGCGACCGGTATTTTTGTAACCCATAAATTTTGATTTTACTATTTTCTAGATTAATTTCTTAGTTTTTAATTTGTTATTTTACTTTGTTTGCAACCACATCAAAATAAAACTAAAACTTTTGATGAGGCCGAATTAGCCTCTTAATACATATAAAAAACTTAAATAATTTGTAAATCAATAAACTTTAAATTGATATTTTAATAAATTTTCCATTTCATTTTTTGTTTCTTTAACGGCTATCCTACAATCAAGAGCGAATACAGTGAAACTAAAAGCATGTTTTGCTCAAAGAAAAAAAGAGTATATATATATTGGCTTTTAAAATTGAGGACATATATATTTCTGCGTACACTTCGTTCAGATTGTAAAGGTTTGATAGATTTTGTAAATGGGGTAGGTGGTGATGTTGATGTTAGTTTAGTGGTTTGGTGATATAATGCGGTTACGTAATGTTTTTGAAAAAATCGTTTCCACATCTTTTGGGTTCTTTAAGCAGGTTTAAGGTTTTGGATGGTGTGTGGTTTGATCTAATACTGGACTAATGACAGTTTGTACTTAATGAAAAAGTTTTAACTGAGAAAAAAATTCTAGAATGTTAGAGACCGGTGTAACTATCCAGAACCTTGTAGCTGAACTATCCAGAACCTTGTCGTTTCCTCGGCATAACAGCACTCCAGCTTCAACATACAGTTCGTTTTGCCATTAGTGAACTCCAGAACAATCCACACCATTCTTCACTCAAGAAGTTCCCCAACCACAAACCCACCCACCACCGACTATTCTCCTGTATATATACCCCGCGACATTGCTACCCTTCTTCGCAATCAAAACCGTCTTAACCAACAGCATTCAGACATTGTAGTACCAAATTAAGCTCACTTTATCTCGCTCCCGAAGTTTATTTTCACCCACCAACAGCTCTCAAACACTGCACAACATTCCATCAATGGCTGCTTCCAGGAAGACGAAAATAATAACCCTCACCGCCCTGTTACTCTCCCTGGCTGTGATAGCATCAGTCACCCTTCCAGCCACAGCACTGATCCCCTTTCCCAGACCAAGATCCTCAATCTGGGACCTATTCGAAGACGACCCATTCCGCTCCATCCTCGATCAATCTGACCCGTTCTCCATCTCACTCCCTCTCCCAAAATCAATCGCCAATCCCACCACTACAGACAGCGACTCCCAATTGGCGCTGATCGCAAGAGCGGACTGGAAGGAGACACCGACAAGTCATGTGATCACAATAGATGTTCCCGGGATTAAGAAGGAAGATCTGAAGATCGAGATGGAGGAGGAGAGCAGGGTGTTGAGAGTGAGTGGGGAGAGGAAAGTGGAAAAGGAGGAAGGGAAGGAAGATGATAAGTGGCACCGAGTAGAGCGTACTTGTGGTAAGTTCTGGCGGCAGTTTAGGATGCCCCGTGATGCTGATATGGAGAAAGTGAAGGTAGGGCTTGCTGATGGAGTGTTGAAGATTACTGTTCCGAAAGTGGCGCCAATAGAGGAGAAGAAAAAGGGAGCGAAAGTGATTAGTATTGATGATGAAAGTGAGAAGAAGGTGGATGGTAATAAGATGTTGAAAGATGAGATGTGAGTTGAGGGAGGTTATCGGAATGTATGTACGACATTGATGAAGCGAGGAAAGGAAAGAGATATAATGCGTTTTAAGCTGCTTCGTTAAATATTTTTGTTTATGTTTTTGGTTTCTTCTTGTGGTTTCTCTGTATAAAGTTCCGTGACGTTGGTCGAGTGTGAGGTGTACTGATCCCTGGAATGGTAAACTGATGATAATAAAGTATATTTTGGACTAAACTATAATTTGTACTGACCGTCCTATTTACTATTTGGGTATGTCGTTTGACTTTAATTTTTAACATATAAGATAAATTAATTTTGAAAATTTAAATTTTACATATGATTCCTTACATGATAAACTATATAATACAAAATTTAGTTTTATAAAATTATTTTATCTTATATGTTTAATATTGAGGTGGAAAAACATGTCAAAAAGCAACACTTAACGGGACGGAGGTAGTATTATGTAGTATAATTAATATTTTTTATTAGATTCTTTCTCCATCATAACTATAAATATATTTGTAACAAATAATTTTTTTAATTTAACTATAAATATATTTGTAACAATAAAAATTTTAATTTGAAAAACATAAAAGATCGAAGTTATAAATTCAAATTCCAATTATTGAGCATATAAGTAAATTAATAGTTTTTAAAACAAAAGATAAAGGAATTTAAATTATTAAATTTATAAGATAGGAAAAATAAATTGATGATGAATTATTGTTCGGTTAAAATTTTAAAAAAAAACTTTCCAATATTGTCTTATATTCATATCCTCAAATCTTCCTTTGTCTTTGTGAGATACTTTTCTTAACTAATTTATAAGTAGATTTAGACTTAACTATAACATAATAAGAAAACAATCTGTTAACAAGTGGGACATCTAACATGTCTATATATGCAACTCGGTGTCAATACCAGAGGTCAAACGTGTACATTGTAGCACCGGCGCGCGATGCGGGTAGGGTGAAGACAGCTCGGGGTGGTCATTCCGCGGGGACGCAATACGCATTACTCTTTTTTTTATTAGTCTTTTGTTATTTTGACCTATATATGATCGATTTAACCATGTTTGACTTAATTGGACTGGTTTGACTAACTTTGACAGATTTTAACTAACTTTGAATGCATTGTATATAATATCAATTAATTTGACCAGTATTGACTAAACCTTGACTGGTTTTGACTAATTTGTAACACTTTCAACATGTCATCACTAAATTATACTGGTTTTGACTAATTTCTACTAGTTTTAACTACTTTTGATCTTATTGGTAAAACGACAAATGGCTGATAAAGGAAAAGGTCTCATGGTTAGAGATGGTAGCTCATCTTTGGTTGGCCGAGGTGAGCAATCATCCATCGTAATAGGTGGGAAGAGGCATGTGTAGTCGCCAACGCCTTAGTTAGGAGGCATTTTAATGAGTCTCAGGCTGTAGCTTAGGAGGTGCATAGATAGAGGCATCTTTAGGAGCAGCAGCAGTCTAAGCAATAGCAGCCACAATAACAGGACTTGCATAGCCAACATGATGATTTTGTGGTTGATAATGGGGTTGTTGTGAGGTCATCTGGGGGTCATGGTGGTCACCCATAGGATCGAGTCACATGGCGCCCAGGTCGGCCCCCCAGTTCGACGACGACAATAGTGACTCAGATGTAGCAGCTTTGTGGAATCAGACGGATTCAGCCCAGGTGACAGGTGTTGGGCAAAATAGTAGTTAAACTATCTTGCTAACTATGGGCAGTGAACCAAATCTTTGTAGTACAACAAGGTCGTATCCACGGAGACTTCGTAACTATTTAATTAATTATCCAGTTTAGTAAATGTACAAAAAGATAAATAAAATTGCATAAAATGTAAATTGGGGGTTTAGCCGGAGGCAAGCTTGATTTTTAGGATTAGTACAGAAATAGTAAATACAGGAAAATAAAGTAAATGGATGGAAAAAGGTATCCTAGGATAGCGGGGGAATTTCCTAAATTACTTAAACAATTTTATAGTCCTGTCTTAATTATTTATTGTCTATTAGAGTTAATAATTGTCAGTTACGAACTCTTATTAATAGCCTCAGTATTTTCCTGCTCAATCCGGAGTGTAAATATCAAGGTTAATTCCTTTGTGGTACTTTGACTATCTCAAAATCATATGTTGATAGTTACCAAATAAATGCAGTAGTTTGTCACGCTAAAGCATTTAACAATATTTGCTGAAAGGAATTAAAACAAGTTTAATAAGTGAAACATGTGATAAATATTTATTTAAGTACAGACAATAATTATAATCCTAATTTGCTCTTATTTGTCTGTTTAAGAATTTATCTTGTGGCCTTCCTAAATCATAGATAAGGACAACTCTTAATTAATTCAATAGACTTTTTACAATCAGAAAAAGTCTAAAATCATTAATTAGCATTATGCAAGAATTTTTTTTATAATAGCGATGGATTTTATCTGCTAATCAAGGAGATAATATCTAACGTTTGTCTCTCTTTGTGGTCTATTCTCTAATTTACAAAATCATTGAAATAAGAGAAACCGTAAATGCATAAAAATGATCAGTTGTTAAGCATTTAATAATTTAGAGAGACAAAACAAATATTTATAAGCAAACTTGGTATTAATAATAAGTCTGAATTATTTGGGGTCAAACCCCATCCTAGGATACGAGTAAAATCACTCAGACATTAACAGTAATAAAAAGAAAGCAGAGATAGTCATTAATTTGGAGACTGCCGGCGGAGACTGGACTGCGATTCGCTTCTGTTCCAGCTCCCTTTTCTTATGTTCTTCTTATCGTGCTTCTGCTGTGTGGTGGAATGAAGAATAAAACTAAAATGGAGAAGTGGAGGATAAGAGGTGAATGGTGGTGGTCGTGGTCGATTGTCTGTAACGGTGGTCTAATTTCACTACTACAAATATTATTTTTTACTACTACTCAAACACAACTGTTATATAAATACAGTAGTAAACGACATCAATGAGTGAATAGCGCGGATAATAGTTTACATAAGACAACTGTTAATTATATAAGTTGTAATTGACACTTAAAAAAAGCGGAAAAACGTCACTTATACCGATAGTCCTGTGTTCGATACCGACTAACAACATATTAGCTGTAAAAAGGTATAATATTGCATTACCAATTTCTAGACCTAATTCCTCCGTAGCGTCTCTCATTTTACTCCGCCCTCCATCGACGAATATTGTACGACCTCTTTCCAGACATCTTGAGCTCTTTGGTGTAAAATTCCTATGACTTGCTATCTGCTACGAATTGGAGCCTCAATCTCGTTCTTTATCACGTATCTAATCGGTGAGATTCTTTTTCTTCCTTCTCAATATTTCCAACCCTAACTTGCGTTCTGTTCTAAAGAAACTGTTGCGCACTTTATTGAAATTTTACAATGAGTATTGATTGCTGCGAACTTGAGAGTGAAGCACGAACACAAGATCTAGATCTGATTTCTTATGCAGGGGACATAGAGAGAATGAGGCAAAGAGAAAGAAAATGCCACATAACAACGGAAATGAAAGGGTGATGAATCTCATAGAGGAGATTCTTCATTTTTTTAGCAGTGAGAGAGGATTTCAAAGATCAAGGTGTATATCGCATAAGAAAGAAGAACGAGATGATGATGTTGAGGAAGATGGCTTCTACATCAGTTGCATTGGTTGGTTATCAGGTTTGTTGGTTTATTCTTCTCTGTTTAAGAAATTTTGTTGAACTAAGTTTGTGAATTTTCCTGTGATGTTGTATACTGTCTAATCTTTCCTATGAATTATGCATATTCTAGTTCATTAAAAATAGAGCTTTTGTTGTACGTGTAAGAAACAACCCCGCTTTATGATTTTCTTGAGTTGATACTGGTAGTCTATATGTTTGATGAAATACCTGACTCAACTATTTCAGTGGATTGGATTATAGTATTGACGTGAATTCTTATGTACTTATGCAAAGAAACAGACAAATGTTCAAAATATGTACTCATCTGGAACAATCAATTAGCACTAATAAGCTTACCATCGTCTTGTTACCTCATGAATAATGAGACCATTGTTGAGTTGCGGAAGTAATATTTTGCTAGAGCGATGAGTTGTCGGTCAAATGAATTGAAATTACGTATTGATTAAGTAAAGAAGAATTAAATGTAGAGTTTCATAATGGGTTACAATATTGATGCCGATTTAAAGTAGTCGGTACTTCAATTTTCTCTAGCAAATCAGTATTGTCAATTTCTTTAGTCCCGAATAGCTGTGAAATTGTATACTAGTTGTTTGACATATCATATTAGTGGGACTTCTTATCATTTACTTTGTAAGCAGGATACTTCTTATTTGAGAGATTGTATATAAGTTGTTTGACATATCTATATTTAATCGAATTTACTTATTTTATCTATTAATTATATAATTGCATTCTTTAATTGTACTAATGAAATTAATGATTTGTAATCATATAAGTGCATTGGTTTCATGTATGCTAAACTATTATTGATAAGATCTTTAGCATGTTTGTTAATTTTGTAGAAATCGTTAACGTACTCAGCATGTTGTTTAATTATAAGTAGGGGATGAGCATATGTTTGCTTCAACGTAAAGAAATTTGATCACTTTTTATATTTTGTGGAATTCTATTCTTGTTGCAATATCATGTTTGGATTGTGAGGAAGGGATGATTTTATTTGAGCAGAAGCAGCGTGGGTTTTATAGCAGATAGGAAGAGGAAGAAGACAGGGGGAACACCGCGTGAGTATTTTCAGTAATGGATTGGGGGCGGCAGAACGCGTGAGAATTTACTGTCGGCAGGCGCCTGATATTGTTGAAGGAGTAGACGGATAAGTTGCAGGCGCCGCGAAGAAGATAAACAGCACCGAAGTCTGTCGCGTTAATTATCTGGACATTTACACGCGTCCGCGTAGATGTCCTCGTTGTTTCATGCGGACACAAGTGTTGTCCGCCTAAGTGTCCTCGTTGTTTCATGCGGACAGAACTTATTGTTTCATACGGACACAACTCATTGTTTCATGCGGACACATAAGTGTCCTCGTGTGTGTCCTCGTGTGTGTCCTCCTAGTTCTGGGCGGACACAACTTGTTGCGAGTCTTACGAACTTTGACTGGCTCTAGATTCTTCGTTTGGACTCCGTTTTTTGAGCCGTCTGCGCCTATGCGTTCGTCTCTTCATGTACTTTGCTCCTAGCTTGGCTTTTCCTCATGTTTAAACCAATAAATTTGTGAGATAATCAATAAAACATAAACTAGAGGAAAAACATACGATAAGTGAGAAATGAGCATAAAAGTGCTGATATAATATATGAAATACACCCATAAAACATGCTCATTTAGACACTTATCAACAAGCAGGATGAGCAGTATGAGAGTATGATTGTTCTTGATTGTTTCGCCTAGCCCTTTCATACCTTTCACAGGTCATTGTTGTAAAATATTAGTAAGTGCAAAGTGCTCAAACTAAGGGTTAGTGTACCCAATTGGTGTAGTCCATAAAAGTGTTGTTCCACTACGATATTGACTATATTATCTTTCTAGTCTCGGTAATTATCGTAAAAGAGCGGTAAAGTGGATTTAGTCGGTGACAAGCTTAATTGTTCAAGTCAAGTCAATTAGAAAAACAATAAGTAAAAATGATATCTAGTTTTAAACAATTTAAAGGAAACGCATTTAGCAAGACAAGTATTATTTCATTCTTATTTCACCAAAATATTAGAAAAAATAAAACCTTACAAAACAATATCCGCCTTTCTAGCAATGTAAACCTCATCCCTAATACCACCCTTTACATATTTCTTAACTCTATGATTAATATCAACTTGAATCAAAGATATACACTCTAAAGCTCTCATATTTTCATTTATGTACAGCTTATCATTTTTAGCTTTCCAAATATAATAAATGCAACAACCCATAACCATATCTAACTTCAAAAATCAGTCTATCTTTGTTACCACCACACATCATCATCTTCATAAAATCCACAAAGAGACCAGCAAACTGCATATCCCAATGCTTCAGCACATTATCCACAACAGATTTGAAGAAAGAGCACTCAAAAAATAAATGTTCGCTTGTTTCCTCCAGACGACAGAAACAACAAGCTTTAGAGTGGACAATCCTCATCTGGTAAAGTCTATCTAGAGTGCTCAACCAGATTTTCATCACCCTCCACCAGGTAAAACTGGTCCTTGGTATAACAGTTTTATTCCAAATTAAACTCTTCCACCGTAACTTCTCTTCCCGGGGATGAAACAGTTTGTACATGTCTTTTATTTTGATCCTCCCTTCATTTGTAAGCTCAATAAATCTATCTTGCAAATCCTTACCAACAATCTCATCTAGTAGATTTAAGATTCTCCTTCAGGACCAAGAATGTGTAGATTTGTGTTGAATCTCCTAAAAGGTATATCATGTCAAACCTACCCTCTCACCATCTATTCCAAGTAGAATTGTGATTTAGAAGCATTTGAGCAAATAACTTAACAATACGTGCGTTATTCCAGCTAAGATTCTCTTTATAACCAAAGTCTTCACAATCTATAGGCTGACACACATATTTCCAAGATACTAGTCAAAACTTTCTAGATGTGTTGTTCCCACTCCACAAGTAGGTTATGTATAAACTCTCAATTTTCTGCATCACCACTTTTGGTAAAGGGATAACTGAGCCTATAAATTTTGAATACCAGTTGGAATACTACCAAAACGTTGCATCCTACCAGCCTATGACAAGTTTCTGTCACCGAAGAGTTGATTCTCTTAGTGATCTACATAATAATGGGTGTATAATCATGGGCAGTTAATATGCTTGCAGATAAAGGAGAACTAATATATCTAATAGGCAAAGTTCTTTTATCAAACTGCAATAAACTGCATATGTGATCAACAGTATAATCATCAACACCACCAACAAACAATGAACATTTACTTGCATTCAAGTTCAGAATGGAACAATTAGAGACATTCTCCAGCTGGTTATTCAGGATAGCAATAGAATCAACATCCTTATGACAGAAGAGTAATAAATCAACCGCAAACGACATACTTATTAGCCCATATTTCTTTCATTTGGGATGAAATTTGAATTCCTGATCATACCGTAAAAGATTCAGTTACCTGCTAAAGTATTCCATACAATAAACAAAGAGCAAAGGAGAAAGAGGGTCTCACAGTCTCCATCCTTTCTCTCCTCTGAAAAAACCATTCGGAGAACCATCAATCATAATTGAATAACACATCTCATGATCCATACAATAAATTTCTCAGGAAATCTGAACCCCTTACGGATATCCTCCAAAAACCTTCAGCTTACTGAGTCATAAGCATTGTGAATATCAACCTTTAAAGTGCAGCGAGGAGAAATGCCTTTTCTCTAATAAAACTTAACAATCCTCTGACACAACATCACATTATGAACTAAACTCCTCTTCAAGACAAAGGCCCCTTGAGTACCACTCACATTGTCGGGCAAAACAGATCTGAGTCTAGTTGTGATAACTTTTGAAATCAATTTGTAAACTGTATTGCAACAAGATATGGGGAGAAGATCATTCACCTGAGCAGGATTTTTCGCTTTAGGAATCAGCACCACATTTGTAGAATTCATGTGACCAAGAATTTTGCTAGTAATGAAAAAACTCCTTAACCGCGTCACATACATCCTTCCCAATCTTGTGCCAAACAGATTTAAAGAACATGGCATTAAAACCATTAGAACCTAGGGCTTTATTGTCATCACTGGATAAGAGAACCTCTCAAATTTCTTTATCTGTCACAAGAGAAATCAGCTTGTTAGTTTGATCATTGGAAATCAAATTACCCTCATTGAAAACAGCAATAACCACCTTACCACTTAAAATACACTTCGTACCCAGCAAATGATGATAGAACTTCTATATGTGACCATTAATGTCATCCATATTATCTAATTAATATTGTTTTACAACATATTTGTTTCCTCGCTTAAGAAACCATACTTGTTACAATTCAAAGCTTTCAAAGCCTTTTTGACATATTTTTTTAACTTATTTACTATCTGAAACATATAGCACCATATGGTCTGCTTCCAAGCCTGAACAACTGTAGAAAAATAATTGCCTTTAGCCACCTAAACATTCTTGAAGCGAATCTGCCTTCTACCTGTCTTTTCCCGATCACCAACTCTAACCAAAATAGTTATATGATCAGCAATATCAGGATTATCAAAAACCACTGAACTGTCAAAATAAGACGTCCAAAGAAAATTAGACATTGCTTGATCAAACTTACAATAGGTTATGCTCTTCTCATCCCCTTTATTATTTCAAGTAACAAAAAGCCCAATGAGCTTTCAAATCATGAACTTGGATATCATCAACAACAGCTTGGAACTCCTTACACTCATTAGCCATAATCTACCCTTTATAAATCTTTTCATCCATATGCAAAATAGAATTAAAATCACTTATCAGTAACCATGGTTTGTTGATACCATTATCGATCTTCCTGAGACTATCCCAATGCTCCTATCTATCCTCAACTCTATGTTGAGCATAGATAATTGTAATACCAAAACAAAACTTCCCACTCAAATGACTAACATCACAATGAATCATTTGATTAGACTTCTCAACCACATTAACTGCTAACTTTGTATCCTACCATAGCAACAAAATTCTACAGTTAATATCTAACCCATCATTAGAATCAATCTTCCAGAAATTCCTGAAAGGAATACAGATCAAAGGAAATTTCTCATCTCTTATTATAGTCTTCAACACAACCATAAAACAAAGAATATTGTCCTTTATATATTTGTCGACAAAATCCACCTTATTAGGGCCACTCAAGCCCCTAATATTCCAAGCTGCTATTTTAAAACTTGTCCTTAGGAGGTTTGTCTTTAAAAGCGCATCCTAACTCTTTACTCGTACTGACTATCACTTTCTTCCCAGAAGATTTCCTTCCCACAAATGACCACCCATTTTGCTGCTCAATCAAACTAACCTGATTATTAAGTGTATGAACATCATTCCGCTAGTTATTATCAACATGAGGTATCACTACTTATTCCTTACCCTTGTTGTCCTTAGCATTCTCAGCCTCAACCTGCTTTTCCTTCTTAATATGAATCTTCTCCTTTGGGATTTTTTTTCCTCCTTACAAAATTTCAGAAGATGACCAAACTTCCCACATCCTTGACATTTCCAACGTCTTTACTCATACTCAACGAGCTAAATAAAAACCTGACCACTCTTATACCTCTGTTTAACCTCCTTATACTCATTCGTGAAGTAAATCTCAACCAAAATTCTAGCATATGGCAAGCTAAGTTTTCCCACTATAATCTTATCAAAATACAATGACTTACCAATTTTTGAGGAAATCTTGCTCAACATGCCTTCTAACCAGACTTGTAAATCCAGACCTAGGAGATTAACCTAGACCGGTGTCCACTCGAGACTAGACAAATCCAATCAAAGCCCTGGTTCCCATCGCTTCAGTAACAATGAATGGTTACCTCTGATAAACCAAGGTCCAGCACCCAAAACTTTCTCCATTTCATGGTGGGATTCAAATCGAAACATAAAGACTCCCGAATCATTCTGAAACAATTTCACACACGTAGGTCTTCTACCTTTACAAATTTGCCCATAGTCAGAAAAGAAACTCTCAGCCCTAAAACAACTCTTATGATGGGTAATTTCTAGTAATCCATTTTCTTATGAACTTCTTCCTCTTCAAAATTAATAAACCCCTCTTCAGAATCTATCCACGCCATCTATAATAATTTAATTCCCTTGTCTCTGGATCGGTTTCATGAGACCACTGAGCTCCACAATCTATGCACTTCCATCACCTCACTATCCTTTGTTTTCTCATCCCCTAAAACCTTCATGTTTTCTTGTGGTACATCCTCACTTGCAGTCCCCACTAATTTTGTCTTCATAGGTTCTTGATCTTCTAGACCCACCTGAAACGGTCCTCCAAAAACCATAGAGCGCTGAATCAGCGTCTCCATCCCCCGAATCTCGCTACATCTCATCCGCATTCAAAGTGTTACCCACAGCCTGAGGCACCACTCTCTTCTTCCTAGCCATCAAGATCTGCCAAAAATCAATGGAGTAGTAACCAAAAGAGAAGAGCGACCGAGAGCGTATCATCGAGAGCAATCTCAAGTTAGGGAACAATGTTCGCTCTACAAATTCCACGAACGGTCGAACTCACAAATTCTCTCCTCAAGCTCACGAATCCTAGGATGGTTTTTATCACCTAAATTATCCAAAATTGCCTTTATTTTTACTTCACTCTAGTTCTATTTGGACCAATCTGATGACTTTCTAAATCATGGAGGCCAAACCTTTACTTAGCTAATTGCACCCCTATAATCAAGCTGGGTTCAAATCACTAAATAACATTAACCACAAGATCATAAAAATAGCAATAGGTCACACCAACTAATCAAGTTAGCAAGACCTAGGGTTTCTCTCTCTCTAGGTCACAACTCCTAACTCAAAATCATATGTTGCTAGGAATCACCACAAATGTCATACGATATCAAGCTAAAGCATTAAACAAGCTTTGGAGAGAGAAAATCAACTATATTGAATTAAGTGAAGTTATACAAGCAATTTTGGGGATTTAGGGTCAAACCCATATCACAATATACAAAATAAGACTACTCAAGCATTGGAAAGTGAAAGAGGACAAAAGAGAGAAAAATAGCCATGGAAGTCAGATGAGAAGAGCTCCAACGGTGGTGAAGTTCCCCCTCTTCTTTTCTTCCTTCTTCTAGCTCCAAAATGTGCCTTTTCCTCTCTATTTTGATGTGTGGTAGTGCTCCAAAAGTTATGTGAGAATATATGCCAAGACTTGACTTTTAAAGCACAAAAGTATGAGCAACTTTTTGCCCAACCCACTGGGGCTGTCCCATGAGGTGGTTACCACGGGAAGAAGAAACCACATGTGGAACTTAAGCGTGACCGACCCACTCGGGTGTTCATAAGTCTAATGCAAATGTGACTGACCTAGTGGGGCGGTCTTGTCTTGTGGGTCGGTTGGCTCTAGAATCTTCTTGTTTGCACCAAAATCTTCCTGAAATGTCCCATTGTCCTTGACATACTTTCCAAAGTTGGCTACGATAACTCTTTACATATTTTATGATGCTCCAATGAGCTTTTACCTAGTGTCATATACAAAATATGTTAGCTCACCTATATTAACAAAGTAAGCTATAAAGTAGGGAAATAGGTCATAAACCAAACAGGATGAATGAAATACCCCTAAATTTTAAAATACATTTATTTTCTAGTTTACGAGTATATTATATAGTATTTATAACAAGCATATTATATAGTTTATAAGTACGTTATATTACTACAAGCATATTATAGGATTTAATAAAGATTATTCATTTTAATAAATAACCCGTTTTAAAAATAAGTCGGTTATGATTTTTAATGTAGTAGTAATGATCGTCATATTTATCTGGTTAGTTTGGTACATTTATTTATTAAAAACTGAATCATAATAATAATGTTAGGATTTAAATACCACTATAATTGTACTATATTAAATCAATCATTTTTAATCAATCAGTTTACCCATTGAGTTTTCCTGATTTTATTGAACAATTAGTTTTAACTATTCATATTTCCACTTAAAGTATAAACCACTCTTATCTCTTAATATTTCATAACTTTACTAATGAATTAATTCTAACCTCTCATATTTCCTAACCCTTAATTTTCTTTAATTTAACTAAACAATTTAATTCACTTTACTGATGGTTAGTATTCTTTCTCTCTTGGTTTTCCTTCGACTTTCTTTAAATACCAGTCATCCATCTCTTCCAAATATAGGTAATATTTCTTGCTTCCTCTCTCATATACTCTTGTTTACTGGCACAAAAGGAAAGATAATATATATGTATATACATATAGCATGTTCCCAACTCTACTCAAATACTTAAATACTGTAATAACAACTCTCCTCTTCTACCCGATTATCCCTACATCTGCAACAACAAAAAATATACTCAAACCTTCTCCTTCCTATTCTGACCGAAAAAAAAGAAGGAGAAAAGGTAAGACCACTCCCCATACCCACGTACAACTTGCAACAGGAAAAGAAGAAAGAAAAAAACTACTACTCACGTACAACACTCCACCCTCAACCCCTGATGACATCAGTTAATTTGTCACTATTATTATATTATTTTCTCTTATCTTTTTATTCTATTTAGCACACTATTAATTTAAATGAGTATTTTAACCAGTGTTGAATTTGTAGCAGAATTATAATATGTTACTATTATATATTTGTAAATATATATTTTATAATTATGATTTATGGTAATTTATTTATAATTAAATTTAAAGTATTCGGGTATCTAATAATACCCATTATTATTTTTAGCTCTGAGTTTGTTAGCGAGGAGTAGTGCTTTATTGATTGTGGTGCGAGTTTCGTCCGAGGTAAGTTACTGCGTTCACTAAACTTGTATTAACTGCGTAAAATAAATCTTTTTGTAGTTGTTGTGATTTTTATCTGTGAGTGACTATTATTTTGGGAATGAACTGTTTATGATAATGATTACTGGAAATCTTTAAGTGCGCAGTTTATTTTATGGTGAATAATTGGATATTGTTTTTAGATGAGAGGTTAATGAGAAAATGTCAATGATATGATTATGTGAAATTGTAATTATTTATTCATGATTATTGTGGCATGATTGAATTTTGACGGTATATGTGGATTTTAATGAGATTGTAAGTTGGATGATAAACAATGAATAAAGAAATTTTAAGGAAAATTATACCATGGTACATGTGGGCCGTATTAGGACACATGGATAAGATGATAGATGCGGGCCGTATTAGGATTTAGGACGCATAAGTTTGAGATACTGTGGGCTGCACTAGAACACAATTAGCCCTAGATCTACTCTATAGTCTTTTGAACTATTGGGGGGTGTGCACACTTAAGGATTTAGTGGCGAGGTTGGATTCCCGGCTGCGTGTTGGGGTCCGGGTTACAGCTGCGTGTTGTACCCAAGAGTGAGAGATGTTGTTTTGTCCTGGCTGCGCGTTGGGACAAGGAAGATAATTTAATTAATCTGGATATATATTCTTGAGTTATTAATGAAGCATATGTGAAACATTTTACAAAGTTTACTTTATGGTTATGTGATAACATGGTTAAAATGACCGGTATGTTGATGCATTGCTATACTGTTAATTGTTTTCAAAGAGAGAATGATTTTTACGTAGTGAAGTGGTAGCTTACTCAGTTTTTCTGACTTTATCGTGGCTCTTTGTTTGTTTGGATTTCTGCCACAGGTCCTAATAAAGTATAAGGGATGGGACAGCGACTCGCTAGACTAAGTACCTACATTTAAATTTTGTCTAACTTTGTGACTCTTTTGTTTTAAGACTTTTATAACTTTGTCAGATTTCTTTTATCAATAATGATGGTTTAGATTATTTGAACATTAGTTAAAGCCTTAGCACTCGTTTAATTGCGAGTGTGGATAATACTCCGGATTTAGGATTTAATTCTGCTGCGTATTAATATCGAATCTATATTGTTAAATAATAAACATAATAAAATGATAGAAAATCCGGGGTGTTACAATGAAGGTGAATATAAGCCCTTTATTACATATTTCCCCACTTATCGGTCATCACAAGTTCACCGTCATCCCTAACGGCCCGTCTAATTAAATATATGTTATTCGTAACACCTTGATTTCCTATCAAAATGCCACACCCACTCAAGTGAGTGTTAAAGTTAATCTCTACAACCCAAATTTCTCTTTATTAAACAAGGAAATGATGGAATCCAGTAACCAAGTTCAGTACAATTCCAAGTCTTAAAACTGAAAGAACCTAGCTTTCCGGGACAAAACGTCCGAAAGAGATCTTAAAATCTTAGTAGAAAACTAGTGGTACAACCCTTTGACAACTGAACAAAAGACTAGCTACCAGAATAACTATCTATGTGGTGTCGTTCCCAAACTCCCCAAGCTTCCACAAATCTCAATCATCAGCCTACAGTAACAAATCACAAACAAACACAAAAAGGGACTGTGCCAATCAGTAAAACTTAGTATGTCATCGCTAGACCTCATCCGATTCATTTTAGTTGAAAACATTTGATAGGATATAACACTCCATATAATAACATCCGTATACACCACATATTCCAGATTTCCACCAAAAACCAACAACCAAACATCCAAACATTGATAAGGGAAGAAGCTCAACAATCACCACCCTGAAGGGCTGAAACCAGTGACACCCAAACTAGTGAGGCCACGACTCATCCAGTAACACCACCCTGAAGGGTAAAAGCCAGTGAACACCCAAACAAGTGGGGTCATGGATCATCCAATTCCACCTCATCTTATGCCCTTTAGTGTGCACACCCCCTAAAGGTACTTTTGACCAGTATAAGTAGATCATAGTGGATTAACCACAATTCATTGGTAGAGGCGCATAATCAGTATCAATTTGTCAAAGTTTTTCAAGAAAGCTTCCTGTTATATACAACCAATCCAATAAACAATCATTTCCAAACCATAAATCTTCGTACACCAATACGCATGAGATCCATTGCATAGACCTCGTAATCATGTTCATACCAATCCTATTATTATCAATCACACTAGTACGAAAATACCTATTATGGCGCCCCTATTTTGGCAGTTGTAAAAACAACCGTTATAATAGGCTCCCAAAAATTATATGTTTGAAAAAGGCACTTATTTTGGCTGTTCCTTGCCGAGGCCCCTATTTCAGACATAGAATTTTTGAGGCCCCCTAGGAACTGCCGAAATAGGTGCCTTTTTGTAGACATATAATTTTTGGGAGCCTGTTGTTCTGGTTTTTTTTTTAAATTTGGACCACGGGAAAATTTCAATCTATTTTGGCGGTTGTTACTAACAACCGCCGAAATAGACTTTATTTCATTTTATATATCACAATAGCTCTTCATCCTCCCATCTCTTATGGTAATTTTGCAACTCTAACTGGTGAATATACATGCTCTGCGGCTTTTCATTCTCTTCTTTGTGTTGGCGCATCTCTTCATTCTCTTCTTGTGTTTGCGCCTATGCAGTGATAAACCACTGGAACCGCTGGATCTTGCTCACCAAATTGAAGACGGAGGTAATATACTGGAACTTATCTTTTTCTCTATGGAGAACAAGGAACATACATGCTTTACGTCTTTTTATTCTCTTCTTTGTGTTTTCGCTCTCTTCATTCTCTTGTGTCTGTGCCTATTTCATTCTCTTTTCACGGTAATTTTGTTGTCCTAACTGGCAAACAAGGAACATGCTATGTGTCTCTACAATCTCTTCACTCACGGTAATTTTGCAAGGCGAACAAGGAGCATACATACTCTGCGTCGCTATTCATTCTCTTGTGTTTACGCCTCTACAGAGATGCATCACTGGAATTGCTGCATCTCGCTCCCAAGTATGAAGACGATGCAGCTAATTTTTTTTAAAAACCACCTATGGTGGCGGTTGTTATTTCAGCGGTTGTACAACCGCTGAGATAGAGTCTCAACCCTATTTCGGCGGTCTCCATTTTGACGGTTATAGAACCGCGAAAATAGACCTTTTACAACCGCCGAAATAGGCACTTTTTATACTAGTGTCATTTCATGTACCTTAGAATCACCCAAATCATCCAACCATATTTGGTTAAATTCTAGTACACAATCAAGGTAAACCAATATGTGAACAGAACAACTTACCTGAGCCTTGCTTTTCATCAACCACTTTCAAAGCACCCAAAAACCTAACCACAATTATTACAACTCAATCAACCACTTATACCACAAATTCTCAGTCTCCAGATTTTCGTATGAAAGACTAAGGCCAAACAACTGGAAGGAAACTACCATTCCAACAGACACTACAGAAGGCTAACTCTGTTGAACAACTTCAAGATCTTAAAAGGAATGTGAAACTGACAAAAGAAGACTTTTGTTCTTAATAAAAAAAAGAACCTTGATTATATTTAATGAAATAACTCAAACCTATCTATGGTAATTAAATATTAAATTATGATATAATAAGGCTAAAACATGCCTTAGAAACATCGGTAAACAAGTTAAACCATAGAAAACACAAAAATTCACTATAAAGTTAATTTATGCAAATACTTGCTCAAGACTTTGTGTAACCTTTATTAGGACCCAAAGAGCATCCCCATGCTAAAGAACATGTTAAAACAATTACCAAAGAAAACCAAGCTCAAAAACAAGTTAAAATACAAATTGTGCTTTAAAACTCCTTAAAGCACATTTTTGAAAAATTGTCTTAGAAATGAGTTTTGAGTGGCTAAATGACCTATTGTATACCTTAATCAACATGTGTACTACTTAGTATCACATTATGAAGCCTAATTCAAATAATTTACAAAAAAAACACAAATTGGACACTAATTGTGAATAGTACCTAAATAGTGCTAAATTAAGTCATAAGTCTTCCTTGATTAGTCAATGGTCAAATGAGTCCCTAAATATCTAAGAGGGGGGCCGGTTTTCTATGTGGTGTCTCACCACAAATATTAGCTAACTTTTCTACAAAATAAGAGGGAAGAGGAAAAGGGAACTATTCACTACTTTTCACCTAAGTCACAAATATCCTCTTTGTTTACCTCCCTCCTCTCTCCTCTCCTCTCATTTCTTTCTTCCCCGGTCGGCCACCTTCATTCTCTTCTTCTCCCTTACGTAAAAAGCTGGAGATCCATTCTTCTTGATCTTCCCTTGCTTGCTCAAGACACTACAAAGCTCCAAATTACAAATAAATTACATAATCTTGCTAGTTGAGTCAAGACCTTCCATTTGCTCTTTTCAAAACCTCCAAAGCTGAAGTTGGACTCCGTTTAAGGATCTCCATTTGAAGATGAAATTACATGTTCTAGAGCTAGACTACACACTCTTTGGTTCAAGGTAAAAAGAAACTCTAAAAACTCATTTTTCCTTCCATTTCTATACATGGCCGAAAATTGCCTTCTCAATTACCTTGTTCCTTTCTTTGTATTAACATTAATTAAATCTTCAAGAGCTTAGTGGAAGCCTTGCTTTGATTCCTTACCAAACACCATTCTAAGGTTCCTAAGGTAATCACTCATTTTAGTGCACTAAGCACTCTCTTTGTAATCTAGAGTTTTTTCCATGAGTCTAAGTGTGTTACTTAGTACTCATTACCTCCATTTGAATATTTTTTAGAAGTTTAGCAAGTGATCAAACTCCCTTGGACGAATTTCAATCAAGAGAACCAAGAAAAGAAGAGAGAAAAGGCTTGAAATCTTAAGGTAAATGATCTACCTTAATGTAGTTTAATGCCTTAAGAAAGTGTGTTTATGTTGATATAAAAAACTAAGGAGCTAATGACATATGAGTTAGAAGAACAATCATAAAGTGAATTATAAGAGCTTTTATAAATTGCCATGGGACTATTGTTGTGTGCAGGTGGCTATGTTGATTAACATGTTTAAATTATGTCATTTAAGGGCCTAAAAGCCATGTCATTTAAGAGCCTTAGTGCTATGAAATTTAAGATTATTGCACCATATTGTGTTGATTGTGGATGTCTTGAATTAGGTAAGAAAAACTATGCATTTGGGCATACCAATATAGTAGAGAAGCTATGGCAAAATTGGTGTAGAAACCAAATGTTTTAAGTGTTAAGTGAGTTACTATGACCTAGGAAATACTAGGAATCATTAAGGGTTAATTGAGTAGAAATGAGTTAACTAAGGTATTCTTATGAGTTAGGATGACCTAGAGTTGATTAGGAGGAATTAGAGATTGGATGGGTGAATTAAACACACCAAAATCATGGTATAAGGTGTGTATTGAATTGTGCAAAAATTTGTAGGAAAAATGATGTAGGAGTGTCTTATATTGCCTAGAGATGAACTAGTGCGTGTAACCTTGAGAATGATGAGTGGATTGAGTAATGGAGGTGAAAATGTCCTAGAAAGATTTAGTATGGTGAAATGATTGAGAGTAAGATGCAAGGTGTCGTGAGGATGACTAGGAAATGCATTAATATGTGCAAGCTTTGAAAATGAGGAGTATAATGTGTAAAGGAAGGGAAATAAGTTAAAAAGGGCTAGTATGACCAAGGTGTGTAAGAATGATGGAGTATAAATGATTGTAAGTGAAACAATTGGGTTAGTAAAGATTGTGAGCTAATGGACATTTGAGAAACCTAATAAACTAAGTTGCAAGTGTTAGGAAATAAGAGGGAGAATTTGTGTATATGACCAAATATTAAGTGATGAGTTTGGTCAATGGATTAGGAAGGTTTAAAGTGTTATAATGGTGTTAGAACATGTTAGGATACATGTGGAAAGATTAGAAAAAAATGGGCAAAGAAACAAGTTTAGAATAGAGATTAAAACTGTAAAATGTTACAGACTAATGCATGGTCCGGGACTTAGTCCTTGGATAAAGTCCCGGACCACACAAGAAAAACTGCCGAAAAATCATGTTGAGGTTGGTCCGGGACTTAAGTCTTGTAAGAAGAACCGGACCACCCCTTAAAACTTGCCGAGAATTAGTCTGCTACATTGGTCCGGGACCTTGTCCCTGTATGTAGTCCCGGACCATAGTGAAAAACTGGCCGAGGATTTCTGAAATGAGTTGGTCCGGGAGTAGAGGTCCGGACCACGTCTCGGATCAACACCAAAATTGAACCGTGAGTTAGGAAATGAAGTAAAATGAAAGGGTTTGATTGGTATGGGTATTAGATGATTGTTAGGACTTGTTTGGTGACATGTAATGGGCGTTAGAGGCGTGAACAAGTATAAGATATAATGAGAATTAAATAACTTATGTGATTAAGTTTGAACTACAATGACTTAGTAGTTATTAATCGGGAACCATTAGTGATGAAATAAACTAGGTTAACTAAAAGGAATTAACCACCCGTTTCAATGAATGTTATAGGGTTTGAATAATTGGACTCCGGAGGAGAGTAGACAACCGACGACAACGGTGAACGGTATGGTTTTCTTGTAGCTTGTTTGCTAACGAGGTGTCCCTCGGTTTGTGTGCTGTGTGTTTATATGTTACGACTAAACAAGATAAAGCATGAAACTGGGTTACCATATTTCGTTGTGTGTTCGTACTACACTAACACGACTTACCTTTGAGCTTATTTACTAACTTTGGTTGTTAAACGAATGTGAAAGAACATGAAACACTCCCTATTATTAGTTGGTACCTGGAAGAGGTTTAACTAACAAACTTTGTCTTTGAGACTTCTACTAACTGGAACTTGGGGGTGAGGAATCCGGGACCGACTCCGGCCATGCATGTATGAAGTAGGAGGTCGGTATCTGTATCAGATCCGACTTCCGTTTGAGACTCGTCTATGACTTGTCGCCTAGAGTCGACAAACAGACTCGGCCACCTTGAATTACAGTTCGAGGTGGGAGGCCAGATTAAGATGGTGCGGTCGGATCACCTAAATCCCAATTAATTTAAGAATTATTGTTTATTCAACCAGTGCAGTTCTCGGCCGCTGGCTAGGGTTACTTTTGACCCGACAAAAATAAACAATGGACTAAGTACAACTGGATCTAATTAAAGAATGGTTGACATATTTGAGATAAGGTTGGAGGCGAGAACTAAATGATTCTCAAACTTGATGAGTTGAAAAGCTAACTCACTTACTTAATGAACGTCCATTATGTCGTTCAATCTGTTTGAGCTATGATTATTTCATATTAATGCGTTGTGTGTTATCGCACTTCTTATTATTGTTTGTATGATAAATCAACTGCATGTATACGACAAAATAGTCGTGTGTAGCCCCGTTAGCTTATGGGCCGCACGTTAATCATACCAGCGACGGTGATGAGCCCCTCGGGGCATCCATATTATTTTTCAGGTAAATGACAGAAGACGACCTATCCTGAGAGTAGGAGCGGGTAGACGTACTTCGGGGTTTTCCTTTTTGTTACGAGTTGTGCATGTACACTCGTGTTGTAGATAGTAGAAGTTGTAGTAAACTATGTTAAAGTGTGAGATACTTGATACTCGGTATATGTATTTTGGTTAAGGTTTTACACACTTATGTTCGGTATATTCGGGTCTATCAGACCGTAGCTTGAAACTGGAGATTGTAGTATGCCTAGTTAGTCACGTGGGTGACTAACGGCGGTAACACCAACTTATTAGAATTTCCGCTGCATGGTTAATATATATACTTGGAGGTTTATGCGATAATCACGGTTTTAGGAGTTGGGGTGTTACATTTAACAAGAAAACAACGGAAATAGAAGTATTTTGTGAGGATTAGAGGTTGATAGTATAATAACCGAAAATATTGATATATTAGTGAGAAATAGAGTAATGATAATATATAAAAATAAATATATACTCGATCAATAATTTAGGTGTTTGAAGTATCGAGTATTGATCTAAGTGATACTTAAGAGTATTGAAGGAGTTTAATGAATAGATTCTGGGTACAGAGATATAAACAACAAATCAACACCACTTAACACTACAAAAGCCTCGACTTCCAAACAGAAACAACCTGAAAGATATATTGAGCACTAACCTTGGTAGAACATCTGAAGTACTTTTGATTACTCTAGATCGGGTTCGCCTCTACAACAGATGAATGGCACGCCAAGAATAGTTCAAGTAGAAGGTAGACAATTCGAGGAGAATTAGTGTAACTCGGGAGGAACTTGTATATAAGCTTTTTGTGAAGTTGTAACTCATGATGCTTAGGAGTACTAAGAGTAGTTAGAAGATCAAGGAAGTATTCATATAGCTAACAGTTACAGAAGATAGAGTCGACTTACCCCCACTGAGTAATTAAACCTAGTGTGAATATAGGGAAACAGTTACTGACTCCTAGACTACCAGGAACCTAATGGAAACAACTCAGCCACTTCCCACAAAAAACGTCCAGAAGACCCCACCACACACCTGCTTCCGGGGAAGACTCCAAGAGGGAGCCCACTAGACGAAATACCTTAACCCAATATTACACCAAGAATTAGGAAATGAACTACCTACCAAGCTTAGAATTTTCTGAGGTATTTCATTATTATTCTCAGCAATCTGAATCATCGTGTAAGTTGCCTCTTCTTTATCACCAAATATTTGACTTGTGTTCAACATTTTACCTCTGTCTATATTCACATGTTCTTCTGGTTTTCAACATCGTTTTCACCCTTAATTGTACAAAATAATATGTGGTCAACTAGAGTTAAGAACATGGTCAACCTAACACAATGCATGGTGCAGTTAAGTCAAAACTAGTCAAATGATGCATGATTCATTCGAAAATAGTCAAATTAAGTAAAAAAAATATAGGTCAAATTTAAGTCAAATGGTCTTAAAATGGTCAAAACCGGTCAAAATTGGCAAAAGAAAAATGTGAAAATGGGTAAAAACTGACCCGGTTCACCCGACATTGATACCTAGCGCACATGGAGCGCATCGTGCGGCACCCGTCCTTCGCCCCGTGTGTCTGACACTCATCATCCTAAGCTGGCGTCGTCCACGTGTCCCGTAGCACTGCGCGTTGCGCGTGCACCACATTGTGTGTGTTGCACCGGCTCCCGGGGCAAGGGTTCGTCCATTTTTTTTTTTGCGTTTTTTTTTGTTTTGTTTTTCCTTATTATGTCCATTTTTACCCAAACTTAACTAAATTGTATTATAAATGCTAACCAAATACCTCTGAATGAGCTACTCGTACATCCTCGTCAATGTTAATTTCTTCCGGGTGCTCCTGAAATGTCCCTGCAATGTCGTCTTCATTGTCTCCTCTCTTTTACTCTTAACCCCCAAAAATTTCTTAAAACACTTGAGACTCATATCTCATATCCCTCCTTTCCTCCTTACTCTTAATGATTGAATATGATTTCGAAGTTTTGTATTCTATAACAAGTTATCACCATATACAATGGATTTAGGGAATGTTTCGTAATATATCATAAGTTTTTTTATCTATATTGTAATTTTTTTAATCATATTGAAGTAGGGTCAAGAAGCTCAATTTACGACTACGTGAATTGGAAAACTGATTGCATGTATGAATCATCCTTTACAAAACAAGAAAAATAATATAATAGTAATAATATATTTTTAAATTTATAAATTACAAAATAAATAATTAGGTTATTATAAGTAAATAAATGCCGCATATATTTATAATAAAAATAGTAAGCCTCATACAAAATCAAGCATTGATATTATACATATACATATAATCAATTAAAATCGAAAGCATTCTTGTAACAACGGTTTTACCTAGTGAAATATACTACTAGTTATTTATAAAAATGGATTGTATTTTATGTAAGTGATGAAATAAAGTATAATAATTATAGGATTATTATTGTGATCTATAAACATATTCAATATAAATAAGGATTCAAACATTTTTTTAACTAATATTTGTCTTGGCATAAAGAATTTTTGAACGTTATGCTTGTAGTTTTTTAATATATACTTTTTTTAATAGTAAAATAATTATAAAAAACAGTTCCATCTCACACCAGTGTACTTATTTATAAAAGAAAGTAATGAAAACTTATGGAAAATAAACTTATTATATACTTAAGAAATTGGTAAAGATGTAACTGGTATTAGACTTTGTCACACACAGGGGCGGGGTATGTGTTGAGTTGGGTGGGTTTGCCCCCACCCAAAAATTAAAAATATAATAATAGGAAAATACATATAATACAATATATTTTATAATGTGGCCCTCTAATATTTTAATATGACCTCCCAAATTCCAAAACTGGCTCCACCCGAGGTCACACAAGAGATATTGTGAATTGGCCCATCCTATGTATGCACTTTAGCCATATAGGTATTCTTCCACTTTTCGCTACTTCCTTATTTTAAAATTTAATCTGTGTTTGTTGTGTAGTATTGTTTGAAAGCAAACCAAGTAGTTGTTAAACTTTGTTAGCATTCGGTGACTTCACCCTTTTGCGCCGGTAAGAAAATAAAAAAAAAACTTAAGTAAGTGATGTTCTCCCCTCTCCTCCTCTTTTAATTAAAGAAACCCCAAAAATAAATTATATTGACTTTGCAACAATAGTTTTAAAAACTGAAAAATCCTAATAAAAGACGAAAGTAAAAGATAGTGGTTGAAGGGAGAGAACGTTCAGAAACTTTGTTATTGTAGATATAGATAGATTTTTGAAGTTGTTTATGTAAAAAAATACTATATTTTGAATAAAGGTGATCAAATGGACGGGCGGTCCGGGTTCAGGTCGGGCTAAGAAAAATTTGTAACCCTGCTTGACCATGGGCCCGCTCTAGTATACATGGGCCTTCTTGACATTAGTACAAAGTCAAGTTTACATGTCTCTACCCCAATACATGTAATATATATAATTCTACAATACTCAATTAACTACTGAGATATTTTGATCGATACATATCATTCCCTAGAATGGTATCAAAGCTTATGTAGGGTTAACACCCATTTTTTTCTACCTTAATGATGGTGGCGGTCGATGAAGTCTCTTCACCCTCCGGTCTTAGTTATGCTACATCATCATCGACGGCAACATCAGTGGTTGTCAATACTTTTTCATCTTCGTACTCTATCCTTGCAGCGATGGAATAGCTTAATTACGTCTTTCTTAAGAGGTAATGACCTATATAAGTACATCGATAGAATAGCTTAATTACGCCTTTCAAAGTCACTTGTGTCATCCTGCACAAGTCGACGAACAACCAAATTTGGATTATGTAAAGTGGGTAATACAAGATCTAGTACCTCACATTACAACACTCATGACACCTTTTCAAAAAGTTTTCCTCATCTCCCACATCCATTACCTTTGCTGGTCAACTTGATATCCACCCACAATGTCAAATTTGTGATAAACGAGGTCAGACAACTCGCATTTGATATCACATGTTCAATCAGTCCTATCGACAACCACCTCCTAAGACTATTCAGGTAAATGTTTCTACAAGTCATCCTTCTCAAAATCAAAATAATGGATAGCAGATAATGGAGTTGCACATCATTTCACTAGTGATTTTCAGAAGCTGGATTGGGGAGCTAACTAATTACTATACTAGTACTAAGACTATTAGCCTTAGCAATGGTACTTCTCTTTCTGTAACTCATCATGGATTTGGCACTCTTACTAATCCTACCGTAACCTATGTTATGTTCAGTATCTATCGAGTTCCTGGTCTTCTCAACAATCTCATTTCAGTGAGAAAATTCACTAATGACAATAATACTTCTAATGAGCTTCATTCTGATTGTTTCTTTGTGAAGGATTGCTCAACTGGGGAGACTCCCATGCGAGGCTTGGTTAAAGATGGACTTTACACATTTCACCTCAACTTCAATAATCTTCAGGCTAACCATACTGTCCTCAACACTAGTATTTGTGCCTCTCCTGATAGATGGCATTCCAGATTGGGACATCCCTCTATCTGACAAGACAAAGTTTATAATAAACAAGTTTAACCTACCCGTTACTACCACAGATAGTTTTATTTTTTGTTCTTCATGTTGTAAAGGGAAAACTCATGCTCTCCCTCATCCTCTACTACTGTTAGGTCCTTATACCTTTTCAGTTGTTATATATGGACCTATGGGGTCCTGCTGCAGGTTTCTATATATGGTTTTTAGTACTATTTACTTATTATAGATTATTCCACCAGATTTATGTGGTGTTTTCCCATTGATCTAAAGTCAGATGTTGCTACCATTTTTCCAAAGTTTGTCGTTATGATTGAAAATTAGTTCTATACTACAGTAAAATCTGTGTAAATAGATAATTGATGGGAGTTTCTCGCTCTCACGACCTTTCTTAGTCAAAGAGAGATTCAACATTGCTTCACCCGCCCCTATTCTCATGCTCAAAATGGGATGGTGGAGTGCAGGCATCGTTTGGTTATGGACAAGTCTCTCACACTTCTTGCTCATGCCTCTTCGCCATTACATTTCTGGTATTATGCTGCCTTGACATCTACTTATCTAATAAACAGAACACACTAAATAATCCTCCACAATCAATCTCCTTATCAACTCTTATTTCATGAGTGTCTCTAGATTATACCAATCTTAAAACTTTTAGGCCCGCGTATTGGCCAAATCTGAGACCTAGAAACACACACAAACTCTCCTTTAGATCTACAGAATGTGTGTTTCTCGGGTATTCCCCTTGTCACATTGGGTATATGCTTTGACCCTACCTCTCAGAAAACTATAATATCAAGGGATGTGGTGTTCAATGAAGATCACTTTCCTTTCTCTACTATACACTGCTCTCTATCTTCTATCTCATCCTTCAACCGACGAAGCCATCCCCAATAACCTCTCATATTGAAATCACTCCACCTATCTCACTCTCTCCCATTACTCCATTACTCCACACACACACCAGCCTCACTCAAATAGATCCCTCAAACAGATCCCTCAAACCTTGATTTAGGTTCTCACACAAACACTACCAATCACACAGATCATCCCCTTCCCACCTATCATGTTCCCTAAAACACACACCACATGAAAACACAATCTAAAACCAACAGTCGTTAGCCCAAAACTTACCAAGATGTTACTGTTCTTTGGCCACAAATGAACAATACCATGACTTCACTAGAATTTGTTCCTGGGGAACCAACTTTCAAACAATCTCAGACATATAAAGAATGGAGGGAGGATATTAAAAAGAGTATGATGTGTTAATAAAAACAGGGACATGAGAACTTGTTCCTTTTGAAGTCTTTATGAATATCATAAGCACCAATTGGATACTTAAAACCATAAGTAACTTAAATGGTTCTTTGCAAAGAAGAAAAGCTCACCTAGTTGCACATGGATATACTCAATCCAATGCCAAGATTATACAAAAACATATAGCCTTGTGGTGAAGACCTCCACTATACGTTTGGTTCTATCTATTGTTGTTTGTCTCAACTGGCCTATATATCAAGCTGATATACAAAATGCTTTCTTGCATGGAGAATTGAAGGAAAAGGTTTATTGAGAAGTTGGGAATTTATCTATGTTTATATACTTCATTGTTTATTAATTTAAGCTTTAACGTTATATGTTTCCCCAGTTAAATGTGTAATTATTTTAAATGTTAAGATTAATCCTCACATGTGGTTTTTATGTTTGAACAGGTAAAAATACAGAAAATAAAGTACTTTATTTTATAATCTGACAAAGAGATCAAAATGAGTACAGAGGACGCTATCTAAGTATATACGTTTGATATAAGTGTTGAATGAGGGACGATGTCATGAATAAAATAAGTGATGGCTGCAACACTTAAACAGAAGGCTGCAACAATATAATCGATTCATTGTCGATTGTATATATATGAGCATAACAAAATGATGCACATGAAGATTATTTTATGTCATCTACTAGCTATAAGATAGGAGCCGCACACGAGCATATATATGTATATATATTTGACATTGAGAATATAAACGGGGTGGACATTACGAAACAAAAGGGAACGAAACCTTAACCATCAGACAACACAACAGAGTAACTTGGAAACGGGAGCAGAAGACAGAGATTGGATTCGTCATCAGCTCTACAACAATTAGATGATGTTTCTAATCTCTTTATCATTGTTATTATTTCTTTGTCTTCTATGTCTAAGTAGTTGCACAAAAATCTGATTTATTATGGATTCCTAGTTTGAGATTTCTTCTTCATTATGTGTTTACAAATAATTATATACAAATTGTAGTTTTATTCATTTCTTTGTTTATATTTCTCAGGTTATCCGTACAATTGTTAGAGAGATTAGTTTGTTCACTTACAAGTGAGAACTGTGGCGTGTAGGGTGTGCAAACGGTTAGAACGGATATCCGTTAACCGAAGTTTGGAAAAAAAATACGATGTTCGGTTATTTCGGTTATAACCGTTTTAACCGAAATTAGTACTAATATCCATTTTAACTGATAACCGTTTTAACCGTTAACCGTTTTACAAACTACTGATATCCGTTAACCGCCCCATAACCGAACTTTTAAATTAATCGAAATAACCGAACATTTGAACATAACCGAAATAACCGTTTTTTCTATCATAACCGAAATAACCGTATTTTCTATCATAACCGAAATAACCGTATTTTATAACATAAATGAAATAATCAAACTAAAACTTACTGATTACAAAATAAGGATAATTTTTTTTTATATATATAAAAAAACTTCGGTTATTACGGATAATCAAGTTTGAGGTTTAATATCCGTTAACCGCCCCGTTTTAAAGTACGGATATCCATTTTAACCGAAATAACCGAACTTTTGTAAAATGGTTAAAAAAACGGTGATCGAATCCAGAAAAAAAACGGTTATTTCGGTTATCCGTTCTAACCGCCCTGTTTGCTCACCCCTGGCGGCGTGCAATAGACTACAAGAGTATTACTAGTGAAACTTGAGACAAAATTCTTTGGGATTAGCTTACTAGAAACCAGATGAATCTTAAACGCTACTAGTTAATCAATAGATTCGTAACGAGAGTTAGGATTTAGGAGTTTCTAGTAAGAATCTATCTTGCGGGGAGACCGATTTTAGATTAATTTAGTTCTGAGGTTGCAATCTAGAATTAAGAAACAACCAGGAAGGAAATTGATGAAATAGGGAGAAGTAGTTAACCAGGATTCCTCTGTTTAGCTTGTCAAGAAGATAATCCTTTTATTGTTGTTATTTTAGTTTATTTATTTTCTGCAAATCAAAACCCATAATTTAATATTATTATTTTTCCTTAGTTTATTAGTTAGATTAGAATAGAGACTCAAATAGACATTGTCTCCTTTGGTTCGATGACCTAAAGGGATACTTTAGGAAAATTGACTACGATAGACTGGTACACTTGCCCTATTTGGTTTAACCCGTACATTTATACTAAATAGCCTCAAGGGTATTCTCATTCTAACTATCATAATCATGTGTGTCTTTTACAGAATTCACTTTATGGCCTCAAACAATCTCCTAGGGCTTGGTTTTCTAAGCTAAGTTTCTATCTTACTTCTATTGGTTTCCGCTCATCCTTTTCAGATTCTTCTCTATTCATCTACAAGCATGGAAAGGATGTTATGTATGTCCTAATCTATGTAGATGACATCATTTTCATAGATTCTTCTTTATTTATGATTAAGAAGTTTACCAAACACTTGTATTCCCACTTCCCTGTTTCAGCTGCGGGGGAACTAAACTATTTTTTAGGAGTTTCTGTGACAAGAAATCAAGATGGCATGCTTCTCACTCAAACCAAATGCATCACAGATCTTCTCACCAAACTAGATATGCTAAATCTTAAACCTTGTTCCAACACCTCTTCCCACAACCACAAATCTTGACACTTTGAACTCCCATGACTATGATAACCTACGCGCTACCGCGGTGTTTGTGGGTAGTCTTCAATACCTAGCTATCACTCGTCCAGATCTGTCCTATGCGGTCAACTGCATGCAGTCAACTGCATTTGCCAATATATGCATAAGCCAAAATGTTCACTGGAGTGCGGTAAAGAAATATACGGTACTTGATAGGAACTCCAAGACTGGGTCTTTCATTTCCTCTTTCAAATCTGTGTTTCTCTCCATATGTTCTCTTATGTCGGCTGGGCTTGATCTCCTGTCAACCGGCGCTTGACCGCGGCCTACCTCATCTTCTTTGGCAATCATCTTGTGTCTTGGAGTAGTTGCAAGCAACGAACGGTGGGTGAAATACCCCTAATCTTTAAAATATAATTAAATGATCTATTAATGATCTAAATGATTATTAAACATCTAATATTATTGGAACAATCTATAAGATCTCACAAGGCAAAACACGCCTTAAGATCGGTAAAGCCAAAAAGTGCCTTAAGACGCCATGAAGGTTGTATGACCCCAAGTAGGATCCAAGTGGATTCCTAAGTATTATAATGAATCAAGGAACACAATAAGACCATTCTTAAGAGAACTAAGCTCAGGACATCCTGTGACACAAAATGTGCGCTAAAACTCCTTAAAGCACGTTTTTGTGAGATTGCCTTTTTAATTGATTTTAATAGGCTTAAAAATTATAAATATCCTTAAATATGATATATAATCATATTATATCATATTAGGAATTTAATTCCAGAAATTTACGAATTTTTACAAATTTAATATTAAAATATTAATAAACCCTAAAGTGGGGCCCACATGAGTCAACATTGACCAAGCATGGTCAATGGTCAATTAATTGACTCATTTGAATCATGGTGGCCGGCTGCAATAAGAGAGGAGGCTGCTTAATTTCCTTGATTGACAAAATGCTACCTAAGTAAGACTTTTTCAAAATAATGTTACTTTTTACATTATTTTCAAACTTTACTTACCTTTCCCATCTTCTCCTTCCTCCTGTCCGATTCCTCTCATCCCAGCCGAGCCCTCTCCTTCCTCTCAAGCTCTCCAAGCTTGTTCTTGCCATGGAAGGCAAGTCTAGCTCCTAAGCTCCTAATGTAAGTGTTTTAATGTCATTTTAGCTCTTTTCTTCATCTTTTCACCACCAACACCTAAAATTCGTGGCTCATCTATTCCTATGGCTTATTCTCAGTGTTCTAAGGTTAGAACAAGAGCTAAACTCGGTTGAGACCAGTAGAGGGACCAAGGTTGTCCAAATCTACATTTTAAGGTAAAATGTGCTTTAAGCTCATAACTTTTGATTCCCTTCGAGTTTGGCTGTGAAATTTGGTCATAGACTCATCTTCATCTCCTTTTCATGTGGATCTGTTGGTTAGCCATTTGGAGCAAGGGTGACCGAGATCCAAGAGAAATACTCTCTTTTAAGGCATTTTTCCAAGGTAAAACCTAATAACAAGGTAGGATTTCGAGATCTAACTATTCCCTATGTTAATATGGTAGATCTAACACCTTGTGGTGTGTTTGGTTCAGGTCGAAAATACCTAGAACTCCCCTTGCATTTTTAAGGTGATTTTTGCCTTAAATCTTACATTAATATTCCTTATGGTTAAGCTCATGCTTGGAGTGTAACCATATCTTATTTTTTGTATTAAAATGTCTAAATCAAGTGGTGAATTTTCCTACAAGTGACCGAGCCTATACAAGGATTATCAAGGTATAAACACCTTAAACTTATGATTTTTGCAATCTCTAAGTATATATATATATATATATATATATGGCCGAGAGTGAACATACACATATAGGTCATATTGACCTAAAATGTAAAAAATGGGCTAAGATAAATTAAGCTAGTCATTTAAGAGATTTAATTACATAATGGTCAAATTATGACATTATGTGGAAAAATAATTAAACCATGGAGAGGCCGAATATATGCTATATTTTGAGACATTTATTGTGTAATTTATTTTGCAAGATCAAGGTTGTAATAAGGCCATGTCATTAGGCCATTTTAATTTAAGTTTATAAGCTTATTTAGTTTTATTTATGCTTATAATTAAAGTTGGGGCCAATTCGTAATTATTAAGGAATTAGAAAAGCCGTGGGTAATTTAGAGCAATTTAGGGTTTTTAAATGAATTTAATAAAAATTATAACATTTTATAAAGTTTTGGGTCAAAATTGTAAAAATAGAAAAGTATAGGTCATTATTTGTAATTACCGAAAATTGGTTCCCATTTGGTATTAGGGTCAAAGTTGACTATATAGGAGACTTTGACCAGTTTAGAAAATTTAAGAAATTAAAATACTACCTTATAATGAGATACTTATTAAATTGTAAAAGATTTATAAGTTTTGGGTGGTAATGTAATTACCGAGAATTAAGGGTAGTAAATGGAGTTTAGTAAAGTCCTTAAGTTATTAGAAATTTTAGAAGTTTATTTGGTTAAATTTGGAGTTCATGTGAATTATATAAGTATAATATATGGTATTTTATGACATTGTTATAAATAGGTAACAAATGTATAAAAACCGTGAATTAAAAGAAGTATAAGTTAGGAATAATGTTTATAACCTTTTGGTATAGTTTGGTAATTTTTGGAATGGTATATAAGGTTTTATAAAGATATATGTATAATATATAGTTTTAATGGGGTTAGAAAACTATGTATTATAAATTGGAATTGAATTGTGAGTTTATATAAGTTTAATGGTTATAAGTGAAAACCGAAAATACTAAGGCTGTTTGGTATTTAAAAACAAAATATAACTATAGGCTACAATTGTTTTAATGATTTAAATGTCATAAGATATGTTATATAAATAAGATGACATTATATTAATTAAGAGGTGGATTTTATAAATATTTAAGAACATAGGTGCTGTTCGAAAATAATAACATTTTTAAATGGAATTTATAATATGGTTTTTAATGTTATAAGAGTTATAACATTTATAATATAAGAGATATTCATTAAAAAGAATGAATATAGGTTATGAGACTTACCATATAATAAATAGTTCCATAATACACACATATAAATAAATATATGTAGTAGTGTAGAAAATGTGACATGGTTCAATAATCATAAATTATCATAATAAAATGATAATAGTTAAGGAGAAAAGAATTATAAACATTAGATATGGAAATTCTAAAGTTAAGAGTATTCATGGGATAATAAGGATCCTAGATATTAAGAGTATAGTTTACAGATGAATTATACCACATGAAATATAAAAAAAAAAGAGACAAACCTTAGAAAAATAAATACTAAGGTAAGATGCATAGTGCATGACAAAGGATCACACATACAATAATGAAACAAACTGTATGATGTACAAACAAACATTAAGTTACATGCGATAACAAGTTTAACAACAACTATACTAATATACAAACAAGACTACGCGTGTAATATAACACCTTTTCCCAATCTCGAGTTAAACCTAAAACCCGACAACATTGATAGTTAATAACGGGGGGTTAACCGGGAGGTGTTAGTGACGGTACGGGTACCGTAGGATTGTGTTGTTATACAGTATGCTAATCAGTAGCATTGTGTATTGTTTAGTTCGTTAGAGACTACACAAGGAGCATAGGATCTTGCTGATTCATACTCCACCGTAATACACCAGGGTGAACGGTATGTTGTTATGTGGTTCTGATTGTCTCTGAGGGCTTCCTCAGTTCAGACTTCTGTGTGATCTGTGATAAGATTGTTTGTCTGAATGTTTAATTTAATATGCATGATCTTTATATTTATAGCTGCTCATTATTTACTGTTGATGAGTTAACAGTATTGGTTCGTATATAAGAACCTATATATAAAACGAACTAGCGGCTATGGTGCTATCTTATACGAAAAATAAGGAACGTCAGAGAAACGTTGTAGCACTAGGATAATAATACATATATATTATCCAAGACTTTCATACGGAGCATTGGCCTTTCTATACGCCGCTCTCGTATCTAACACTGGATCCCGAGTTCACAGACTCCGGATTGGACTAATGATCTTGGTCTGCTGTGTTAGAAAATTTGGTAATGCGATGCGATGGTATAATTAAGTAAATAATGAATGGAAGTAAAGCCAAGAGGATGTGGCTCTTGGTGCGCGCTGTGATCACAAAAACGATACCAGGATGTCCGCGTACGGGTCCGCAAGTATCAAGAAAATTTCCCGTGAGCTAGAATGGCTCGTTGGTCGGAGACTCTACCGTTGGAGTGGCTACTGCCGTGGGTGACCCGCCATAATATATGGGTAACTAGAGACATGTCGTTTTAATGAGACAATGTCACTAGGTATAACTGAACAATAATACATTTGAGAATTATACAGTGGCGAACAATATTGGCTTCTACACCATGGACGAGAATAATACTTATTGTTACTCTCGTTGTTTCGCTTATTGTTCATTGGTTATACTTGTGGTATATTATGTGTTTGATGGTTGTGGTGTTGTATGGATTACGTTGTTTATCTTACAGTTTATATATTAAAATGGTATTGCATGTAATGAACCTCATGCTCTCGACCAAATAATGAGGGGTCTTTGGGGGCATGACGGGGCATGTGATGACATACTCAGCAGGGGCTGATTCCATACCACAAACCATCTTTATTTCAGGTGATTAGCTGGTGGGTCGCAGCGAGACGTGACCATTGTGATATTACAGTTGGTTTAGACTTGGTACGGTGTGATACTCAGGTTGTTTTGGACTCGGGTTGTTTAACCGAGGTGTATTTGTTTAGATGCTCACGGTCTGTAATAATTGTTGATGTTAGATTTGTTTTAAGTTGTTTAAGTTCTACTATCTATCTCTTGTGGTCACTGCGGGAATACGTTTCGCAAGTTGATTATCAGGTAAATCGTTATCACCCGTATGGGCGAGTGATAACAGTGACACCAGTAGGGCGATAGTTTATTATTTACCGCTGCGAGATATTATTGTGCGCGACTTCTATAGGATTAACTAGGAACCGGTTTAGTAGGGTGTTACAGTGGGCCTTTCTTCCACTGAGGCAAAATACAAGTCTGGAGCCACTGTGACTGTAGAGGTTACATGGTTGCAGATCTTAGTCTTTGAGCTGGGAATTTCTCTCTCGAATCCACCACAGGTCTATTGCGATAACCTGCTTGCAACTTTTCTCGCCTCCAACCCCGCCATTCACAGGCGTATCAAGCATGCATCTCTTGATTATTTTTTTGAGAGTGAAGATTCCAAATGGAACCTTAAAGATTTGCCATCTTTCATCGAATGCCCAAATTACCGACCTATTGACAAAACCTAGTTCTACTTAGTTTTTTACAAGCTCCGAGCCAAACTACCTCATACCAATGGGTTGTAGGGCTTGCGGGGGAATGCTGACCATGGGCCCACTCTAGTATAATGGGCCTATTTGACTATAGTATAAAGTCCAGTTTACATATCTATAATCTTATACATGTAATATATATAATTCTCAATACTCAGTGAAATACAATGAGATATTTTAATTGATACATCTCATTCTCTAGAAGACCTATGGGGCCTGTTTCTAATGTCCAGGACCGTTATTTATTTTTCGGGCCGGGTTAGGCTAGACACAGTTTTCCCAAATTGCCGTTATCCGGCCGCTTGACCTGATTTATTTTTTATATATATATTTTTAAACTATTGTTAATAATTAATATAATTTTAAAAAATATAAAAAAATTAAATTAAATTTATATTAATTATATATATTTTAAATTCAGGTCGGGCTTACCAACGGGCCCATAATTGTGCCACGACCCAATCCGGTTTTATTTTCGTTCATACTTTTTTGTCCAGTCCCGCCAGGCGGGCCCATCGAGCTTTTTCCCAGACCGGGTCACCGTGCCGTGTTGGCTTGATCAACTGTTTGACATAACATCTTGAAAAGTGTTAAAAACTAAAGTAAGAAACTTGTTATTGTGGATGTCTTTAGTAACTAATTACTAAAGTTGTATTTGAAGTTGGCGCTGGCGACATCTAGGTAGTTGGCCTCATTCTTTGATTTTTTTAAATGTGTTGTAGTTGTAATTAGAAGTCCAAATAATATAAAGTTCATATCACTATTTATCATTATTTGAGTTTTTGAAATATTGTCTAATTTGAATATTTTTTGATAAACTTAAATTTTTTTTATTTTTTGTTTATGTATGTATAAGATTCACTTCATAAATAAATAAAGTATACAATTTTTATGTACATGGCTGTTATTAAAAAAAATTTGTTTTAGTATTCAAACCCTATAATAATTTTGGCTGTGTTAACTTTCTTCGATGATGCTGGAGGTCTTCATAGGTGTTGGCATTAAAGGATTATATGGGGTAGAATTTTCTTTTTCTTGGATGGGGTTAATAACCTAACCTCATTCAAAGGTATATAATATAAAGTTCAGACAATGTTAATCTTCTTTGAGGATGTTAGCTTCTTCGACAACGTTAACATTTTTGATGGTGTTAGTAGACTTTTCTTTGAAGATTGTGTGGGGGTAGACTTTTTTTTGTAAGGGTTATAAATGGACCACATTAGTCTCTTCGATGGAGTATATGGTAATGTTTTATTTTGCATGGGTGGGGTTGAAATTTGTTCAACAACAAAACAAACTTCAGTTTATAGTTGAAGAAGGTATAATATTGATGTTAAATAAGATACGTTTTTAAATAAAAATACATACTCCTTATGTTCAAATTATAAGTTATTTTAGACTTTTTTCACACTTATAATAAAGACTTTTAAAAGGTGGGTGTTTCCTTAATTTTTGGATGGGAAGTAATGGTGGCCAATGTGTCCTTTTAAGCAAGCAATGAAATATTAGTAAAATTCTATTTGCTTTTCTTAATTCACAATTGTAATCATACATTTTAAGTATTCTTGCATCTTAATCAATACTTGAACATAAACAAGCAAAAAACATTAGAAAAAATGAAAATGTAAACAAATTTCAAACTGAAACCAAATTTGGAACTGGAACCGATCACAGAACCGGTCAAGAACTGTCTAGAACCATTACTACTTTGAATATGATTCAGCTCGTAAGGATTCGGAATAATGGTGGCCACGGGTTTGGTTCCACCGGTTCCGGTTCCGGAAAATGTGTATTCGTATTCGGAACCGGTCTGGGTGGTTCCTATTCCGGTTCCGGTTGAAATCTGGATTCGCTTCGGATTCGGTCAAAAAACCGGTTCCGGCCGGTTCCGGTTCCGATTCCGGTTCTGATCGGTTCCGACTAGTTCCGGAGCGGTTCCGGAAAGATTCGATCGGCTCCAGTTGCTTCGTTTTAGCTCCGATTTGAGATCCGTTTGAGCGCACACGTTGCTCTTTTCATCCACTTTACTCCTAGATAGTTATTCTTCAAGTTTATAATCTTAAATGTGTAAGAACAAAGACTTAGGAATTTTTATTGAATTTACAAAAAATAAGGAACAAAGAGAATTTTATTATATGATTCACTGCCTCATTAAAACCTTATTAGGTAAAAACTCATTGGGAAAACCCTAATAAGGAAAAAGAGTACAGCTACTAAGAGTTACATGATTTCAATTTGCAAGTCTTAAATAAAAGATTACATGGAAAGAAAGTAATACTAAATACTATACATTCTAAAATATTACAAGATAGAAGTCCTAAGTGGCGTTATCCCCATTCATCTCATACCAATCATCAAGTTGGCCTTCATATTGCAATGCGCGTGCTTGGGATCTAAGCTCGGCTAAGTCCCAATCATACTTCTCAACACAAATCTTGATTGAGTCTGGTGCAAGGCTTGATCTCTTTTCATCAATACTCGTTTGCCCGCACTAAACGTCGACTCTGAAGCCATGGTTGATGCTGGAATTGCTAGCACATTTTGGGCTATCTTTGAAAGGATTGGAAACATGCTTCATGTGCTTGCCACCACTTAAGAACATCTATATCACCATCATCATCATCAAAACTAAAAGTAAAGATAATATAATCATCATATGTACAAAATCCGGAACCCGATTGAACTGATCTTGGTCTTTTCAAAATACTAGAAATCAAAGAACTGCTTTTGCTACGGGGCGTGGTGGTTTAGAAGAGGAACCACTATCACTAGCAGAAGAAAGTTCCCCCGGACGATACTTTGAAGTATATTCATCGTGTAGCTTTTTCAATGCTACATTAACCTTTTGTACATATTCCTTAACATAACCATCCTGGGTGGACCTCCGGGAACAATACTATAATAATAATCAAGCAAATTTGTTAGACCTTCCAATTTTATTTGAGGATCAAGAACAGTTGCAATACAATAAATCAAAGGAAATTCATTGAAATAGTTAAACCATTTAGACTTCATATCATAAATAACCTCACTAATCCCATCAACATTCTTGTTCTCATGCAAGACATGGAAAATACTAATACATTCATTTATGACAAGATGCACATTAGACTCATAAACTAATGAAAATACCTTAGTTGCAGCATCAAAACATTTTAAAACCTTGCTCACAACATTAGCCTTTTGCCAAAAGTTCAGACCCATTAATTCCTGATTTGATTGAACAACCATAGAGTTATACAAACTAGTCAAAACGGGTTGGTGTTTCTCAGCCTTAACTAACAACTCATATGTGGAGTTCCATCTAGTGGGGGTGTCGGGAGCAAAATGGCGAGGACGTTAACCGGATTCCTCACACTCTTTTTTGTACTCATTTTTAACAACATGCGATTTTCTAATTTTTCTCATTACATGCCTAAGTGGTTCTAGTGTGGAAGTCAAGTTAGATAAACCATCTTGTACACACAAATTCACAACATGCGCACAACATCGAATATGCAAGTAATCACCATCATGCAAGAGTGTGAGTTTCTTATTAGATTTTAGATAATCTACACACCTAACGTTGTTTGAAGCATTATCTAAAGAAATAGAGAACACCTTATCTAACAAGTTCCACTCAGATAACACTTCAACAAGTTTTTCAGAAATATTAAAACCAGTATGTGCATCATCAAAAATATCAAAGGCAATAATACGCTTCTGAAGCGTCCAAGACTATCAATCCAATGAAGTGTAACACAAATAAATGCCTCATTAGTAGTAGAGATCCACATGTCACTAGTTAATGAAACACGACCATCAAATGCATTCATCATTTCCTTAGTTGTTTTTTCTAGTTTTACTATTTGTACAAAAGCTCTACGTTTTAGCGTATTCCTAGGCACTCTACTATATTGTGGTGTAATGTAGTGCAAACAAAATTTTCAAGATAAGCTTTCACCAAATTAAAAGGTAATTGTTCAGCAATCATAAACCTAGCCATGCCATCTATAATTTTTTCTCTACCATAATGAAAAAACCTGGACCGGGTTGTCGTTCGGTAAACCCGGTGAGCATAGTTTGACCGCTCGTACCGCCCGTCATTGCCGCCGTATCCTTGTAGATCTTGTGCGTTTTCAAGTGCTTGGCATAGGATCCGGTTCCGGTGCTCGCCGTCCATGCAAGTCCTTTGCTGCAAAGATTGCAATATTGCTTGTATGTCCCGGGCTTCTTCAGATCTTCTTTCTTGTGAAGTATGCCACACCCAAGAAGCCGGTTTCGTTTTTGTTGGAGCAACGACATCATCCTCTTCTTGATCAAGATTGTGGGCATCGGATGGGGTAGAGGATGTACCTTTAATTGTAAAAAAAATTGATTTAGACTATAATTAAGATAAGGGAAAATTACATCGCCCACCCATGACGTTTGGCGAAATTACACAGCCCACTCACGAGGTTTCAAAAATTACTTTGCCCACCCATGTGGTTTCCATAATTTTACATCCACAACTTTTCTAATATTTTATCAACTTAAAAGATGGTTAAATGATATCCAAATTTGATGAAACTTTACATGGACGATATTAAAGTGTAATATTTTGGTAAAACGTGAAATCCAACGTTTTTAAGCTCATATATGATCTGTGGGACCCGATGAACGTGTCTCATGTTTCATTGGGTCCCACAGGTCATATATGACCTTAAAAAACTTTGGATTTGGCATTGAACAAAAATATAACACCTTAGCATCGTCCATGTAAAGTTTCATCAAATTTGGATATCATTTAACCATTTTTTAAGTTGATCAAATATTAGAAAAGTTGCTGGATGTAAAATTGTGGAAACCACATGGGTGAGCAAAAGTAATTTTTGAAACCTCATGGGTGGGCTGTGTAATTTCGCCAAATGTCATGGGTGGGCGATGTAATTTTCCCTTAAGATAATATAATGTAATTAAAATTAAAGTTTGTATAAAATAAATTGTAACTAATATTAAAACTTACCGAATGGTGGTGATATTCCCGGTTGTGTTGCCCCCATGTTTGTAGATCCGTGCTGAGAAATTGTATAGCTTCCACCTTGCGGGAGTGATGAAGGTGAATAATGTGGATGTTGTTGATGATACCTGAATTCCATCTCATCGATTTGGTCTTGCTCATCAACTTGAAAATTTGGATCGATTGGAGGTTAGAAGGCATCACTTCCTTTCCGGATCTCCTTGACATTTTTCTAGAATGTGGGAAATGGGAATTGAGAGCTAATGTGAGAAATGAGCTTTTTAGTAGCTAGAATGCTTAATAACACTTAATTGCACAAGAAAATACTAGTAATAAGAGAGAGGAAGAGTAGGATGAGTTGTGTGGTGAGAATGATGATAAAATGGTGTATTTATAGGGGTTTTGGGGCAAACTAGCCGTTTTTAGCCGTTAGGAGCCGTTTGACACATAAAAATAGCTGTTGGGATGAAATACCCGGGAATTCGCAAGATTAGATAATAGTAGATAATATAGTATATGTATAATATGAATAAGGTTAGTAGTTGGGGCCCAGAGAATTAAACGACATTCTTCTTTGAATTGATCCTTCTCCTTAAAATATTTACAATTATTTGTAACGTATTGCCTTAATTAACTTTAGCTATATTTCAGATTTTATACTGTTTAAATATTACTTCATCTTCTAACTTCATTACGTTATTAAATTTCAAACGCCATTCTAGAATTTTCTTTCCAAACTTATTTTTAAATACTTGGAGTTCAAATTCAATTTGATTTTCTCTTTGTAGTTATTTGATTTCAAGAGTTCAAATCCTATTTGACTACTCAATATATTATTTATTAACTCTCCTTATTCTTCTCTCAATAATTATATTACCAGCATTCCTTTAAACGTGATTGTTTTTCGCTTCTGTTGAACTTTTAGACTATTTACAATATATCTATTTATTTCTAATTTACTTCCTTCCAATAAATGTTTATTAGTTAACCTCCAAGACATTTTATTTCTCATCCTTATTTTGTTACAACGGTTAACCATGTTCTCCTATTATTTCAAATTGTGGGTTCATTAAATTATATATTAATAACTTAATTACTCCTATATAGATATTGCTAACAATCTCGATCCTTCTACTGACTTTTTTCAGTGATCGATAATTTCTATACCTTTTAAATATTTATAATACTGGTTGATAGAACTTTTATTTTAGATATTTAATACCTTCTTTCCTTAATCATAGACTTTTATGTATTAAATTAATAATATTTCTCTTTGTTTTACATTTCCTATCCGGGGCGGTTCCAGTTCCGGTTCTGGTTCCGGTTCCCGTTTCCGAATCCGACGACGGTTCCAGGTGGTTCCAGGCGGTTCCGGTTCGGCCCGAATCTCAAAACATGTATTCGTATTCGGAACCGGCTGAGGCGGTTCGGTTCCGGTTCCCACCGGTTCCCGGCCGTTTCCGGTTCCAATCGGTTCCGGGTAGAACCGCCGGTTCCGTGTAGAACCGGACCCGATGGCCACCATTAATTCGGAACCATAACCACCCACGAACTTACCGGTTCCGAATACAAATCCTTCATCCAAGACCTAGAACCGATGGACTGGAACCAGAATTGACCCGGTTCGGACCCATGGCCACCATTACATTGGGAAGAATGAAAAAAATATGTATACTTTATTGGTAGATAAACCTCAACGATTTCTCATTCTTAGGGTATGTCTAGGGTTTAGGATATATTTTTGTGAGTCTTTTAATACCTTTATACCATTTCAATTATCTCGACAAGTTTTTAAGATTTGTGGTTTAGGGCTTAGGGTCTAACCATTGACTTCAAATCTCTAGAATAACCCTTTGACGATTTAGTATTCCTATGACATGTCTAGGGTTTAGGGTATTTTTTTGTGAATAATTTTATATCCTTACAAATGGATTCAAATAATAAGAAAAGATGGAAATGATATTTAGATTATGATTACTAAAGTACATTGGTCAAAACTAACACACTACTATGTATTTACTAATGTACTATTGACTATTAAATGTACGCTTTGTCAATTACTAATATACTATGTGTCAATTACTAATGTATCTAGGTTTCTATTATACTCTTTGTCAACAACTAATGCACTCTTTGTTAGTTTCAAGTGTATTTCTCATTAATGATTAATGTACTCTTGATCAATTGCTATTGTATAATTACTAATGTAGTATTGCATAATTACTATTTTACTCTTGTATCATTACTAATGTACTTGCTCGCTGACTAACACACTATTTATTAACGATGAATGTACTCTTGATCACTGACTATGTTACTATTGCTCTCTTCAGTAGGATAAGACTAGTGCGAACGAAGAAAATTCTGAAATAACGTATTAGGAAGATAAATGTTCCTGTATTAACATCTTCCCCAAACTAATTACTGAATTAACGTTTCCGGGTGAAATCGTCTCTTCAAGAGACGATTTCATTAATTATCCCGCGCGCACGTCGGCGCTGATTTGGCTGGAATCGGAAGAAGGTTGAAATCGTCTCTTCAAGAGACGATTTGTAGAAATCGTCTCTTGAAGAGACGATTTCAACTAGACCTGGCAATTTGGGTCGATGGGTCGGTTGATATCAACCCTAACCCAACCCATTTAAAATATCATCAACCCCAACCCAACCCAAAATGGAAGGGTCAGAAAATCATGACCCTAACCAACCCAACCCGTTTAAAATCCTTCAACCCTAACCCAACCCATCCAACCCATTTTTTAAGCATACAATAATTTAGATGGATTGGGAGTAGAAATTAATAAAAAAATCCAAAAAATTGAGTGCTAGCTAGCACACTAATAGGATGAAACAAAAGGAAGATAAGTAATCTTGCTTCATCGACCCAAGTTTAAATGAATTTCATGTTATGTAAAGAATCCAAAGTACTGCACCAATTTCCCATAAATAATAACTCGTATTTTTTCCATAAGTTTTTTTTATCAATCTGAGCCTAAACCTCTACCGCTGTTGGGAGGAATCCTATCTCGATACGCACATGATCCTAAATAAAAAGTGGAACGGAAAATGAATATCTTCATTATCATTAGAGAAATTACTAAAGAAAAATCTTCCTAATTTAGAACATAATTTATAAACTAAGAGCTCAAAGCCTCAAACTATGACTGATAGTTTTTAAAATAATTACACCTGTTTAAAATGAGTGCTCATGCCCTAAAAAAGTACAATCACAATCACTTAACCATTACCACAGTTGAGGAACTTTTATGCAGCATACTATTCTTTGCTGGCTTCAGAATTCACAAAGAGGTTTATAAACAAGATCCCACTTACAAAAAATATAATACACCTACTTTTGTTCACCCTTCTAGATAATTTAAATATACCTATGTTCTCAAGAACGTAATGACAGTGAGAATAAGAAAAACAAACCTTGGGCAGAGATGAAGAGCGACATAACATTGTTAGAATTAATGCTAAATCCGTTGAGTTACTCTTGTGAAGTTAATTGGTTTCGTCATCCAAATAATTTATTATTCACGAAGAGTTTCACGGAAGTTGAAGATGCATTAATGGGAGCATTTATGTGGTGCAAATTAATGGCGTCTAAAGCATTTGGTTTTCTAACATTATGAGGAGAGTTATGAGGAAGTTAAAATATTTGAAAGAAGAAGTTATGACTTCTGGCTTTCTATATACCCAAGTGTTAGTGTTTCTAGGTGTTAATGGATTGTGTTTATTAAGTTGTAACTGTTGTAACTTGTGAGCCATTATGTAGCGGTTGTTACAAGGGTAACGTTGAGATAAGTGAAGGGTTTAGATCTCACTATAAATAGATCTAGTAACCCGTAGCTTGGGATCATCCCAACTTGTAGGGATCACATCTAAGGGAGTCAAGGGTGGTTCTATGGGAACTCAAAGGGACTCACTCAGGTAAAAACACCAAGGGAAACACGGAAACACGGGTTGATGAGTTGGTTGGGTAATCCTCATGTAAACTTGTAATCCTCATCTTCTTAATGAAAGTTGTTCTATCTCCTCCCGTGGACGTAGGTCATGTTTGGACCGAACCACGTATATCCTTGTGTCACTAATTTTATCATTACATTATCTTGTGGGTTTTTCTTCTTCAGTAACCATGACGATCTCACCACGATCCTGGGAAAATGGGCCCGAAATCCTAACAGACATGAACAACAACGTAGAGAAGAAAGATGGATGTGAGTCTACAAGATGAGAGCATTAGGGTTTTCAATATTATGTAAAGGTCTCGTTGGGCCCTTTTTGATATGCAGCTGGTTGAACCGTCTGTTTAGTTAATATTGTGTGATATTATTATAGGTTGGATAGTCCAACTGCACTTGGGCTTAAGACTAAGGTATAGTTTGATTTGAAAATAATATATATATATATGTGAATTAATATTTTTATTTTTATTAATAACAAATATATTTTCGGGTTTCGGGTTGGGTCATGGGTTTAGATCTCTACCCTAACCCAACCCACAAAATTAGCTAATTACCCTAACCCAACCAAAAAAATAGATGGGTCAATAATCAAGACCCTAACCCGCAAAAAAATGGGTTGGGTTCGGGTTGGGTTTCGGGTTGGGTCAAAATTGCCAGGTCTAATTTCAACCTTTATACGACGCGCGCGAGAAAATACGTCGAATGTTTCAGAATTACTAATAAAATCGTCTTTTCCAAAGACGATTTCTCTTCACGGGTTATACTTACTTAACCGATTTTTTCCTTTCCCTTCCTTATTCTTTTTTTTCCTCCTCTCTGTCGAACAGCTCTCTGTCGAAGCCCCCTCCATTTCCTCCTCTCTGTCGCCACCGCCCTGCGCCCACCCTTCCTCGCCGGACACCGCCGCCCCCCACCTCCGACCTCCGGCGCCACCTGCAACTCCACTTGTTAGTTTCAACAGTTATATCAAGTTGTAAGGTAATTTCTAACCCTAGAAATTAGGGATTGTTAGAAAATTAGGAATTCTTAAATAAGTGTTAAATTAGTAACTTATTATATGTTGTTATGTGTTAAATTGTAGTGGTTATTGATTATTGATGAAATTCTAGTGATAATTGATTTTTGATTTGTGACATTTTGGTGATTATGGATTGTTTTGAAATTTGAAATTTTACAATTTTGTGAAATTATTGAATGTTGGGAAATCGTGGATTTTTGTGGAATTATGTGAGATTGTGAATGTTGGTGAATGGTAGTGTGTGAAGTGTTTAAATAATTATGAAATTGATATGTTTGAAGTGTTTAACAACATTATAGTGTTTGTTTTTTTATTTTCGGTTTTGTTTGTTTCCAATCAGCCAATGGTGGAACGGTTGATTAAATTTGTGAATTATGAATGATGTTTGCAATTAGGTGGATATGTCCGACGTTATCCAGTTCTTATGTCGTATTAGTGGCAAAATTGTTTATGGGCCAAACGGAGCTGATTACGAGGGTGGGAAGAAGAAGCTCCTCATGGTTAGTGGCAACACCAATTATGAGCAGCTTATTGCTGAGATTGGTAGTCGTTTCGGTATCGACTTGTGCACCCATGAAGTGACGGTGTCACAAAGGATGGGTAAGACAAAGAATGACGGAACCACAAAGTCGACAGTGATACCCATCGATGATGATGGGGATCTTAAAAATGCCATGTTCTACTGTCGGGTGTGATGGGGCACAAGATATATTCTATGAATTGTACGCTGAAGTACATGAAAACCGACAACCCACAAACACTTCTCATTTCCTCATCTTATCAACACCAAGCTCCTCCAAGCTTCACACCACCTGAAAACCTAACCCCTTTGCCTTCTTCATATCCCATACATCAAACACAAACCATCACAAACACTCACTTATATCTTAATGCTCCTCCTCAAGATGAAACCTACTTACATACACAAGAACATTCATCATACCCAACACCCGTTGTAGATCCTCTCGAACATGATGGTGGTGATGAACTTGGACACTTTGATGATGATGGCTACTTGCGGGAAGAATTCGAGGAGGATGAGATGGAATTGTTTGGAGGTGGCTCATCCAATGATGATGATGATGGTGATGACAATGATGGTGCTGATGATGCCACACCGACTGATGTGGCTACTGCTTTGGTCACTACCACCACCGGGGATGGCGATGCTTCTCTTGTCCATCCATACCCATTCTACAACGCCGGTGGTGGTAGTGGTATTATGAGGTGGGAGGAGGAACAAGAACTGGAACTGGGAGATTGGAGCTACAGCGATGAGTTCATATAGTGGAGTGGCATCTCCCGGATCGTGTGATGCGGCAGTTTGGCGCGAGACAGTTTCCACCGGATGATCCTAGGACAGACGGGGATGATGCACGGGTTGATCTCCACAGCATTGACTTGAGAGGCCGCACGGATTGGAACTGGGCGACTCACCATTCAGAGTACATTGCCCTGTGGAACCTGCGCGCTGAGAGAGTTGTCGATCTAAACATGGATGATCCTGGTCCTGCGTACGAAGAGTGGTACGGCCGCAACACGAGGAGATACATTGGCCGTACGGGAGCTCTATTGGGATACATGGTGAGTAATTCCGACTGTACTTGTTTTATTTTAGTATTATAACATATCATTTTGTTATATTCATGTTTTCAATTGTGGTATAGGGGGAGACCACAAATGAGGTCATCGACATGCTAGATGCGATGCGTGTCGATGATGCTCTCACTAGTCTACGAGCGATGAGAGATGAGTACAACAACACGTACTACGTCCTTCCACGGCCACAGCATGTCCCAGTAGCTGCCCCAGACGAGGAAGATGCTAATGCCGCTGCGGATCAGGGTAGGAGACAAGGGCGTGGTCGTCGTCCTCGTGGTCGAGGTAGAGGAAGAGGACGTGCACATGGTGAAGCTCCTGAGGCAGTAGATCATCAGGAGGCGTTCGACATCGCCGGTAGTCAGACACTATCTCAGATCGTTGATCCTACGCAGCAGGTCGACACTACTGGATTTGCATATTTTGGGAGCAGCTCAGGCTTTCCCGGGGCGTCATCCTCCGGTGCTGGGACGAGCATGGACATCACGACGCCGGCTGCAGACCTTGCATTAGCTTCTACACTACTCCTCCTGGAGCACCACTTAGGGATAGAGATTCCCGAGATTGTCATGATGTAGGGGATCTAAGTGGTCGTGACCTTGATCCTACTCTTGCATCAGCAGTTGAGGATCCTACACCTAGAGTGACTAGGACGTATGTACGACGTAGTAGACGTAGATGATGTAGGTTGTTACATTTTGTAAACAACTTGATTTTGAGATTGTATTACTTTCTATCTTATAAACTATTACATTTGGTTCACATTTTGATTTCTTATGTTTCTGTGACGTTACAAATGATTTGAATTTGTTCTGAGCACAGTGAATGTGGGAGAGATGTTAATATGTACAGGTTGTTTGTTATTAATTGTGGTGTTACACCCTTGGAAGATGTTGCAAGTGGATGTGTTGTTGAATGTGGTGTTCCAACACTTAAAAAATTGTCTCTTGAAGCGACGATTTTGCCTTAGCTCTGATTCCAGCCAAGTCAGCAGCGACGTGGCGCGGAGAATAATAGAAATCGTCTCTTCAAGAGACGATTTCTTCTTTGATAATTAATGAAATGATTTCACCCGCAAATGTTAATTCAGTAATTAGTTTGGGGAGATGTTAATACAGGAACATTTATCTTCCTAATACGTTATTTCAGAATTTTTTTCCATAAATGAACAGAGGTTGCAAATATGGTATGCTTTGGTCTGGTCAGATTTTAAGAAAGAGGAAGAGCACAAAGGAATAAAGAATGCTAAGCAGATGGTCATGTTTGTAAAGAAGAACAGCTGAGAAAAAAAAATATTATTTTAATTGAATATAATTACCAAAATCCCGTGTTTTGAAAAGAGAAATCAGGTGCCAAACATATCAGGGAAAAATTCCAGTATTAATTCTTTCTTTTCTCGGTGAAAACTCGGCCTCATCCCAAATTTGCAGGTTCTCTGCGAAACTGAACTTTCAGGCGGTGTCTCTAATTCTATGCTACTGGTCTTCGAGCTTTCTCCACCCGCTGGCCGCTGCTTCTTTGTCCCTGTTTCCCTAATCCTCCCCTTATGGAAGAGCAACTAGTAGCCAACCCTACTAATGAGATGAATCCCCGATGATGACCATTTAATGGAAAGCGCTAGCCGATCGTCGGGTTCAGACTCCGGTTCCGATTCGGAAGATGAAGCGCAGCAAAGCTTGCAGCTCCAAAACCTTGAAGCAGAGCTCTCCTCGAATGTCTCCAACTACGACGCTCATGTTGAGGTGGTGAATTCTCACTTTCTGTATTTTCTGCTCGGACGTCTTTTCTTTTTCTCCCGTCGGTATTGATTTCCCCCACTTTGTTTTCACCGTGTATTCGTATCGATTCAGTATATAAAGCAGCTGAGGAAAATGGGGGAGCTTGATAAGCTCAGGAAAGCGAGAGAATCAATGAGCCAGTTGTTTCCGCTGACTCCCAGCATGTGGCAGGAGTGGGCTAAAGATGAAGCTTCACTGTCTTCTGGGTAGTGCAAAGTCAAGTATACCTTTTCCTTTTCCTGCTAACAATGCTGTTCATCTCTCTAAAATGTGCTAGTCTGTTTTGAATTTTTAGTCAGGGGGCAGTCGCTATGATCGAGCAACTCTACGAACGTGGGGTTTCTGATTCTGGTAAGCTCTAGAGGCATTTCAGTCGTTGTTTGTACGTATGTGGCATTAATATCGGCAATTTTGTCCCAAGCTGAGAAATCTAGTACGTTTGCTTTAATATATACATGTAATTTTTGAATTGAAAATTTGTGTACGTATATTGTGGTTGCCTAGGTACAGTTATGATTACTGTCTCCTCATATTTGGGATGAAATCAGCAGGTTATGTTGATGTGACTGTGTTAAGAAGGCACAAGAGCTGGCTCTTAACAGGAGCACTATCAGTTAGAAATGAAGTTCAGTTTAATATAGGATACATGATTTTTGGGCAAACTTAGGCTGTATAGCGTGGATTTTAAGGTTAATTGATGGTTGCTATTGATTTATTCGAAAGGAGTAGTCTGCCACTATGGGGCATGGCCTATAATTTTCTACAACTTAGGTGCTGTCGCTTTTTTATGTATTATATTCCGTTGGCCCCATGGTTCAACCTCAATAGAAGCACCTTGCGATGTCTTGTTTGTTTCTTCTTCTTCATTCATTTTGAAAACCTTATACACTGACTTTTGTAGTTTACTGTGAGTTTATTCAGTGTTTGATAATCTGAGGATAGATATACAGCCCTATATTTATAGGCACCTTAGGAAGGATCTAGATAACCTAAGGGAAGAGACACCTAGAAGTGTCTGTCTAGGAAACATAAACTGTTGAACAGATACAATTAATTACATGCTGGATAGACATAAACCTAATTAATTACAGAAATAATAAATGCACTATTTCCTAGACTAATGGTGCCTGTTCAGTATAGGTCTGTCTACACTCCCCCTTAAGCTTACAAACCCAGCTTGAAGATAAGATTATGCAATCTGGGACTATGGAGAGGGCTGGTAAACACGTCAGCAATCTGCTCTTCAGAAGGGATATAGCTCAGATCAATTAGACCTCCTTCTATCTTCTCCTTGATGAAGTGTGTCAATCTCAATGTGTTTGGTTCAATCATGCTGGGCAGGATTGTGGGCTATGCTAATTGTAGACTTGTTCACATCTCAACTCCATGGGACCTCCCCATTTGATTCGTAAATCACATAAAATAATTCTGATCCAAAGAAGCTCACATAGACCGTTTGCAAGAGATCTCAGCTCAGATTCAGCTGAGTATCGAGCCATAACATTCTATTTTTTGCTTCTCCATGTCATGAGATTTCCTGCCAGGAACACACAGAATCCTGTAGTAGACCGTCGGTCAGTAAGAGAGCCACCATAATCAACATCAGTAAAGGCTTGAACTGTTAGTTGTTCCCCTTTTTTGAACAAGATCCCTTGGCCTGGAGCCCCCTTTAAGTAGTGTAGAACCCTATAGGCAGCTTCTAGATGCGGTTTTCTTGGGTCATGCATGAACTGACTTAGTACTCTTACCGCATAGGAAATATTAGGTCTAGTATGCGAAAGATATATCAACTTACCACATAAACGCTGATTCATAGATGAATCAATTTTAGGCTCATCGTGAGCGCTGCCAAGCTTATGATTGGGATCCATCGGTGAAGTAGCTGGTCGACACCCACTCTTGCCTGTCTGACTCAGAAGGTCAGTGATATACTTTTGTTGGCTGATAAAGATGCCTTGAGATGAACGGGCAACTTCAATTCCAAGGAAATATTTGAAAGAGCCAAGAGACTTGATATCAAATTGTGATTTGAGCTGCTTTTCTAGACGTTGTCTCTTTGCCGAATCATTACCAGTAACAATGATGTCATCAACGTAGACAAGAAGGATAGTGACTCCCCCTGGGTGAGAGTGTTTGAAAAACAACGTATGTTCACCCTGACTTTGTCTATAACCAGCAGCTCGAACAACTTTGGTGAATCGGTCAAACCAAGCTCGAGGGGACTGTCTGAGGACATAGAGAGCCTTTTTTAGTCAACATACTTTGGTAGAGGTAGACTCACCATTAAAGTTCAGAGGGATTCGTATATAGATCTTATCATGCAGGTCACCATGGAGAAAGATATTCTTGACATCAAACTGTAACAAAGGCCAATCAAAGTGCGATGCCAAAGATGATAGGATGTGAACAGTGTTGAGCTTAGCCACAAGAACGAATGTCTCCTGATAAATAATCCCATATGTCTAGGTGTACCCTTTAGCTACAAGTCGAGCTTTGTACCGCTCTAGAGATCCATCAACATTGCATTTAACAGTAAAGATCCACCTGCAATCAACAACATGCTTTCTTTGTGGTTTTGTTACAACAACCCATGTATGATTCTTTCAAGAGCTCTGATTTCCTCTTGCATGGCATCCCTCCACTCTTTCTTGGCCAATGCTTCAGAAACAGATTTTGAATTTGGATTTCATTCAAGCTTTGAACAAAACAAGGCATGAGAAGAAGAAACATTATTAAAGCTTACAAAATTGGCCAAAGGATAGAGAGGGGGTTTTGTGCACTGACGTACACCTTTCCGCAAAGCAATTGGAGGGGAGGTTTCCTTAGGGAGAGGATCTATACATGGGTTAGATAATTGATCCTGTGTCAGGGTGGATTTGTACTGCCTTGATAATACCTTTGTTACTGGAAGGTTAGGGGAATGATCTGTGGTGGAAGATTCAGTAGGAGAGATAACCTATTGGTCTTGTGGTAGATTAGGGGATGGGGAAGATGGTGGTGAACTGAATCCGGGGGTAATTGAGTGTGTGGTGGATCAGGCGGAGTTGAAGATGGCTTTGATGGTTGTGAATGTGGTGGTGGTAATGTTTGTTGTGATGGAGGGGTAATGGTGTAGGTGGGAAGAGGATGCTGATTTTCTTCAGTCTGTGAAAAAGAATGAGATGAAGAAGAGATAGGGTCAGAGTAAAAGGTTCTAATTCATGAAAAGGAGCATCAAAAGTTATGTAACTCTTTTTTTTGTAGTGGGATTGTAGTATTTGTATCCTTTTTTAGTAGGAGAATATCCCAGAAAGATACATTTAGTAGAGAATCGATCCAAGTTTCCCCTATGAGGAGTGGGAATATGAACAAAAGCAGTGCACCCGAAAACCCGTAAGTTTAGATCAGAAGAGATTTTGTGAGTGGGGAAAAATTGACGAAGGAGCTCAAGCGGGGATTTATTTTTAAGAATGCGAGTAGGCAATTTGTTGATGAGATGACATGTAGTTAGTGTAGCTTCACCCAATAGTGCTTAGGAGTATTTAATTGGAAGAGTAAAGCACGACTCATTTCAACTAGATGCCGCTTTTTCTTTCAGCCGTGCCATTTTGTTGTGGAGTGTATGGGCAGGAAGATTCATGAATGATACCTTTAGAGAGAAAGAAGAGTTAACAACTTGGTTGAAATAATCGGTTGCATTATCAGTGCGAAAGCATTTTATATTGGTGGAGAATTGGGTGTGAATCATGTTGCAGAAGGTGGGAATAATTGAGCTCACATCACTTTTTTTTCTTGAGAAAAACCCACATAAAGCGAGTACAATCATCAATAAATTACCAACGAGCCCTAGAAATATTAGCAATTGGAGAAGGTCCCCAAACATCGCTGTGAATGAGATCAAAGGGAGAACTACTCATGGTATTACTTTAAGGGAAATACACACGAGAGTGTTTAGCAAATTCACACACATCACATTGAAACATCAATACCATTAAAAAGGTGTGGGGAACTTGATTTTTAGCACATGAAATGAAGGATGCCCAAAGGGTTTATGATGAAGCCAAATAGTATTGGTATTAGTAGTGGTTGAAGCAAGGGATTTAGGTGAAGAATTCAAGACAACAGGTATATCAAGGTAGTATAGTACATCCCGTTGCTTAGCAGTTCCAATCATCTTCCCTGTGTGCAGATCTTGCAAGATACACCAAGAAGGAAAAAAATAGCACCACATTTGAGGTCAGTAGTCAATTTGTGGATAAATGCAAGGTTCATGGCAAGTCTAGGAACGTGTAAGGTATTTTTCAAATGTAGTCGGTCAGAAAGTATGACATTGTCATGTCCAGAAACACGTGTAGACGTGCCATTTGCAGTAGTAATGTTGTCATTAGTGGAACAAGGATAATAGTGTGTAAGTAAAGATGAGGTAGAGGTCATATGTGAGGTAGCATCTGAATTCAAGATCCAATCTGAATGTGGAGACTGTTCTGAAGCATTAAGACAAAAATTTGTAGAGGGTTTACCTTGCAGAGCAAGAGAGCAATGACCAGAATCATTAGGTGCCTGAAGCGATTGCAGCATAGCTCTAAGTTGCTAGATTTCTTCTTGAATATGGATGAGGGCGTGGTAGAGTTTCCATATTTAGAAGAGGCGGAATTAGCGCATTCAGGACCACATTTTTCTTGACCCTTTTTGCTTCTCTGTAGGTGAGGATACAGCTTCCAGCATTGGTCAATGTTGTGATTAGACCGCTTACAATGATCACACCATCTTCCTTCTTTTCCTTTGGGTGTTGTAGAAACTGTTTTAGCAGCCAGAGTTGTGTTGTCCACTGTCTTATTGTCCAACAAGATGTTGCGTCTGCTCTCTTCATGTTTTACAGTAGCTATGGCAGAGGGTAGAGCAGGAAGAGGAGTGCTGTTAAGGATTTGAGCACGAACTTGATCGTATTCCGGATTTAGACCAGATAAGAAGCAGTACAAGCGCAGCCGATTCAGGTATTTTTTGTGATAGTGACATCAGCAGCACTTGACCAAGTAAAGGTTTGATACTGATCAAGTTCGGACCACCGCCGCTGGAGATCAGTAGCATATTCGGTGACAGATCGAGTACCTTGCTTGAGAGTTATGGTTTGAAGCCATAGATCATAGACAGGCACCGTCTTTGGCTGAAGAGTAGGATTGTTGTATGAATTCCCAAATTTCTTTTGCAGTGTCTAGATAAAGACACGTGCTATTAATATTTGGGTCCCTAGAGTTCCATAACCAGGCACAAATATTGACATTAATTTTCTGCCACTCAGCATCATTGTCCCCTTTTGCTGGCTTTGATTATTAAGGGGGTCTTCAACGTCTTTGCCACGGAGAAGAGTGTTCACCTGTTTAGACCAACCAAGGTAATTTGATCGATAGGATGAATGGACTGGGGGTAAGTCGAACATCTGGTATTTGAGGGCGGCTGCAGCAGCAACAGTGGCTCTTACAATGGTGGAGTGGTCTAGGTGACTTGATGCAGAATTTGAAGTATCTTCCTTCGACATTTAAAAAAAAAGATCCTTGGTGGAGAGAGAAGGTGGAGACACCTAGAAGAATGAGCTAGTGCAAGAAGACTGGAGATGCACTAGGGAGAGAGGTGAGCTGAGAGCACCGCAGGAGAAAGGAACACCAAGATAGGACAAAGATACCCAGAAAAAAAGGTTTGGTGCTGGAGATTTAGAGCTGGAAGTGCAACCATAAATTAAAGAAGAGGTTGCAGTGTTTAGGGTTAGGGTTGACGAAAGTGGCGGCAGCCAGAGGGAGAGGAAGGAGTAGGTTTAAGCTCTGATACCATGTAGTTTACTGTGAGTTTATTCAGCGTTTGATAATCTGAAAGAAGATATACAGCCCTATAGTTATAGGCACCTTAGGAAGGATCTAGATAACCTAAGGGAAGAGACACCTAGGTGTCTGTCGAGGAAACATAAATAATTGAATAGATACAACTAATTACATGCTGGACAGACATAAGAACCTAATTAATTACATAAATAATAAATGCACTATTTCCTAGACTAATGGTGCCTGTTCAGTATAGGTCTGTCAACAACTTTATCATTTTAAATCTCTGCTATTGACCTTTTTCCTTCCTGCAGTTCAACAAAGTTGACGATGCTAATTTGTGTGCAGTCTGTTCCTCTTTGGTGTGACTACTTGAGTTATGTTCAAGAATATGACTCATCTGTTCGAGAATGTTCACCTGCTGGTCTGTCTAAAGCAAGAAACCTTTTTGAGCGTGCGCTCACCGCTGCTGGTCTGCATTTTTGTGAAGGCAATCAGATATGGGAGGCTTACAAGGAATTTGAGCAAGCTATCATCTTGACTATTGACGAAGCTGACATAGAGGTTGATTATATTGTAATTAATTTTACAATTCTCGCTTTTATTTGCTCTGCTCCTGTTATATTCGTGTTATCAATTGGCCATCTTATCTGCTCTGTTTGCAGTTATTGTTTCTCTTTCTTAGAAAATGTCTTCTCCATGTTATCAATAACAGTAGCCATCACACTAGCATGTCCAGTATGATCTTGCAAAGTAGGATGGGGTAGCGAGGATATGGAGAGTACAACGGATGACTATTTAGCATCAGTACTGGCAAGAAGGGAATAACAAAAGAAGCTTTGGGCTAAGATAAAGACCCCCTGTTGTAAAACATGCCTGAGCTCAGTGTTTGTCGATCTAGATCATATTTTTCCTGCTTGTTTCAGAAACACTGTCTCCTCTGTCAGATCTATAGTTTGTTACTATGTTTGTTTCCAGGTCTTTCCCAGTTTACATTTCCCATTTTCCTGCCAGCATAACTGAACAACTCCCCTCCTTTTTCTTAATACTTATCTCTAGTGGCCAGTATTTCTTTTCTGGTAAATTAAGTAATGAAATTATACGATTGGTCAATGGTTTTGGTGGCGGAACATGATGCCTATAATCGGGTTTGCTCTGGAAAATATACTTCTAGCTATATGGATGCAGATATTAGGTAAAGGTGTAGCAGACCATTAGCGCTGGTGATGGTGTTGAACCAGTGCTTGATTTCTTACTGAACCACTCATAAGAATGGTGTGCTGAGCTGTATATGTTGCTGGTGCAACAAATATTACCTATCAATCAACGTGAACATCTTCTATAGATACATACATATATATGTATATTTTGGTGAATAGGCATATGTATATATGTATATTTTGTTATCTATGACCTGCCAGCTACTCCCCGCTATGTTCATGTGACTGGTAATTGTCACATTCTCTACAGATTGTAAAATGGTGCTGACAATGAAGTCCTTTGATTAGTTGTTGGTAGGCTCATGTAAAAGATTCTAAACTTATTATTGTTATTGACTGGCTTATACTGCCACCAGCTTTTTACAGATAGTATTGCTTTTTCACTGTAGAGTAAAACAAAGCAGGTTCAGCGGGTTAGAAGTATATTCCAACGCCACTTGTCGGTACCTCTTTCCAACATGAGTTTGAATCTTCGTGCATACAAGACCTGGGAAGGGGAACAGGGAAATCTTCTCAATGTTGATTCTGATGACTTGGATGGCATCACTTCTACTGTTGCCACTGCATATAGGAAGGCTTTAGAGATGTATGATGTTCGTGTCAGTTTGGAAGAACAAATCTCTAAACCTGGGTTGAGCGATTCTGAGAGACTTCTGCAGTTTATGGTATGAGGATCTTTGTTTATTTATGTGCTTCTTGTACACTCTTTATCTTTTCAGTAAGATGGGATGTCTTTATCGAACTCATTAAGCTCTAATAGAATCTTAATTCATTGATCTCAGGGTGTAAAAGTTGGTATGTGCGTCTGCGTGTACACTTGACTGGAAGCTTTCTATCAGCAAATGGACATAGAATAATATAGTATAAAATATGGTTCAACTTACCATAATGAACACCCTAATGTTGCTCCACCAACTAAAAGTTTGTAAAACTTGGAGCATCTTCTCTAATAGCCATGACATTCACTTATATATATGCTCATGATACGGTAGTGGTCATAGATATTTTGGCCAGGTTTGTTAGGGATAGGGAACAAGAACGTAAAGGAAACTAGATGAAGACGTGGCAGTATGTTTGTGCGTGGGAATATTGAGAGAGACTTATGGAAATTTTTTAATAAAAGGGAATATAGTGGTTATGTAGAGTTATACACAGTGAGAACTAAGTCCATACTTTGGCTGAAACACAGTTTCCTTCATGATTTGGGACTTTATTTATTGAGTCTAGCAGTTAGTCTCATTCTGGAAGTAGTAAAGGAATTCTTGTGATCCCCTGTTATATATATATACTTTAAATTTATTGATCTATAAAAGTTGCTGTGTGCGCCTTATCTTTCTTTGCTTGACGCCTAATAATTTCGTATTTCTCTTGAACATTTATGGGTTTTGAGCTATCTTGCGAATTAATGTGTTATTTCCTTCCTTGAGAAATTAGTCCTAGGTATCAGATCAAAAGCTTGCTGATTCTGTTTTTCTATACTGTCGCTCTATATTACTTGTTGCCTCCAAGACAGCATCACAAATATGTCTCTTTGCATTTCCCCAATATACAATTATGTTTCGCCTTATATTTATAGATGAGAAGAATATTTGGGTATAACCGTGTGACATTAAATCTCATGAGAAGTTGTTTAGAGTTGATAACTGATATTTCGGAAAGATTTCAATATCTTTCCATGTACACTGTGTCCGTAATGGCTGAAAATCCTGGAATCTCCCTATGAAATTATGTACGAGCTCTTACTGTCTCAATTCAGTGCTTTGAGATACATCGTTTTTATCTCTCTACTATTTTTTTCTTTCTATATGTATTGTGGATCAAACATCTCTGTTTCGTTGCCTCCCCACTGCAAGTTTGGGCAGATATGTTTGCTGAAAGACTAACAACTATGATATTGCAGAATTACTTAAAATTTGAAGAGTCTTCTGGAGACCCAGCACGTGTCACCTTCCTTTATGAACGAGGCATCTCCCAATTTCCCATATCAAGTGATCTGTGGCTTGATTATACACGTTATCTAGATAAAACACTGAAGGTCTATCTCTCTCTCTCTGCCATCACTAGATCTGATCTGTCGATGTTTCTCTATATTTCTTGATGCCTTTTGGTTGTAGGTTGGTAAGGTTCTAAAAGATGCATATTACCGGCCACCAGGAATTGTCCTTGGGTTGGTGAACTCTGGGTGAGGTACTTGCTTTCTTTGGAACGTGTTCATGCTCCCGAGGAAGAAATGTCTATGGTACTTCACGAATTTCTGATCAATTTGTGCTTTGAATGCCCTTCGCTTCTATATCCTTTCATGTAAATTCCGTTGTGTTAGCTACACCTGCTGCCAAGTTCCAAGCCTGGCCTAGATTTTTGCTTCGGGCAAACTGCAGCGGTCTATGGTCACTTCTACAATTTCTAGTGGTTCACCTGTCATCTTCTTGATTGAATTTACTTGTTCATTTGCTCTGCTACTTTTGGGTTTTCTGCTTCAGGTTTTTGAAAGGGCCCTTCAGTGCACATTTTCGAGTTATGAGGAGGTATGTCTACTTGGAACTTATCTGGCTTCCTTTTTGTGACCTCTTGCTTGGTTCTGTAGCTTATTCTGTAAACTCATGAAATTACCTTTTCACGCATTGAATTTCTATATCTATGCATCAGCCAGTTCAATGTTGTTATGCCTAGTGGTTCTAGACTTCAAACTTATACAGCGGTTTCTGGCTCTTTTATACAACTAGTGGTTGAAGACTTTTGTTAGTGCGTTATAGATTCTGATCACTTCATGTGTACTATTTTCTATTTTTATATGGGAATAGTACTGTTAAGTGTTTCCTTTTCATTTAACTACTATGGCCTATCCTTTTTGCTTCTGGATTGCAACTCAAAATGAAGCAACGACCTAACAGCTGAATATTTCATCAGTATCTGGATTTATTTCTCACTCGAATTGATGGCCTGAGGAGGAGGATTTCAGCTGCAGAAGAAAATGCAGGTCTTGGATTATGCCAGTATACGGGGCACCTTCCAGGTTTACATCTTGTTCTAGTGTTCCTGCTTTTGTAATGAGAGTAATTGATGTTTTCTGGATTTAGCTTATGCTGTGCTAATAGAACCTTTTTTTCTTCATGATAGAAAGTTGATTTGATTAAAGTAGATGTTGTTTCGCTGTTGCCTACCATTTTCTGAGTGTTCCTATCGTTTTAGTTTCTAACCTTGAACCTCTTGTTGTATGTCTGGGCTGGGCAAGTAACAATGATATCTGATAGGCGCTTTGGTCTAGTTTATACTAGACGATAATACCCCCTCGACTATACTGCTTTATGTTTGTTAGAATAAGGAGAATAATAAGGCTGTTATAGTCAGAAGTAGTGGCGGGTGGTTACGGGAACTGCCCTAGAGTCATTATATTAGTATTAGTATTCTGTGGGAGAGAATCATGAGGGGAAGAAGATAGAAGGAGTTCCTCTGCTGAGGGCTTTGGAGGAGGTGAGTCTGCTTACTCTATCAATTGGTATTAGAGCCACCTTCCTTGGGTGCTGACGTTGGATGGTTTCTATGAGAAGCTCAACTAACTCAGTGATGGAGAACATCGAGAGAGATCAAGCCGAGATTCGTCTTCAGCTCACTGATCTCACGGGAAGCTGGATAACCTGGCGACAACAGTAGGCAATCTGGTTGTTGTGGTTGTTTCGCTGCAAAAGGCACCGCAAAATTTGGACGGAGATTACTCTGGTCGACGCTCCAGTGGCTTGTTGGGAGAACGAGGAGAAAGGAAAGAGATTAAGATCAGGAAGATTGAACTTCCTGTTTTCGTTGGAGACGATCCACAGGGATGGTTTTACAAAGCTGAAAGGTATTTTGCCTTGAGTGAAATCGCCAACGAAAATCGAGTGAGGGCAGCTAGCTTGTGTATGGAGGATACGGCATTATATTGGTTCGATTGGTTAGAGAACCATATAGGCCTACCGTCATGGACTGAATTTACCTCTCTGTTGATAGAGCGATTCGGATCTTCCCTAAGCTAAAACCGTCTGGATTTGCTCTGCTCCCTGCGACAGGAGAATTCGGTAGAAGAATATCGCAGTCAGTTCAAGTTTTACTCCGCCCACTTAAAGAACATATCCGGTGAAGTTTTCTAGAGCATTTTTTCGGACTGGACTGAAGGATGCGATTAAAGCCGAATTGGCCCTCTTTGCCCCTCGCGACCTCCAAGAGCTCATGAAGACAGCCCGATTGATCGAAGAAAGGAACGACACACTACTGGGGAAAGCCCCTACCTTAGTTGACTGTACGACCGTGATCGATCTGGAACTGCTTCAAGTGCTTCCTGGTGGAACAAAACTGATGCCGCTACTGGTAGTGGGGTACAGCCGAACGAGGCGGCAGGGTCTAAGATGTCTTCTGTCCACTCTTCTCACGCGGTGATGCACAAGGCCAGTACTCCTGACGGTTCGATTTCTTCAACGATCTCATCTTCTCTAGTCGTAGTCCTTCTACTTCAACTTTCCGTAGAGTTCCTGATGCGGAGATGCAGAGGCGGAGATCTTTGGGGCTGTGCTTTTGCTGTGGCGATAAGTGGAGCCAGAACCATAGGTGCATTTCCAGCCTTCAACTGCTGCTTACTGATAACAGTGACGGTGGGGAAGAAGTTTTCTCTCTCTGAAGAGGAGTTGCAGTGTGATTCTGTAGCTTTCACGCAGGTGGAGTTGTCGCACCTTACTCGGGTGGGGATTTCTTCACGCAGGTCGCTGAAGTTGGTAGGTGTTAGGATTAGGGATATGGTATGGAAGAGTTTATTGTTTAGGATAGGGGCTTAGAGGTAATTGTGTTGTATTTTCTGCACTTAGCAAATATAAATAGATGGCCAGGGTTAAGTGGTGGGTATCGTGGAATTGAATAGAAGGATTAGTCTCTTGGGAGGATTGTGGAGGGTGATACACCTCGAATCGTATCAATGGAGGGTGATACACCTCGAATCGTATCAGTAGGTAACTTGTATGATGAGCCGGTGCTGGTTCTGGTGGGTAGCGGAGCCACACACTGTTTTTTTCAAGAGAGTTTGGTCAAGAAATTGGCACTCACAGTGGACCCCACGGTCTCCTTCGGAGTTACCATCGGTAATGGTGATACGATAATGAGTACGGGAATCTGTAAGGGACTGAAGCTGAAGCTCCAAGGGTCGCATTTCGGGAGTCGATATTATCCTTGGTTTGGACTGGCTGGAAAAGCTGGGTGACACATTCACTAATTGGGGTATGCTTACTATTCAGTTTTGGAAAGAGGGGGGACTTATTCGGTTGTGTGGTGACCCTTCTTACTTGATGGAAGAAGTTAGTTGGAAGACTATGTCTACAGCCGTCTCTGATCATGAAGAAAGTTGGCTGTTATTATTATCTCCTTCTGGTGCAGAGCAGTTCCAGGAGTTCGAGTTGGGGGCTGATTTGTAGTTGCTCATTGATCAATTCCAGGATGTTTTGAACCTCTTTCCTCCCTTCCGCCTACCAGATTTTCGGACCATTGAATCCCATTGAAGCCAGACACTGTACCCCCGAATATCCGGCCATATCGGTACCCACATTATCAAAAAAATCAGATCGAGAGGATTGTCCACGAACTCTTGATGTCAGACTTCATTAGACCCAGCTGCAGCCCCTTTTCTAGCCCAGTTCTGTTAGTAAGGAAGAAGAGCGGGGAATTGAGTTTTTGTGTCGATTATCGAGCCCATAATGAGGTAACTGTCCCAGATAAATTTCCGCTTCCTACTATTGATGAATTACTTGATGAATTGCATGGTGCTTGTGTCTTCTACAAGCTGGACTTGACTTCAGGTTACCATCAAATTCGGGTGCATGAGGACGATATCCATGAAACTGCTTTTCGGACACACGAAGGGCATTATGAATTTCTGGTTATGCCTCCAGCTACCTTTCAATCCCTTATGACTAGCATCTTCAAACCTTTTCTCCGCAAATTTGTACTGGTCTTTTTCGATGATATACTGGTGTATAGCCCTTCGTGGGATGCGCATCTTCTGCATCCGCAACAGGTTTCGGTCAAGCTGAAAAAGTGCAGTTTCGGGTCAGCACTGGTTGGAGTACTTCTTGGGGCACAATTATTTCTGGTGACGGGGTGGAGGTTGACCCTCCGAAAATCCATGCGATGTTGGCCTGGCTTGTACCCGCTTCTGTTAAGGAGTTGCGCTCCTTTGGACTCACACGATATTATAGGCGGTTTGTTCGTGACTATGGGATCATTGCTGCTCCATTAACTGCCTTATTAAGAAAAGACTTTTCAGTGGGGTAAGGAGGCTCAGGGTGCGTTTGAGCAGCTGAAAACAGCACTGTCTTCGGTGCCCGTTTTGACGGTACCAAATTTTTCCAAGCTGTTCGAATTGGAGACTGATGCTTCTGGTAAGGGTATGGGGGCAGTTCTCATGCAAGAAGGATGGCCCATTTGCTATCTCACCCACTCTTTCTCTCCGTGCGCCTTAGCCAAATCTATCTACAAAAAGGAGCTTATGGCTGTGGGGGTTTGCTGTCCAAAAGTGGAGACATTATTTGCTTGGAAGGAAAATTGTGATAAAGACAGATCATAAGACCCTTAAGCACCTATGGGAGCAGCGCCTCATGTCCGAGGATCAGTACAAATGGGTGATCAAGCTCTGGGGGTTTGATTTGAGATCATTACTGAACTGTATTCCTTTTCGGTCATTTCCTTGGAGGGTTGGGACTGTATTGAATCAGAATTACAATCGGATAATAAGCTGCAGAAGATCATTCAAGATCTGATGGTGACGGGGGATTCTCACCCTGGATTTAGCTGCAGTCGGGTCATCTCTTCTTTAATGACAGATTAGTCCTCTCTGCGAAATCTACTCTGATTCCCTTGAAGGATTGCCACTGCTCTCCCTTGGGCGGTCACTCTGGTATTTGCGTACTTATAAGAGAGGGCTGCGGTGGTGTTTTGGTTGGCACGCGTAAGCAAGTTAAGGAGTATGTGGCCATTGTGATATCTGTCTTCGCCGTGAAATATAGCACTCTCTCCCCTGCCGGTTTGCTTCAGCCACTGCCGATTCTGAACGGGTGTGGGAGGATGTGAGCATGGATTTCATTTCAGGGTTACCTAAGGTGCAAGGCATTTCTACGGTCCTTGTGGTGGTAGACAGACTGTCCAAATATGTTCATTTCTTGCCCTTATAAACCCTTATACAGCAAAGGATGTGGCAACTGTCTTTGCGCGACAAGTGGTGCGACTTCATGGATTCCCACACTCCATTGTGTCTGATCGGGATCCTATTTTTGTCAGCCAATTCAGGAAGGAAATTTTTAAGTTGGCTGGTACTAAACTCTGCTTAAGCTCCTCTTATCATCCCCAATCAGACAGTCAAACGGAAGTTGTTAATAGATGTTTGGAAGACTTTCTGCGGTGTGTGGCGTTCCAAAAGCCCAAACTCTGGTTGCACATGTTGTGTTGGGCAGAATACTGGTTTAATACTACCTACCACCAAAGTTTGGGCACTACTCCCTTCAAGGCTGTCTGTGGGAGAGACCCACCGGTATTACTCCGATACAGCCCCTTGGGCTCAATGGTGGAGGAGGGTTGATGTTCAGCTGTCTAACAGGGACACCTATCTTGATGAATTAAAGCACAATCTGTTGGCAGCCCAGCAGAGAATGAAGGTGCAAGCTGACAAGCACCGGAGGGCAGTGCAATTTCAGGTAGGGGAGTGGGTATATCTGCGTATCCATCCTTATAAATTCTGCTCCTTGTCTAGAAAAACTAATGAGAAGTTAAGTCCTCGATTCTATGGACCGTTTGAGATAACAGAACGTGTGGGAGATGTAGCTTATAAGTTGCAACTACCTCTGAAGCTCGCATTCACAGCACTGTCCACGTGTCACAACTCCGCAAAGCTCCTCCTATGGACAGAACTGCTGTTACTTTTTCTCCTGGTCTGACATCCGAACTAGAGTTAGTGGTTTACCCAGCGGCTGCGGTTGAGTATAGACATCGATTTGGGCATGAGCCAGAGGTGATCATCCGTTGGCTGGACTGCCCCGACTTTGATGCTTCTTGGTTACCCATTTCTGTTATCCGAGAGTAGTTCCCTTCTATTCACCTTGAGGACAAGGTGGATTCCAGGGGAATGGTGTTGATAGGCGCTTTGGTCTAGTTTATACTGGACGATAATACCCCTCGAGTATACTGCTTTAATTTTGTTATAATAAAGGAGAATAATAAGGCTGTTATAGTCAGAAGTAGTGGCGGGTGGTTACGGGTGCTGCCCTAGAGTCATTATATTGGTATTAGTATTCTGTGGGAGAAAATCAGGGGGGGGGGGTGGGGGGGGGGGTGGTGGAAGATAGAAGTAGTTCCTCTGCTGAGGGCTTTGGAGGAGGTGAGTCTGCTTACTCTATCAATATCAGACACAAATACGTGAGTAAATTAGAAAGTTTCTGGAAGTTTTGAGTTAATCATCTGATTTCTCTACCAAAGTATGAGGTGACTTGCGTTTGTGAGTCATGAACAAAAAAAACTTCCATATGCTGTTGGATTATAAATTTTGTCCATCCCGGACAATTATATGTGGTCAGTGTTGCTACATTGCTTTCTTGAAGAAGCTATATCCATTGTTAGGCCATTCGGAGTCTATGCAGTCGTGTTAATTCTCTATCTCGTGATATGAAAAGGGCATTGACATCAAAATAGCTCTTCATGAAGTAATGTATTACATTGTACTTTAGATTCTATTGTTTTTAAAGAAGCTTATGTTGTAATTAATTCTGAGTGTTAATTTACCTATTCCTTCTCTTTATCATCTTTGCTTTTGTTAGTGAACCAACCAAGCACCCTTTTCTTTTAAAAAGGTCTACCTACTATGTTTAGACAAGTTTACAATACATATTGACTCCGATTTTACTTTAGATCAGTTTGGATTGCTCAATAGTCTGGCTATACTTCTGAGGATTTATGTGTGGGCTCCTGTTCTGACTTGAGCTGGGATGTAAACGTGATTCTTGTTTTGGTCCAGCGTGCATCAGATTACTTGTCACCTCAGCTAAAAGGCTCAGATGCTTTGTGGCGTTTGTATTCTTATTGGGCTCGTTTAGAGCTATTTCTTGTCAAGGATATAACAGCAGCTCGTGGTGTCTGGGAAAGCCTGCTAAAGATAAGGTTGCCCATGTTCGTAATCTACATTAACTAGAACTTATGGTGCATCTTTTTCTACTTAACGGTTTAATTTATTGCCCAGTGGTTCAATGCTGGAAGCATGGAAAGGATATATCCAAATGGAGATTGAGCTGGGGAACATACATGAAGCAAGATCACTTTATAGAAGATGTTATACTAAGAAATTTCCTGGTTCAGGCTCTGAGGTAGATGCCTATCTTTTGCTTTGTTGAGAATTTATTTTTCCTCAATGCTTCTGTGCTGGTTATGAAATTTGTTTACGATGTCATTTTATCAAGAAAAGTGTCCTGATCTTGCTTTACAGGTCTACACTAGGAACTAATTATTTTTTCTCTCTCTCTGGAACTTGGGGAGGACATAGTTTTAGAGAGCTTGCAGAAAATGTTTCTAAATCATACAATGATATTTTCTGTATTATTGGTTGTGAATGCTGAAGACGACATAGCTCTCATGGACAGTAAATGAATGGTTCAAAACTCTATAATTGTGAGAAGCCATTCCACATCATTTCTCGTGGACCATGAACTGTCATGGTCACTGTCCACAGTCTGCATCGAGATTATCTTTTCCTGTTAGTTGTTTTTATTATATTCTTAACAAAGAATGACCGAGTTACTATGCTTACAACCAGGTGAGCTTTTCCCTGTAGATAAGAAATAGCAAGAGACTGCTTTCACCACTTACTAGAAAATCATCTTAATAATGCATCGGAGAAAAGAGGCCATAGCAGTTACCAAAAGAAAAGTTTCAGTTGCACAATTTTTTCAAGTATAAGATTCAGTGAAGGGGGAAAGAGACTATTTTGTATCCATATCATGATAATGTTATGTCTATAGCTCATGAGATGTATATGCGATCTGTTCAATTTGTGATACAACGAACAAAAGTATGGTCTAGAATGGGGGAATATTACCAATCAAGTGATGATTTGCTGATCCACCCATTTGACAAAGTGATGGTATAGGCCGTGAAGAGATCCTGATTCACTTCCCATCTGTTGTGACAGCTGTGGGTTGACTTGAAAGTGACTTTTTCTATGTGATCCCGTCAAATTGTGATTCTAAAACAAGTTTGGGTTAGTCTAACAAATAGGGGGATGTTATTCCATCCATTGAACAAAGTAAAGGTGAAGGCTGTGGAGATTTTTCCAAATTCTTCCATCTATGATGGACATTGCAAACAGCTCTGTGGAATTAAGATCTTAAACTGACATAGCTCTATGGTCAGTCTTCAGTGCTGTAAACAGTGTGCTATCCAATTCTTAGAGTATTATTGCCCTGGAAGATTGGTAGTGCTTGATATCCCTGTAATTGTTGTTCAGACTGCTTTCAGAAGAAAGACCAGTAATGGCATGTTTAGTATATTTTGTTTTGTCGAAGATGCTCTTCAGCTGAATACCACTTGACATTGTCTATGTTCCTGAATGGTGACTACAACAATAGGATTAATCTTGAGGCTGATGAGACAGTCGCAGTGATGGTAGACCAGATAATCTGCAAGTTATGTGAGGATATTGTGATTACAACTATTGGATGATTGTGAATGTGATCGTTCACTTTTCAGCCAATCTCTCCGCTGGAGGAGTTTTTAAAGATCCAGTTCTTTGGTTCATCTAAAGTGCCAATGTAGCACACTAAAAATTAGGTGTCTATACTATATCTACAACTTGAGGAGTAGGGACTATCCAAACTTCAGGTTAAGAAAACTTCCCAGTGCTATTTTATAAGCAACTGGTGAATCAGGGATGTCTAACTGACATGATGGAAGGACGGGGAGCCATATTTAGTTTCTTTTAAGCATAAAATGTGAAACGTCGAAATAGACTGTTCTAGCAAAGTGTTGAGCCTATTAGCTATCCGCAGTATTAAACCAGAACTATGATGAAACTTTTGCTGTGATCCTGATGAGTCTAGACCCATCGATAAGTATTTTGGACAGGTTTATAAGACGAGAGAAAAGTAAGTTTGTTATGGGTGATTTGTAGTGTGGCAGTTGTTATTACTAGCTACTTGGTGGCGTGCTAGCAGAATAAAAGTTGGTTAGTGTTGGGGGGAGGATTGTGCGCTATGCAGTAGTAGAAGTAGTGGGTTGTTTATTGTAAGAAGGTACTGAGAAAGATAGTAAGAATTGTGGCCTCACCTGAGGATTTCGGGAGGGTATTGTCCACGGCAATTGGCATTAGGTTAGGTGGAGTAGCCCATAAGCTATATGAACTATACTTACTAACCATATAAGTCCATTTCTACTCGAGTATCGATTAGACAGTGGTGCATTACCTAAGGCTGAACCCGGACTCTGATACCATGTTAGAAATATTATGGGGGGTGGGGAATAGGTTCAACGGAGAGAATTATATAAATACCCATGTAGACTAGTAAGACCCAATAACCCATGAGGTTCCATCCTGAAACCAATTAGCATTAGATGGAGTAGCCCATAAACTATATAAACTACTTACTAGCTATATAAATTTTCAATGTGGGACTTGCACTTATTCTCCAACATGATCTCACTTTGTCGTAAAATTTTCATCACCTTATAGTTCTTGATTTTTTTTAATGTATCAGGCCTCCATATCATTGCGTGTCAATAACATGATGTATAACATTTACACTATTCTTTTCGACGGTGTTAGCTATCCTCTTATTTTGGATTTTTAAAATACCAGTAGTAGAGTATTGAGAATTAGATTATGCTTTCGTTTTCTAAAAAGCAGATTGATCCAGGACATATGCCATCCTGGTTGCGGTTTGAAAGAGAGTTTGGTGTCTTGGATGATTATGACCATGCTCTTCAAAAGGTAACACCTCGTTTCTAATTTTTTCATGTCATTTATTTATCTTTGCTTAACCGCAGATACTTTCAATAGGCTGGATTATGTGGGCAATCATTCTCGCACAGATGGCATTATCTACCGGACACTTTTTGTATTTCAGTGGATATACTTACTAGGTATTTAGGGATTGTTTGGTTGGTCATCTTATTTTGTCCAGATTACCCCTCGTCTTGAAGAGCTGAGGCTGTATAGGTTGCAACAAGAGTCCAAAATGGTTTCCTCAGCAGAGCAGAAAGATAACATGATGAAAAATTACACAAGCGAAAAGAGAAAAGGTCCATCACTATCAGAAGATTCCCTTGCTAAACGAAGGAAGGAGTCTAAACAGGTTCCAAAAAAGGAAACAACTTTAGAGTTTAATGACTTGGGTAGGTCAGTTGATTCTGATAAAAAAGAAGAGGTTGTTGCCAAAACTGAACCTGATGGAAAGCATGATCAACAGCCTAGGAAAAAACCATATCAGGACAGACAGAAATACACTGATCAGTGCACTGCTTTTATATCAAATCTTAATGTTCAGGTGAGCTGCACCTTATGAGCATATGCTCTTTCTTTCTCTATATACAAGTATATCACGCCCTGTCCTATCCCCAGTAATCTTTTACTGATTTTAATTCCATATTGTACTCACCCACCCTCTTTATTATTTTCCGCTTCTTTGTTTTTTCCGCAGACAAATGCTGAACATCTTCACAATTTCTTCAGTGATGTTGGTGGCGTAGTCTCTATCCGAATATTGAAGGACAAGTTCACTGGGGAATCAAGGGTATCGTTTGTCCTCCCAACTATGCTCTCTTGTTTGCTCATTCGGTTCTCTTTTTTGCATATTTTCTTGCTTTGCTAGCTTGTACAACTTGATGATAATCCAAGGATGAAAAAACAGAACTGAAGTATGTTTTAATCTAAGTGATATCATATGTATACATTAATATGATTGATCAAATCTTTTTTTTTTCTTCCTTTTCAGCAACCGATAACTAGGTTTTGGAAGGTGTATCAATGTCTTGTGTGGAATCAATGTATTAACTATTTCCTGTTTTCTATTGATGTGTGTAAAGGGACTCGCCTATGTGGATTTCTCTGACGAGGCACACCTCACTGCTGCTGTAGCCAAGAACAGACAGATGTTGAAGGGGAAAAAGTTGAGCATTGCAGTTTCTAATCCAGCACAAAGCAAAAAGAAAGGGGGTAAGCCTATAAGAGAAGGTAAGATATTCATTATACGATTTTTTATAGATATTGGCAAGTGCCGTAGTAATACAACATTCCAGGTCATAATAAGATTTTCAACTCTAGAGAATGATCAAGACTTCATCAAACTGACCTACATATGTCAGTCTGATGAACCTTGCTCAATCCCAAATTATATACATACTTAGACTGCACCCATCTAGCAATATGGGGGAGATTCTACAAAGTTCCTTATAATAGCTGCTCAAATCTCTCGAGATCTCCCACAGAATTCACCTGACAGGGTTCCACCTCCCTCTTGTCCAATTCCAGATGTGTAATTTTAATATCCTCACAGTTAGATCCAGGATTGACGTCGTGTCTTCAAAAGCCATCTCATTTGTCATTTTCTTAAGGTCCACACAATGTAGAAGAAAATTGGGTTCACAACTTCATGCTTCATAGACTGCATAACCTCTTCCTGGTATGACAAAAGTATTACCCCACAATTGGAGAGTATCATCCCATATTTTCTTGATACTCACAAGAGAAGAATAGATGGAATAGTCTCCATACCTCTCCCACACAGCGCACTTCTGCTTTAGTTTATTGTGAGCATTCCCCTTTCATACAATACTGTTATTGTGCATAGTCTTTCTTAAAGCATCAGCCATACACACAGCTCAACTCTTGGAATTGCATTGCCACTTCATCTAAAGGGATCAATCATACTCTCTTCAGATTCAGCCTCCTCTAATCGTGCCGCAGCTGAATGTTCTTTACTAGAAATCCACATATCCCACGATGTTGAAACAGTAGTTCATCTTGCCTCTCTCGATTCATTATGCGATGGTCACACTACTTTTTCGGTTATCACATTTCCCATTTGAATTTGCTGTTGGCACTTGCTTCTAATTGTGTGTGTTAATAAATACACATATGCAGTCGCTAAAGATGCTAGGAAACCTACCAATGCCACTGAAGGAGCTAATGGACGAGATGCTACTGAAAGCATCCAGTTGAAGGGCAAGAAACACATTTGCAGTTCCACGAGTAGTGAGACAACCTCGCTTAGATGTAAGCAAGGGCAAAAGCACTAAAGTTACTGGCGAGGAAGAGGAGAACCCGAAGTCTAACGATGAGTTTAGGAAGATGTTTGTGAAAAGCTAGACTCTCGGGCCGCCTGGTATACGATTTTACCATATCTGTTGTCACTTTGCTTTGTTGTGATTTCTGTGAAGGTGGCTTTTGAATCTTGTTATATATAACCAGATATATACCAATCTAGCCTGCCTTGGCAAAGTTGAATTGCTCCTTCAGGTGGCTGATATCATTGGATAACTTCTCATTGTAAAGTCCAGAACCATTTTCTCATGGCACCTGCCAAACTAGTTTTAAGGGTTGGAAGATTAGGGTTAACTTCATGTTCAAAATTTTTCTTTGTGCATGAACCGTCAAAGAGTTGGGTTCCAGCGTTAGATGTAGAACTGAAGGTTCAATTTTGAAACACTTATTTTCTTTATAACAGGATTTGTCGTACAAGGTGAAAAACCGTGCACGCTGGGGGTGTTAGATTCAAAACGCCTTTAAAGCAAGGCAAGTGTTCTGACGAAAGCGAACAAAAAGATGTCTGTATGTTGCGTGGGGAGGAGGATTTCCACGCCCCTTGTTGCTGCATAAATGTATACGCACCACTTGACGATGTTTGTATGTAGGTGTACATGTGTGTAGTCTGGAGGAGTCAGTTTTGTAAGCAAAGAAAGTTAAAATGAGGACCTCCACTTGGGTATGATGACAAACAAGTCCTAGTTGGAAGTTCCTTCAACGTTCAACTACTTACTATAAATAGAGGAACACCAGCGACGTCAAAGCACAATACTCACCACTACAAATCATCAAGAAAGTGCATGCTTTGAACCCGTTGGTATATGTCTCTGCATGTGAGTGTGTGTGCATAGGAGAATCCTAAGTAAACGCTAAATTTCTATGGTAAGTATGTCAATGTTTAATAATTAATTTTGACTAAAGTAAAAAATGAATAGAGTAAATTATTAAGACTACTTTGAGGTTTGGAATATCCGGAACATTTATTATAATTATTGGTAATCAACTTGAGTTTATGGTATTTCTAACTATAAGCTCTCAAACTGTTGTTTCGTTAATAAATCGTTAACTCCTTGATGACTTGTCAACTTATTCACTAAATATGTAAGATTAGACAAAAATATTGTTTAATCATCATCATTCAAGTCTCTCCTATTCCATTGCTATTTTTCTAAAAATGTCAACCCTAACCTAGAAATGCTCTACGCGTTTTAGGAGGATGTTTATCTGTTACGCATCGCTTAAGGATGAATTTATTCTGGTTGTAGACCATTCTTGGGTTAAAGTTGACGTTTTTATAAAAATACTAGTGGGATGAGAGAGATTTAGACTATGCTGATTAAGTAGTGTTTTTGTCAGTCTGACATCATTAAGTGTATAAGTTAACAAGTTAACAAGTGGTTAATAATTTATTAATGAATGAAATTATAGTTCGGGGGCTCGTAGTCGGAGATACCATAACCTCAAGATGGTAACCAATAATTCTGATAAACACAAGGTGGTTAACAGTATTATCCCAACAACGCGTAGATGGTGCAACCGACCTGCGCGATATTTGGTACGGGAGTGAGGACTTGGCAATCCAGTCAACAACTGTTTTTTATTATATTAACTTCAATTTGTTGTAATTTTTAAAATATAAGTCCAAAATATAAAAATAGTATACCATTGTTCATTTAAATTCAAGCTCTTCAAAACAAGATCAGTCATGATATGTT